>CM067348.1:32619139-32705639 GCA_034190875.2 Urechis unicinctus | reverse complement strand
GTTACGGTATCCGCATGACACCATCCCAACCTTTTATCTCCCCCTGTGGGTACAGGGGCAGGGCCCGTAGGTGGGGGGGGGGGGGCATTTACTTTACTATAATAGGCATTATATTAGTATTGGTGTGCCGTTAAACCCTTTACATACCTTACTTTGTATCTTTCTCATTATTTTTGTATCACATATGTTTTATTAATAATTCCCACTTAATATACTCTTGTATTTTGCACATAGTATTATGTCTTTACCACAGGCAGAAATTATCTATTTATATTAGCCCCGGTATTTGCACCGGACTGAATTTTTTTAAGATATTAAGTCTCTTTGAACACATTCATCGCTGTCTGACCGCTGTTGTCACATTTTTTTTTATAGCAACTCCATATTCAAAGTTATTCCAATCGAGCTTAACAACGAGATTTACAGTTCATTCGTAGCAGATTCAGGGGATATGAGATGGTTTGGGTACGACTTGGTCTGGAATCGAGTTGACTCGAACATGGCTGGTCAAAGTTCGAATATATTTACTTTTTGTATGTCAGTTCACTGGAGTCAGTTTGTCGATTCTTAATGAGGCTACATCAGGATTTTTAATTTGGGCTGTTTATAACGGGTGGTTGGTCATAATAATGTCTCTGACGGCATTGAGGCTTCTTTGAAGTTGTTTTTGTCATCATTATCGCCCATTGTTTTTAGCTCCGGTCATAACAGTAACATGAATTTCTACTCGGACGTCTTGTAGGGCTACCATTGTTTTTGCGGGCTGGTGGGTGGTCCCTGCTAAAGTGAACGATAGTAAGGTCTGGTTACCGGGTTATCACAAAACTTTCATACCTATTGCATATTTAACATAAATAATTATGTTAAAAATGACTTATTAATTATTCATTCACAAACCTATAAATTAGATTCAAGGTATTGTTATAAATTCAAGTTAATTTATTTTGAGTAAAATATTATTTACTACATAATAAAACATTTGATACAATCTCTTAAATAACCTATTGATTCATCAACCATTTATCAATCAATCGATTTAACATATCATTTCAATCTTATTAATTACATGGAAAACATTTGTTCTAATATGACATCACCTTAGAGGTGATAAACACTGAGTCATGGTCAGAATAATACACATCATGGACATCAATATGGCACTCAGTTTCTCGGTTGAAATAAATGTGATCTAGTAAAGTTCCATTGTCAGTTGTAGGTAATTTGACATATTGCTGGAAACCATGTCCATTCATCAGAGTTCTTAACATTGAGGTGCTACCTTTCATTAGGTCATCATTGAAATCTCCAAGCACAAACGTTGGTACTTGCAAAGGCATAAGGAGTAACAGTTTTTCCATCTCGTGTACGAAACTGGTCATTGATTGTGAAGGTTTTCGGTACACAACAGCGACAACTATACGGGATTTGGAAGTTTGTAAGGCAAGAACTGATGACTCTAATCCAGTAACTTTTATCTTATCTAGTGCAATTGGTTGGAGTCTTTTTGAAGCGCATATCATGATGCCATGCTGGCCATTATGATCAGTCTGGGATGGAATGTTTTCTCGGAAAGCAACATAATCATGATCCTGCAGGAAAGAGTCTATATTATGCTGAGGAGTGAGGTATGTTTCTGTGAAACACATAACATCAGTTTTGGACAGAATTTTCTTTTCTTCTTGGCATTCTAGGTCAACTAGTTTGTCAAAGAAATGTCTTATGTTAAGGTGGCCGACTGTCAACCATTCTGGGTTACTCAGTGCAATAAGACTTGGTGAATCAATTTGTGGTATGCACTTTGTTTGCATTTCCTTCATTTCGTCATCAATTTTTGCATTTGTTTTGATTGCCTTTGCATTGAAATCAGTGATGTAAAGACCTGACAGTTTCTTTACTCGACTGAATGCAACATAAGCTTGTCCTTTGCCAAATAGTGCTGCTTCCTTCATGCTGACAACAATTTGTTCAACAGTCATACCTTGACATTTGTGAATGGTAACAGCCCATGCCAGAGTGAGTGGAAATTGACGTCGAGCAACTTTTGCACCTTTTCGTTTGTTTTTTTCATAGTGACCTTCAAGTCGAACAATGGGGACTGAATCTGGATATTGACGTTTCCATTTGCTAGCAGCAATTGCTTTTTTCCCAACATTCTCATTGTCAAATCTAACCAATACAACCAACACTTTTTGTGAGTTGTCCATGATTACTGCAGTGACAGTTCCTATGACACCATTGACCAACCCATCAGATGTATCCACATTGTATACAACCATTACTTTAGCACCAATACATAGCTCTAGTATTGTGTGTAGTCCTCCAGTTTCAGTACGGGATTTGGATCCACCAATGTTTTGCAAATCAATGAGTCCTGTGCTATCTCCTTTATCATCAACTGCTTTGAGAATGACACGATCCTCTTGTCTTGGAGCAAGTGCGTTCAATCTTTCAGCATTCCAATTATCAACATCACGATTCAGGGCAAATACATGTAGGATGTCTTTGGGGTAATTTGCATCACCATGTCTGATCTCTTTGGACTGAAGCACTTTCAAGTCGCTATCAGTACACTTGCCTGTTCGTATTCTACAGAGCAAATCTGCAAAGAATGAGTCATCTTTCTGTCGCATGATTTCATCAAGTTCGTGTAATTGAAAGTCATCCTTCCACAGTGAACCATATAATCTGGCAACTGGGTCTCGTACAGGGTCAAAAATGTGACTTTGTTTTACAGGAGCAAGTTGGTATAGGTCACCCGCTGCTAGAATGCACACATTACCAAACAACGTGGTTTCATCCTTCACTCCTTTGATTTCATTTAATCTCCTGTGTATACTTAATAGCATGTCTGATCCAACCATGGAAACTTCATCAATGACCATCAAGTTCAAATTTTCCATTTTCATGCGGAGAGAATTCAGTTTTTCACATGTGAGTGACTCATTAGAACCAAATCTTCCAGTTGTCAGCAGTAATGCAGAGTGAATAGTCAAGCCTCCTACATTGAATGCAGCTACGCCTGTGGGTGCTGTGACAAGAGTCATCAAATCAGTTGGTTTCATCTGATTGCACAAAGGTAGAATTCTCTTGGTGTCAGAACAAATCAATTTTATGACATGACTTTTACCAACTCCACCTGGACCACTTAAAAATACTCTGTATGGTTCTACTTGTTTGCCCTGTTTCATTGATACAACTGCTCTCTTACACCATTGTCTATGATAGAATACAATCTGCCTCTGCTTAGTATTCAGCTTTCGAACCATCTCTCTATATTCAGGAGGAGAAATTCGTTCTTTATCGACAACTGATTCATATCGAGCCACAATGTCTGAGGTTGGTTTGCCACATGGGTTCTCAATAAATTGAGCATTAGCATCAAGATCTTCCTGCTCTATGTCTCGTTGTAATTCAACACCTTGAGCACGGTCATCAGAATCTTGTTGTTCTGTTTGGGGAGCTATGTTTGACCACATGTGAACTGGCGGACCATTGACTGCATGTTCATGAATAGCTTCATCAATCAATTCCATGTTTTGTGTGAACTGTCTTTCTATTGCCATGCATTCATCTTTCCTAGCAATATAGTGTGTGCGGAAGTCACAATAAGTGCCAAGCAAGTCACGATCTTCGTTTCGCCATGGTACAAATAGCATCAACTTGCTTCTGTAGAAGTTGCTTGAATCATCTGCTGAACGGTACTTCTTGAAACGTATAACAGCCTGACATTTACGTCTATGCATTTGACCCATTCCATTTGCAAGCACAATGCGTTTAGGCAATTCAGGTCTTTCTTGTGGTATTGACTCATCATTTTCATCCAGTACAACTGGTACAGAATCATCCTGATCATATTCTCTTTCAACATGTGAAACAGTGTAGGTGCTAGCAAATTCAGCGAGACACATGTGTTCAAGTTCCAATGGTCTAGCACCATATCTGATCACAATGTTCTTTTGAAAGATATCTTCATCACAATCCTCTTTGTTTTCCAGCTGGTGATTAGGTTTCAAAATTGCACTCCGCTCTGACTGAGGATTTGTGTCTACAAAAATAACCCTTCGACTCAGTCGTCTCATGGGCATTGACAGGATTCTGTACGCTGCTTCTTGGGCACTCAATTCTCTGTTGTTTAGAAATGTGGATGCAACGTATCTCAACATTTCCCTCACTTCCCTGTCTTTGTACTCATTGGCTGCTTGTTTCAACAATTGACTCATGCCATTTTCAGTCTTTGTGACATAGGAACAAATGTACATGATGCATGCATATGCATCCACAATAAATTGCAAATCTATATTGGCCTGGAATGCTTGCAAGACAGTTGGATTAAAAGGAGAGGTGTTGATGTCGCATGGTTGACGTTGTAACACAATGTGTGTTCCTTTTTCTGACACTTTCAAGGCTTTGATGTAGTCATCAGTGTTTACATCAGCTTTCTCTAGCAATTCATCCAGAGAAATGTCTCCTTGTGTTTCTTTATCAGCCATCACTTTAGAGACTTTTTCAAGCACAGTTTCAGCCTCTTTGATTTTCTCTGCATCTTGTGATTCTCTTGCGATGAGTGTTTGTGGGCTTGGAGGTTTAGGATAATCAAATCTGCATTTTCCCTTTCTACGACATGAAGCGGAGTGTTTGTGACTTTGTAGCTTAGATACATAATCTATGTTTTCTATTTGGGCCTTTGACACTGAGATATGTTTATCAACAAACTCACAGATTTCTTCATCAGAGTTTTCATCGAGTTTCGGGCCATTTTTGACCCACAATAAGGTGTGTGCATGAGGTGAGCCACGGGCCTGAAACTCTATTCTGATAGCATACTCAACAATTTCTCCAATTGGGTGTGCTTTTGATTTGAGAACATCTCTGAATAATACCTCCAGTCTATACTGAAAATGGCGTGCAGCTGTGACAGGATTTGTTCGCAACCACATGCTTCTTTCCTCAAAAGATAGTTTTTTCACATCATCATCACTCAATTTCTTTCCATATTGTCGGGCTATGCTCTGTAGCAAGTCAGGCCATTGCATATCAGCTGCAGAAACAGTAAAAAACCACGTGGGAATTCCCAGTTGTCTAACCATTGCTAGAACATCATAATAAAGAGATTGAAAGTATGCAGGTGATCCTCTCACATTCTTCAAAATTTTATAAGCATGGTCAACTTTGATAAAGTTACTAATAGTATCAAATTTTTTCACATCACCAACTGTCAGTGGTTTTCCTTCATGCATAGTGCCTTGTGCTCTACGGAACACTATGTGGTTGATGATGCTTTGTACTTGTGCATTCTCTACTGCGTATTGAGCACTGAGTAGGTATTCAATTGATTTAGCAAACCTTCCATCACAATCCAAAAGTCTTTGGTTAAAGTACTTGCGAGGATGCAACTTGACAGAGCGTTCTGTAGACAGAGCATTTGAACCATCAGGATATTTGTCAGGATTAGCTAGCTCTTCAAAATTCGGATCAGTAAGAAGTGGAATTGGTTTCCCGGACTCCGCTGGAGCAACGCTGATCACTTTGCATGCCATGTCAGGGTTTGTATTTATCATGCTTGTCTCATAAGGTAGTCCACAGACACCTGCAGTGGCTTCAAATACATTGTCATCTTCAACAGTCTCTGCTTTTTCTTTCTCTGACTCATCACATTGCATAATTGCGCTTTGCATTGTAGAACTTGTGTTCAAGTTGATGTTTTGTACTGTGACTGGTTCGAGGGCAGCATAGTGATGCTGTCCCTGCAGGGCTAGGTAGAATATGTGCTCACATTTGTGTCTTGAACATACAGTCAAGATTTCATCTGGCTCAGATCTGTGTATTTCAACATGAAGAGAAAACATATCTGCCATAGCTTGTAATGCTATATGTTCTCCCCATTGATTTCCACTTTCTAGGTCATCAAGATAAGTCATCCATTGTATTTCTTGTCTGTCTCTTTGATCTGCCACATTGGCAATGGCATCATCCAAATCTCTTGGTTGTTCTGTGTCTGCATTCATGAGGTTATCAGTTTCAATTCTTGCACACACAAATTCTTTGTAATTCTCTGAATGGTTGGACATATACTTGGCTAATTGTTGTCTCAGTAATGCTGGTGTTGTTGTGAACATTCTCTGTGTATCTAAGTGATAACAGACAGTTGCAAACAAGCAATTGCCATCTTTTGGTACATCATGAAGGGCAAATTCAGTTTCCTTAGAAGTTGAGGTGCCATTAGACCTTGATTCCCATTGACAGCTTTGAGAGGCTTTTTTGTTTTTGTCTGTTTCATTGGACACTTGTGTTTCACAATCACTTTCTTCCACAGACAAATCAGTTTCCATCTCAGCATTGACTAATCTCTCCCTATCTTGTGCTTCAACATCATACTCAGCCAACTCTAATTCTGCCTCATCAATTTCCATTTTTTCTGGGCTTTGTGTGATAGCTAAATCTGATTCAATCTCTTCATTTGTTACTCTGTTTGAGTTTTGTATCACAGCATTCGAAACAGATAATTCTGGTTCCATCTCAATACTTTCCAATATTTCAATGCGATGTGTTACATCAGTTGACCCTGCCGTATTTGATTCCAACTCAATACATTCCACTTGCTCACAGTTTTGATTTGCGGGATTTGACTTGAGACCACCATTATCATCTGAACGCGACTCTGTCATTGCTTGCCACAATTCTACGTTATCTTTGACAGAATCTGCAGTCCAGGAATCATTGATGTGAATATCACTATACAAGGCATTGTTTGCTTTAAGCCACCTCAGAGCTTCCATGACTTTTGAGGGTCTAACATACTCATACATGTAGTGAGACTTGTACCTCAGTCTGCGTTTTAGTTTCAATGGAATCATTTGCATTTCAGAAGGCAATCGAGGAAATTGTTGACAAACATCATCGACTTTTGATGGAACATTAACTGCTGGTCCATGAATTGCATGCTGTCTACCTCGAGGCAATCCAACCATTTTCATGAATGGAATTCTCTTTGAGATCAATCTAACTTCCAGTGTGTTGAGATCATTTAGTTCAACTGGAGGAGAGACCAAGTGAAGTTTGTTAGCTTTTGATTGCGCTGGCATCTTTCCACGCTTTATTGTCATTTGGCAAGTTTTACAAATCCACTCTTTATTTCCAGCTGATACAATTCGATGATTCACTATGCTTTTCAACATAGTTTCAGATATTTTCTGATATTTTGTTTCCTTAAATTCCACAACTGCCACCCTGTACAACAGTCTATGGCAACAGATGCAGACATAGTCACAAGTATCCTTTACAGTCCTATGATATTGCTCTACAACAGCTTGACATGTTGGTATGACCTGTTTCTTATCATGTCGCCTGACTTGCATTGATTCTCTCTCTGTTTCTAATCGTTTGAGTCTTTTATCGGGAGTTTCACTTGATATCACCTTTGCCACACTTGTTCTTATAGATAAAAGTCTTGTTTGTCTTTTTTCAGCAGATTCAATTGACCTTTGTTCAGCCATATATCTTCTGTTAGATTCAAGCCTAGTTTGTGTCTGTTCTTTAGTTTCATTTGACCTTATTTCAGCCATATGTCTTCTCTTAGATTCAAGCCTAGTTTGTGTCTGTTCATTAGTTTCATTTGACCTTTGTTCAGCCATGCGACTTCTCCCAGATTCAAGCCTAGTTTGTGTCTGTTCATTAGTTTCATTTGACCTTATTTCAGCCATATGACTTCTCACAGATTCAAGCCTAGTTTGTGTCTGTTCATTAGTTTCATTTGACCTTTGTTCAGCCATATGACTTCTCTTAGATTCAAGTCTAACTTGTATCTGTTCATCAGATTCATTTGACCTTAGTTCAGCCATATGACTTCGCACAGATGCAAGTCTAGTTTGTGTCTGTTCATTAGTTTCACTTGACCTCATGTCCATCATGTTATTTCTCACTGACGCAAGCCTACTTTGTCTACTTTCATTTGTCTCCTCACTTCTCAATTGGTTCATATAAGATTTCATATATTCTTTTCTATTTTTACTCTTTTCTATTCCCTGGACGGTTTGCTTGCTTGCTTGCCTCTTTAGTTTCTGTTCCTTTCTCTTTTGGTCTGCACTCTTTTTACCACATTTACCCATGTTGGTTTCTGTATATTTAGTTTAAGAAACAAGAATGATTTAATTTACTCCAAGAATTCAGTTGCAAAATAAACCAGTAACACCTTCTATTTACTCGGAATAGAATTCTTCTTATAATAATACTGGTCAATAACTAATCCAATTTTCTAATTTTGAAGAAATGCGTCGATTGTATGACGTGCAATACGTTATGATTCAATGATTGCTTGGACCCATATGCGTTATGATTTATCAAATGCGTTATGATTTATCAAATGCGTTTATTTCAACAATCCTATTACAAATACTCAAGAATACGTTATGATTCAGCCCAAATTTTAATAACTGTATAACGTTCTGTACTATGGCACAATGCGACTTAATAATATACAAGTTGTCAATATAACACAATGGAATATATACAAGGCAAATTAAATTGACAATAAAATTAGTTGCTGATAATTAAGCAATGAATTGTAGGCAACAGCATTAACAATTATGTACAAAAGAGAATTGTTCCAATCGGATAAGTAATATCTATGCAATATATATGACAACTACAGTGTTAAATTATAAATCTCAACAACTTGTATCAAGCAGTTCGACAGCAGTACGTGGTTAGTCTTGTCAGTGTTCCTCTTTTCACAATATTGGGTTTTGCTTTGTTTCAATTTGTTTGATTCATCAAATTCACATAGGCAGCCAATTCACAGGTGCACTTTTCCCCTGTGTGAACTTTTGGACAATGTGGGGTATAAACCAAGCGCACAAGGTCCCAAACAATGTGGGGTTCAAAACCAATTGCACAAAGTTTGAATTAACGAGCAGCCAAATATTGGGTTCACAGGTGCAATAGTTCCCCTGTGTTGAACTGATGGACAATGTGGGGTATAAACCAAGCACACAAGGTCCTAAACAATGTGGGGTATAAACCAAGCACACAAAGTTTGTGGTCTGCGGGCACTTATCCCCCGACTCAGTGTACATGAATTCCCACTGAAGGGAACTGTGAGCCCAGTCACAGGGAACACCAGATCCCAGCAGCAGGAGTCCACAGGAACGTACAGAAACACAAACACACAAAATCGAGGTATATAAACTTGATTGCTACAAGGAGCAAGGAACATCCACCTGGTACACAGAAGACAAAAAAACAGCACACTTGGTTAAAAGTTACATTATCTCAATAAGGAAGCACATACTATAATTAATATCAACATATGAAATACACATATTAACACTTAATTCACAATTTGGGTTGAATTGTGCCAACTAGTTCCATCAAATAAAATAATATCACCTTAAGAAACCACTTTGTTAACTAATAAATATGATAGTGAATATAAAATTTGATGATTGTTGTTATCATCGGTTCTGAACTTTCAACATCTAATCTAATTTTTCTTTATGTCATTTCGAGTACCTCTTCTCAATATTGCATATGTAGTAGCTACAATGATAAATTAATAGGGTAAAGGCACACTGGGCAAAGTACATCAAACCATCCAAATCTGGAATTCTAACAACCAGAAACCTCAAAAACCGTTCTAATATGTCAAAGTGAGAGCTTGATGTTGTATAACTCTTAACACACATACCCTCAAAACTTGGCACACCTAACTAAATAAAATCACACATTCCTTGTTGGTATCAAAGACTAGTGAGCTTACATTAAGAGAGGCTCTTAATCAAATAAACAGCAGTCAGTACCATCAAGCAAGGTGAGCTGAGATAGGGATGACAATGTCTATAATTTGACAAATAATACTTTCATTATCCAAGTCACTTGAAACAAGCCATAACTATTGAGTTTCAGTTGAGGCTCAGGCTACTTTGTGCTGTTATATATGGATAATTGACCTATGGTGAAGTGAGCAAGTCTCACAATAGGGTAATGATATATAATCCCAGGAAAGTAATATTCCTGAACCTCAAAATTGTCCTGTAGGTACACTTAATTGTGCTAATTTGTCTTGCATTGCTGCAAAACTTGTAGTAAAGGGCATTAAATAAGGGTGCTTGCCTCAACTAGCAAGTAGCATGCAATGAAGTAAAAACAAAAATACAAGGTCTTAATACTAGTCTTAGCCAGGGACTTGTCCACTTGTGCATTGGACGGGTGAGACGTTGATTTTGGACTGACTGGAATTTTTCGCTAGACTAAGTGGCTGTCTCAGGCCGGATACAAGGATTTAGCCTAACCTGTATACTCATTCAAAGGCAAACCACGCCAAAATAAATACTGCTCTGTTTGTTAACCCCTTATATGATGCATGGGGTCTCAGGGCTAGAAATTAGCCAGATACTTCACCAGCCAGGCAGGCTGGTAACGTTCAACTGGCCCTACAACTTTTTACCCGCCCTACATTTCAAGTTATAAATAATTTAAAAAAAAATATCAAACATCACGTCCTTCTCGCTGTCATGCGAAATCCATTCGCGTTTTTCTCCTTCACTAACCTTCACATATGGTACAAGGGGCGCTTAATCACGCATTGAGCTGAACGCGTCGTGTTAGCGCAGAAAAAAATCTACCCGCCAGCCGGGCGGCTAGTTGTGATTATTTACCCGACCGACTCTAACTTCACCCGCCATTGGCAGGCGGGTGGCAATTTCGAGCCCTGGGGTTTAAGCAGCATCATAATACTTAAACAATAATAAATTAAAAAAATATGACTAAGGTATTGGTCTACCTTCTCTCAAGTGATGCACGATATGTTTGAGACATGTAAAATTGATAAAATCAAGAAGGCTGGCATACATTGTGCACGGTTGATTGGACCAACATTCTGCCTAGCAGTATCACTTTTCCATCGAGCTAATAAATTTATGGTCTGAACTGTTGGCTCGGTAATGAAGCTCACAAATATTGCAATTGGGTAAAATATCGTACTGACGCGGATTTTTTGACTGATATTTTATTTCGAACAGGTTAGCATCATGCAAGCTAATAATTGCAATAAGGGTGATGTGAAAGGAAAGCACTGTCGCGTAACACTATTGCCACATCGCAGATCGCCCCGTTCGGCGTGTTCACAATTCGCCTATGGTTTTAGATTAACAACTGAAAAGTTTGAGTGATTCCATGAATCCCACACCCCCCGAGGCAATATACCTTCTCTATCTTTAGAAGAGATTAGAATAAGATAACTTGGCAAAGTGCAATGGTAATGTGTGTTAGAAGTTTATGGTTTACTTTAACCATACTATCTATATGCACTCAAGAGCCCCATCCAATAACAATACCATAAACCGATTAAACACCCTTACTGCAAGTTGGATTCGAGTTTTTACTGTGGGGTTATAAGATATGTTAGGAGTTCACCATATAATCACCTTGACATTAGCTAGTTATATGACGATTCAGCCTTATCTTAACAGCTTCCATACTATTATGATATAGACCCCTATTATACAGTGTATTGAGGTAATATGGTACACATATCTGGAGGGCAGGGTTGAATTGTGAATGTGATGGGGGCATGTGACATAGTAAAGAAAATATAATGAGTGCTTTAGACATTTCAAAATTGAATTGGCATAGTTTAAGAATCACTATCCTGTTGCTGACAACAATCAAAATGCACATCAATTCTAGAACCATACAGTAGCATTACTGTGTGATTCTTATATAGTGGATGAAACCAAAAGCACCCATTATATCCATCAAGCAGGTGAAAGCTAAAGACATAAACTTGCAACATATAGTCACTTGATCATTTCACCAGGCCAGTAAATATATTTCCATTTCCATTGTTATAGTAAATTTAAATATGGGAACAACTTTAAAAAATTGAGACAAATAATGAGACCAAATTGCAAGTTTACACCCTGTTCACAGCGATAGAATAGCATGCATATCTGCTGGTGGGATATCTTACATCACTTAGTACCGTATTATCCTTGTGACACTAAATCCACTTGAGTAAACCATCTGCCATTCCTCAGGGATATTACGGTACTAGATATGGAGGCCATTGTTGAATTGTGCATGTAATGAGGGCATGTAACATAGCAAAATTCAAATTATATAATGTGTGCTTCACAAAATTCAAAGTGAAATTGAACTTATTTCACAATAATTACTCTGATTCTGAAGAGAATAGTGGACATAAACTCTTTGCAATGACTGCATGGTTCTTGAATATTGCATTGAATCCGAAGCACACATTATTCAAAATCCAACAAACATTCTAGTAACCGAGTATAAACTTGTCACATGATGTTTGTAATCTCAGCAACAGGCCAGTAAATACAATTTCTTTCAATTGTATCATGTTACATGGCTAAATGAAACTTTGGTGTAATTCCAATGAATTGGACAAATTTAGTGACCAAATTACAAGCTTATACTCAGTACTCCAACATAAAAGCATGCATATCTGTATGTGGGACAATTTCTCAATATAGTACTGTATTATCCGCATGACAACAGATTCACTGTTGAAAACCACCCATCTTTATCACCTTAACTTCTTCCATAATGCTACATTAAAGACACCAATCGAATACTTTATCAGGGAGAATTCAATACCATATAAGGTGGCCAAAGTTGAATTGTGCATGTGCTGAGGGCATGTAACATAGCAACATTCAAGTTACATAATGTGTGCTTCACAAATTTCAATGCAATTGGAACTTATTTCACAATAATTACTCTATTTCTGAAGAGAATAGTCCACTTGAACTCTTCAATCATACAATTGCATGACTGCATGTTTCTTGAATATTGCATCAAATCCGAAGCACACATTATATCAAGTTCATCAAACATACTAGTAACCGAGTATAAACTTGTCACATGATGTTTGTAATCTCAGCAACGTGTCAATAAATACAATTTCTATCACATGTATCATGTTACATGGCTAAATGAAACGTTGGAATAATTCCATTGATTTGGCCAAATTTAATGACAAGTTTATACTCAGTACTTCATACATTAATATAAAAGGATGCATATCTGTATGTGGGACAATTTCTTGATATAGTACCGTATTATCTGCATGACAACAGATTCACTGTTTAAAACCACCAAACTTTATCATCTAAACTTTTTCCATAATGCTACAATAAAGACACCGATTGAATACTGTATTTGGGAGAATACGGTTCTATATATGGAGGCCAAAGATGAATTGTGCATGTGATGAGGGCATGAAACATAGCATCATTCAATTTATATAATGTGTGCTTCACAAAATTCAATGTGAAATGGAACTAATTTCACAATATTTACTCTGTTTCTGAAGAGAATAGTTCACATATACTCTTCAATCATACAATTGCATGACTGCATGGTTCTTGAATATTGCATCGAATCCGAAGCACTCATTATATAAAATCCATCAAACATACTAGTAACCGAGTATAAACTTGTTACATGATGTTTGTTATCTCAGCAACAGGCCAGTAAATACAGTTTCTTTCATATGTATCATGTTTCATGGCTAAATTAAACTGGAATAATTCCATTGATTTGGACAAATTTAGTGACCAAGTTACAAGTTTATACTCAGTACTTCTTCTAATGCTAATATAAAAGCATGCATAACTGTATGTGGGACATTTTCTCGATATAGCACCGTATTATCCCCATGACAACAGATTCACTGTTTAAAACCACCCAATTTTACCATCTAAACTTCTTCCATAATGCTACATTAAAGACACTATTTGAATTCTGTATCATGGAGAATACGGTACTATATATAAAGGCCAAAGATGAATTGTGCATGTGATGAGGGCTTGTAACATAGCAATAATTAAATTATATAACGTGTGCTTCACAAAGTTCTAAGTAAACTATTTTCACACTAATTACCCTGTTTCTGAAGAGTATAATGGAAATAAACCCTACAATCATACAATTGCATGACTGCATGGTTCTTGAATATTGCATCAAATCAGAAGCACACTTTATATCAAATTCATCACAGTAACCAGATGTTAACTTGCCACATAAACATCAATGAACTGGTAAAATGCCAGAAAATAATTTTCTCTCATATGTCAAAAGTTTCATGGTTTTACAAAACTTGGGAATGAAACTAATGAATGAAATAAAAAAATATGACCATATTGCAAGTTTACATCCAGTTGATGTTCTACTTAAAGAAAAGCATGCATGTCTGTAGGTGCGATGTTTTCCTCGACTCTGTACCATATTTACCTCACAACACAATATGCAGTTTATAAAAACCATCCATCAATATCAACTTATGTTTTATCATACCGCTACAACAAAGACCATGATATAAACATATTATATTATTAAGGACAATATAGCACTATATTTAGAGGCCAAATTTAATTGTTTACTTGATGAGGGCCTTATATCAAAGTTGATGAACATGTGAATAACTTTACAACGATGTCCTTCGACATGTTCATGTGGCTTACCAATGATGTATTATTCAGACTAGATTTAGCGATATGCTTATCCCAACTGCACCAGGGATGAAATAAGCCTTTTAGCGCAAAATTTAATTCATAAAAGATCCCGTTATCCCTATATACACCCACACAATATCACAACCCCGACACCCAACAAACAACGGGCCATAAAAATCGCAGAACCGAGTGGTACGAACTCTGAATTTAACATATTCAACTTCGATCAAAGACTAACGACGAACGCGAACAAATATAACATAATATAAAACACATTTCAAACAGTATTGCTTATTGTATTCTTCGACATGTTTTTGCTAGTAAAACAAAGCGACCAAAGCATCGTTTCAATGAGGTTTTCGAAATAAATTTCCAAACACCCTTTAGTCCTGGTTAGTAGGCTTTACCTACAAGGTGAAAAGTTCCGGAATGAGAAACCGGAAACTGTCCGATTATTACGACATTTACGCGGCAACTATGGCACGCCGCGAAACTTATTAATATATTATTAATTTCTTTTTGCCAGCTAAATCAATGTCAATCTATCATGAACCCGGAAAACAGTTTTATGGAAGCCCACCCAATTCTAGCTGTGCACGCCGCCGGTATAAATTTATATTACCACCGTCCGCGGCTAACTCAATTCTTAACTTACCATGAGACTATTGTTAATATCGCGAAATTGTATTCGCCTAGTAATCTTGGCCAATCGCATTCACTGCTTAATATATACGGGCATAATAATTTGATATTAAAATACCTTAAAATTCTGAAAGTGTAATGTAATTGTAAACTTCAGACCCGTTACTAGGAATTAATGTAGGGATTATCTGAAATGAGCTAAGCAGATCTTCTAGCATACACTGCCATTCTGACCATGATTAAAGGATAAGTTACTAGGAATTATTGTAGGGATTATCTGAAATGAGCTAAGCAGATCTTCTAGCATACACTGCCATTCTGACCATGATTAAAGGATAAATTTGGCATATGAGCGGAAATACTGAGGCTGAGTGGGGGGTATTTTCCGATTCACCCGTCACCCTCTTGGATACGGACCTACATAACCGTTGATAATAAAAATTGGTTGACAATACTACAATTTTTTTAATTTCTTTATTCTTCAATCGATAGGCGGCAATGATGCGCAGAACCGATAGGTTTTGTTTTGACCTTGTCCAAAAATAAGATAGTTGTCAACGAAAAAGTGAAAAAAACTAGTATCTCGAATAACTGCGCTAATAATGATCGGATTGTTTTAAAATTTACACCATTGTGTACCTCAAACTAATTGCCAACTTTTTTCTATTGATATATGATGCCATCCAACCCACGGTTTTCCCAGGCGTCTAAGGTCGAAAAATCGAGGGATCAGTCCAAATGGCAACAATAGTTTGATGAATATTTCGAACGCGTATAAAACAACCAATAAATGTCCTATAGGACTAAAAATTGGTTTACATGTTCTCCGAGACTTACTAAGACGTATCATTAAATATTGTGGATGTCGATGACGTCACTTCCGGTCATGATAGCCTTGCCTCAATCCTTGATATCACCCTAACGTATGGTGCGACTTTAAAAAGATTTATAGTTCCTTGTAGCATGATTAATTGGCCAATTGTTCATATCAATTGTCATGATAAATTGTGCATATTTCGCCCCGTAGCCCGCACTCGAAAATTTGATAACCATGATAACTTAGGTAACTTTTGGCCGATTTTGGTCAATTTTGGCCCGGTTCTGAAAATAAGGTCAAGGTCATCGAATAAGTGAAAAAAACTAGTATCTCAAATAACTCCGTTAATAATGGTCGGATCGTTACATAATTTACATCATCGTGTAGCTCATTCTAATTGCAAACTTTTCATATGAATATGGGGCCATTTAACCAACGGTTTTTCCAAGCGCCCCAGGTCGAAAAATCGTGGTATCGGTCAGAATGACAACATAAGTTTCATGAATATTTTGAGCGCCTATAAAACCGTCAATACATGTCCGATAATGATAAAAATTGGGTCACATGTGCTCCATGACAGCTTGAGTCGGATCCATAGATTTCATGAATGTCGATGACGTCACTTCCGGTCACGAAAGCATCAAAGTTTATAAAAAATGACACAAGTTCAATGCTCAATATGTCCATGCTTTACAATTAAATTTCAATACAGTCAACATATTCTGAAAGTGTGTAATGTAATTGTAAACTTTTTCTAAATATACTTAGTTGTAAATAATGCATCATAAAAAAAATCGTAGCAGGTCGAAATTACTGGTAGCCAAAATCTCTAAACTTTTTAATTTCGCAATAGATTCATTAATTATGGTCCGATCGTAACAAAATTTACATTTTCTGAAAGCTGATAGAATAACCAAACTTTAATAATGGACATATGCTATCAATATATTTGTCCTTTTCAAAGCGCGTTGAGTTGAAAAAGCAAATTTCACTTAGTAAATTTTCGTCAAATTTTCGATTGCTAATAAAATCGTAAATATAAGTTCAATGGTGATAAAAATTAAATCAGATGTTGACATCAACAGCGCGAATCTAATCCGCAAAATTTATTGATATCGGTTGCGTCACTTCTGGTTTCGAACGAATCAAAAGCAAAACGGTACTCAAATCTGAAGTTATAGCGTCGTTCGTCCGTCGTGAATGTCGTATCGTATCGTGAATTTGTCTGCGCTCGAAGGAAGCCCATTCAATTCTGAACAAATGTGTAAAATTTTCTGCTCAAAATAATATATGACAGTTCTCTCATAAAGTAAATTTGAAGTACAGTGGGTGTCATTTCTGATGGCTCGGCGCTGGCTTCTTTACAACAGCCTGCCTCTCGCGCTGAACAAAGGAATCTGCTCTCGCTCGGGGTGCGCGGGGCGCGTGGCGCGGCAAGTACGGCAGGCCGTGGTACTATTAAATAGAAAATATGCTTTTCCTTGTGTCAGCCTCTGAATCATAGTTTATCGATAAATCTAGAATAACTTGGTCAATTTTGGGTCAATATTGAAATTTTAAAAAGTTTCCGACACTGTTAGCCAAGTTCACCCATGTCCTCATGGGCATCTCGTTAACTTGGCGTTATCGAAACGCCAAGTTATGGCGATCGGTCCGGTTTGTATGTTTGTTTGTATGTATGTTAACAATTTTTTGTTTCGCGATACAGGTCGCAATTTTTGACATTTTCCATTTTTTTCTTGGCCAATCGTTAGGCGTCAATGATGCGCAGAACCCAGAGGTTTTTGTTTTGACCTTGACCAAAAACTAAGGTCAAGGTCATCGAATAAGTGAAAAACTTGTATCTCGAATAACTCCGTTAATAATGGTCGGATTGTTACATACTTTACATCATCGTGTAGCTCATTCAAATTGCAAACTTTTCATATGAATATGGGGCCATTTAACCAACGGTTTTTCCCAAGCGCCCCAGGTCGAAAAATCGTGGTATCGGTCAGAATGACAACATAAGTTTCATGAATATTTTGAGCGCCTATAAAACCGTCAATACATGTCCGATAATGATAAAAAATTGGGTCACATGTGCTCCATGACAGCTTTGAGTCGGATCCATAGATTTCATGAATGTCGATGACGTCACTTCCGGTCACGAAAGCATCAAAGTTTTATAAAAAATGACACAAGTTCAATGCTCAATATGTCCATGCTTTACAATTAAATTTCAATACAGTCAACATATTCTGAAAGTGTAATGTAATTGTAAACTTTTTCTAAATATACTTAGTTGTAAATAATGCATCATAAAAAAAATCGTAGCAGGTCGAAAATTACTGGTAGCCAAAATCTCTAAACTTTTTAATTTCGCAATAGATTCATTAATTATGGTCCGATCGTAACAAAATTTACATTTTCTGAAAGCTGATAGAATAACCAAACTTTAATAATGGACATATGCTATCAATATATTTGTCCTTTTCAAAGCGCGTTGAGTTGAAAAAGCAAATTTCACTTAGTAAATTTTCGTCAAATTTTTCGATTGCTAATAAAATCGTAAATATAAGTTTCAATGGTGATAAAAATTAAATCAGATGTTGACATCAACAGCGCGAATCTAATCCGCAAAATTTATTGATATCGGTTGCGTCACTTCTGGTTTCGAACGAATCAAAGCAAAAACGGTACTCAAATCTGAAGTTATAGCGTCGTTCGTCCGTCGTGAATGGTCGTATCGTGAATTTGTCTGCGCTCGAAGGAAGCCCATTCAATTCTGAACAAATGTGTAAAATTTTCTGCTCAAAATAATATATGACAGTTCTCTCATAAAGTAAATTTGAAGTACAGTGGGTGTCATTTCTGATGGCTCGGCGCTGGCTTCTTTACAACAGCCTGCCTCTCGCGCTGAACAAAGGAATCTGCTCTCGCTCGGGGTGCGCGGGGGGCGCGTGGCGCGGCAAGTACGGCAGGCCCGTGGTACTATTAAATAGAAAATATGCTTTTCCTTGTGTCAGCCTCTGAATCATAGTTTATCGATAAATCTAGAATAACTTGGTCAATTTTGGGTCAATATTGAAATTTTAAAAAGTTTCCGACACTGTTAGCCAAGTTCACCCATGTCCTCATGGGCATCTCGTTAACTTGGCGTTATCGAAACGCCAAGTTATGGCGATCGGTCCGGTTTGTATGTTTGTTTGTATGTATGTTAACAATTTTTTGTTTCGCGATACAGGTCGCAATTTTTGACATTTTCCATTTTTTTCTTGGCCAATCGTTAGGCGTCAATGATGCGCAGAACCCAGAGGTTTTGTTTTGACCTTGACCAAAAACTAAGGTCAAGGTCATCGAATAAGTGAAAAACTTGTATCTCGAATAACTCCGTTAATAATGGTCCGATTGTTTCAAACTTTACACCATCGTGTAGCTCATTCAAATTGCAAACTTTTTCTAAATACATATACGGCGATCCAACCAATGGTTTTCCCAAGCGTCTAAGGTCGAAAAAAAGTGGTATCGTTCCAAATGGCAACAAAAGTTTCATGAATATTTTGAGTGCTTATAAAGCAATTTTGAAAATTTCTCGGATTTTTTTTAAAAAAATGATTTTGACTAATAATGCGCAGAACCGAGAGGTTTTGTTTTGACCTTGACCTCATATTAAGGTCAAGGTCACGTTGTGAATTTTTCAATCCTTGATATCATCTTAACCTACGGTGCGATTTTTAAAAATTTTACAGTCCCTTGTAGTCTGATTTATTCGCCAACTTTCCATGTCAAATATCATGAAAAAATATGCATATTTCGCCCCGTAGCCCCCACTCGAAAATTTGTAGTAGTATTTTACCACATTTTTCCATCGCTTATAACTTCAACAATATTCGATGGATGGTCATAAAAATTGGGTCGAATGTTCACAGAAGCACTGGCTATCGGAAGATAAGTGGTTTTTTTATGTCGATGACGTCACTTCCGGTTACGAGCAAAACAACGTTATTTAGCTGTGCAATCCGAATTTATCGCGTCATTTCTCCGTCGTTAATGGTCGTATCGTAAAAATGTTTGCACCTGAAGGTAGCCCATACACTTCCGAACTTGAAACTTCTTCATCTAATTGTTTATGTCTTATAGTTTTCTCACAAACTGAGCTTAAAGTTAAAAAGTGACTCCCCAAATGCATTAACACCCCAATATGTTTAATACTACTGGGTCGATTTTGAAAATTTAAACATGAATCTGAAGGTTACTTTTCGAGTAACATTTCGAACACTGTGTAACAGCAGGAATTATGCGTAGTTTTCTCACGAATCGCCGGTAAAAGTTCGGAAAACAGCTAAAATTGGCAATTTTTTTTCGATCACTTGTAAAATCGACAATATTCGTTCGAGGGTCACAAAACGTGGGTAAAATGTTACCATGGAGAGCGTGTACCGAATGATGATTCTTTTTGGGGATGTCGCTGATGTCATTTCCGGTCACGAACGAGTGAAAGTTAAAATTCGACTAAAATCTGAAGTTATCGCGTCGTTTCTCTGTCGCGAATGGTCGTATCGTGAATTGGTTTGCTCGAGAAGAAAGCCCATTCAATTCTGAACAAAGTGTATAATTTTCAGCTCTAAATACCCAACAGTTTTCTCACAAAGTAAGTTTGAAGTACAGTGGGTGTCAATTCTGCTTGCTCTTCACTGCAGCCGCCCTGTCGCGCAGAACAAAGGAATCCACAGTGCCCCAGCGCGCTGCTTGAGAGAGGCGGCTGGCTGTGGGAATCAGGTCAAATCGCCTCGCCTCTCGCGCTACACAAGCAAGAGGCCCAAGGGAACATGGGGGAACTTGGCGAACTGCATAAGGAAAATTTCAAAATCGGCCAACTAATTCATCTTATTGTATATATTATAACGTAATGATGATTTGTACGTTATGATGTTTCATTTCCCAAGAATCACTTTGCAATCATAATGATTTTCAACATAAAAAGGCATGATAACTTAGGTAATTTTTGGCCGATTTTGGCCAATTTTGGCCCGATTAAGATATTGTTGCAATTGTTTGGATGCAGTTCGCCAAGTTCCCCCATGTACCCATGGGCCTCTTGTTAACTTGGCGTTATCGAAACGCCAAGTTATGGCGATCGGTCCGGTTTGTATGTTTGTTTGTATGTATGTTAACAATTTTTTGTTTCGCGATACAGGTCGCAATTTTTGAAATTTTCCATTTTTTTCTTGGCCAATCGTTAGGCGTCAATGATGCGCAGAACCCAGAGGTTTTGTTTTGACCTTGACCAAAAACTAAGGTCAAGGTCATCGAATAAGTGAAAAACTTGTATCTCGAATAACTCCGTTAATAATGGTCCGATTGTTTAAAACTTTACATCATCGTGTAGCTCATTCAAATTGCAAACTTTTTCTAAATACATATACGGCGATCCAACCAATGGTTTTCCCAAGCGTCTAAGGTCGAAAAAAAGTGGTATCGGTCCAAATGGCAACAAAAGTTTCATGAATATTTTGAGTGCTTATAAAGCAATTTTGAAAATTTCTCGGATTTTTTTTAAAAAAATGATTGTGACTAATAATGCGCAGAACCGAGAGGTTTTGTTTTGACCTTGACCTCATATTAAGGTCAAGGTCACGTTGTGAATTTTTCAATCCTTGATATCATCTTAACCTACAGTGCGATTTTTAAAAATTTTACAGTCCCTTGTAGTCTGATTTATTCGCCAACTTTCCATGTCAAATATCATGAAAAAATATGCATATTTCGCCCCGTAGCCTCCACTCGAAAATTTGTGGTAGTGTTTTACCACATTTTTCCATCGCTTATAACTTCAACAATATTCGATGGATGGTCATAAAAATTGGGTCGAATGTTCACAGAAGCACTGGCTATCGGAAGATAAGTGTTTTTTTTATGTCGATGACGTCACTTCCGGTAACGAGCAAAACAACCTTATTTAGCTGTGCAATCCGAATTTATCGCTTTATTTTTAACTTGGCGTTATCGAAACGCCAAGTTATGGCGATCGCGCAGATCTGTAAGTTTGTTAACTTGGCGTAATCATAACGCCAAGTTACGTTGGTCAGTCGCGTTTGTATGTTTGTTTGTTTGTAAACAATTTTTGTTTCGCGATACAGGTCGCAATTTGCAATATTTTCAATTGATTTTTTCTTCATTCGCTTGGCATGAATAATGCGCAGAATCGAGATGTTTTGTTTTGACCTTGACTTAAAACTAAGGTCAAGGTCTTCGAATAAGTGAAAAACTAGTATCTCGAATAACTCCGTTAATAATGGTCGGATTGTTACATAATTTACATCATCGTGTAGCTCATTCTAATTGCAAACTTTTTCTAATTTCATATACGGCAATCCAACCAACGGTTTTCCCAAGCTCCCCAGGTCGAAAAAAATCGTGGTATCGGTCAGAATGACAACATAAATTTCATGAATATTTTTAGCGCCTATAAAACCGTCAATACATGTCCGATAATGACAAAAATTGGGTCACAAGTGCTCCATGACAGCTTTAGTCGGATCCATAGATTTCATGAATGTCGATGACGTCACTTCCGGTCACGAAAGCATCAAAGTTTATAAAAAATGACACAAGTTCAATGCTCAATATGTCCATGCTTTACAATTAAATATCAATACAGTCAACATATTCTGAAAGTGTAATGTAATTGTAAACTTTTTCTAAATATACTTAGTTGTAAATAATGCATCATAAAAAAAATCGTAGCAGGTCGAAAATTTCTGGTAGCCAAAATCTCTAAACTTTTTAATTTCGCAATAGATTCATCAATTATGGTCCGATCGTAACAAAATTTACATTTTCTGAAAGCTGATGAAATTTCCAAACTTTATTATTGACATATGCTATCAATATATTTGTCCTTTTCAAAGCGCGTTGAGTTGAAAAAGCAAATTTCACTCAGTAAATTGTCGTCAAATTTTCGATTGCTAATAAAATCGTAAATATCAGTTCAATGGTGATAAAAATTAAATCAGATGTTGACATGAACAGCGCGAATCTAATCCGCAAAATTTATTGATATCGGTTGCGTCACTTCCGGTTTCGAAGGAATCAAAGCAAAAAACGGTACTCAAATCTGAAGTTATAGCGTCGTTCGTCCGACGTGAATGGTCGTATCGTGAATTTGTCTGCGCTCGAAGGAAGCCCATTCAATTCTGAACAAATGTGTAAAATTTTCTGCTCAAAATATATGACAGTTCTCTCATAAAGTAAATTTGAAGTACAGTGGGTGTCATTTCTGATGGCTCGGCGCTGGCTTGTTCACAACAGCCTGCCTCTCGCGCTGAACAAAGGAATCTGCTCTCGCTCGTGGGTGCGGGGTGCGTCGCGCGACAAGTACGGGAGGCCGCGGTACTATTAAATATGAAAATATGCTTTTCCTTGTGTCAGCCTCTGAATCATAGTTTATCGATAAATCTAGAATAACTTGGTCAATTTTGGGTCAATATTGAAATTTTGAAAAGTTTCCGACACTGTTAGCCAAGTTCACCCATGTCCTCATGGGCATCTCGTGTGTTTGTTTGTTAACAATTTTTGTTTCGCGATACAGGTCGCAATTTTTGAAATTTTCCAATTTTTTTTTCACCAATCGTTAGGCCTCAATGATGCGCAGAACCGAGAGGTTTTGTTTTGACCTTGACCCCATATCAAGGTCAAGGTCACGTTGTGAATTTTTCAATCCTTGATATCATCTTAACCTACGGTGCGATTTTGAAAAAGTTTATAGTTCCTTGTAGCCTGATTTATTGGCCAACTTTCCATATCAAAAGTTATGAAAAATTATGCATATTTCGCCCCGTAGCCCCCACTCGAAAATTTGTGGCAATGTTTTACCACATTTTTCCATCGCTTATAACTTCAACAATATTCGATGGATGCTCATAAAAATTGGGTCGAATGTTCACAGAAGCACTGGCTATCGGAAGATAAGTGTTTTGTGGATGTCGATGACGTCACTTCCGGTTACGAGCAAAACAACGTTATTTAGCTGTGCAATCCGAATTTATCGCGTCATTACTCTGTCGTTAATGGTCGTATCGTAAAAATGTTTGCACCTTAAGGTAGCCCATACACTTCCGAACTTGAAACTTCTTCATCTAATTGTTTATGTCTTATAGTTTTCTCACAAACTGAGCTTTAAAGTTAAAAAGTGACTCCCCAAATGCATTAACACCCCAATATGTTTAATACTACTGGGTCGATTTTGAAAATTTAAACATGAATCTGAAGGTTACTTTTCGAGTAACATTTCGTACACTGTGTAACAGCAGGAATTATGCGTAGTTTTCTCACGAATCGCCGGTAAAAGTTCGGAAAACAGCTAAAATTGGCAATTTTTTTTTTTTCGATCACTTGTAAAATCGACAATATTCGTTCGAGGGTCACAAAACGTGGGGTAAAATGTTACCATGGAGAGCGTGTACCGAATGATGATTCTTTTGGGGATGTCGCTGATGTCATTTCCGGTCACGAACGAGTGAAAGTTAAAATTCGACTAAAATCTGAAGTTTATCGCGTCGTTTCTCTGTCGCGAATGGTCGTATCGTGAATTGGTTTGCTCGAGAAGGAAGCCCATTCAATTCTGAACAAAGTGTATAATTTTCAGCTCTAAATACCCAACAGTTTTCTCACAAAGTAAGTTTGAAGTACAGTGGGTGTCAATTCTGCTGGCTCTTCACTGCAGCCGCCCTGTCGCGCAGAACAAAGGAATCCACATGCCCCAGCGCGCTGCTTGAGAGAGGCGGCTGGCTGTGGGAATCAGGTCAAATCGCTCGCCTCTCGCGCTACACAAGCAAGAGGCCCAAGAGAACATGGGGGAACTTGGCGAACTGCATAAGGAAAATTTCAAAATCGGCCAACTAATTCATCTTATTGTATATATTATAAATCCGTAATGGAAGATTCAATGTTAACTTGAAAAAAAATTTAAAGTTTTCATTTCCCAAGAATCAATCCATGCAATCATGTAATGATTTTCGAACATTGTGGCCCCATGATGAAATAGGTGCAATTTTTGGCCGATTTTGGCCAATTTTGGTTCCCCGATTAAGATAATGTTGCAATTGTGCCGTATGATTTTGCAGTTCGCCAAGTTCCCCCATGTACCCATGGGCCTCTTGTTAACTTGGCGTTATCGAAACGCCAAGTTATGGCGATCGGTCCGGTTTGTATGTTTGTTTGTGTGTATGTATGTTAACATTTTTTTGTTTCGCGATACAGGTCGCAATTTTTGAAATTTTCCATTTTTTTCTTGGCCCATCGTTAGGCGTCAATGATGCGCAGAACCCAGAGGTTTTGTTTTGACCTTGACCAAAAACTAAGGTCAAGGTCATCGAATAAGTGAAAAACTAGTATCTCGAATAACTCCGTTAATAATGGTCGGATCGTTTAAAACTTTACATCATCGTGTAGCTCATTCAAATTGCAAACTTTTTCTAAATACATATACGGCGATCCAACCAATGGTTTTCCCAAGCGTCTAAGGTCGAAAAAAAGTGGTATCGGTCCAAATGGCAACAAAAGTTTCATGAATATTTTGAGTGCCTATAAAGCAATTTTGATAAATTTTTCGGATTTTTTTTTAAAAAAATGATTGTGACTAATAATGCGCAGAACCGAGAGGTTTTGTTTTGACCTTGACCTCATATTAAGGTCAAGGTCACGTTGTGAATTTTTCAATCCTTGATATCATCTTAACCTACAGTGCGATTTTTAAAAAATTTTACAGTCCCTTGTAGTCTGATTTATTCGCCAACTTTCCATGTCAAATATCATGAAAAAATATGCATGAACCAATGCATATTTCGCCCCGTAGCCTCCACTCGAAAATTTGTGGTAGTGTTTTACCACATTTTTCCATCGCTTATAACTTCAACAATATTCGATGGATGGTCATAAAAAATTGGGTCGAATGTTCACAGAAGCACTGGCTATCGGAAGATAAGTGTTTTTTTTATGTCGATGACGTCACTTCCGGTAACGAGCAAAACAACCTTATTTAGCTGTGCAATCCGAATTTATCGCTTTATTTTTAACTTGGCGTTATCGAAACGCCAAGTTATGGCGATCGCGCAGATCTGTAAGTTTGTTAACTTGGCGTAATCATAACGCCAAGTTACGTTGGTCAGTCGCGTTTGTATGTTTGTTTGTTTGTAAACAATTTTTGTTTCGCGATACAGGTCGCAATTTGCAATATTTTCAATTGATTTTTTCTTCATTCGCTTGGCATGAATAATGCGCAGAATCGAGATGTTTTGTTTTGACCTTGACTTAAAAGGTCAAGGTCTTCGAATAAGTGAGAAAAAGTATCTCGAAATAATAACTCGAATAATGGTCGGATTTTACATAATTTACATCATCGTATCATCAAATATTTCATATACGGCAATCCAACCAACGGTCCTAGTAATTCGAATAACTCCGTTAATAATGGTCGGATTGTTACATAATTTACATCATCGTGTAGCTCATTAAAAAATTGCAAATACTTTTCGATAATTTCATATATTGGGCAATCCAACCAACGGTTTCCCAAGCTCCCCAGGTCGAAAAATCGATGTGGTATCGGTCAGAATGACAACATAAATTTCATGAATATTTTTTTTAGCGCCTATAAAAACCGTCAATACATGTCCGATAATGACAAAAAATTGGGTCACAAGTGCTCCATGACAGCTTTAGTCGGATCCATAGATTTCATGAATGTCGATGACGTCACTTCCGGTCACGAAAGCATCAAAGTTTATAAAAAATGACACAAGTTCAATGCTCAATATGTCCATGCTTTACAATTAAATATCAATACAGTCAACATATTCTGAAAGTGTAATGTAATTGTAAACTTTTTCTGAAATATACTTACTTTGTAAATAATGCATCTATAAAAAAAAATTGTAGCAGGTCGAAAATTTCTGGTAGAGTCTAAAAATTTTTGGTAAATTTCGCATTTTAGATTCATCAATTATGGTCCGATCGTAAACAAAAATTTAAATTTTCTGAAAGCTGAGCGCAAACTTTATTATTGACATATGCTATCAATATTTGTCCTTTTCAAAGCGCGTTGAGTTGAAAAAGCAAATTTCACTCAGTAAATTGTCGTCAAATTTTCGATTGCTAATAAAATCGTAAATATCAGTTCAATGGTGATAAAAATTAAATCAGATGTTGACAGATGAACAGCGCGAATCTAATCCGCAAAATTTATTGATATCGGTTGCGTCACTTCCGGTTTTCGAAGGAATCAAAGCAAAAAACGGTACTCAAATCTGAAGTTATAGCGTCGTTCGTCCGACGTGAATGGTCGTATCGTGAATTTGTCTGCGCTCGAAGGAAGCCCATTCAATTCTGAACAAATGTGTAAAATTTTCTGCTCAAAATATATGACAGTTCTCTCATAATAATTTGAAGTAAATTTCTGAAGTACAGTGGGTGTCACAAATGATGGCTCGGCCTGGCTTGTTCACAACAGCCTGCCTCTCGCGCTGAACAAAGGAATCTGCTCTCGCTCGTGGGTGCGGGGGTGCGTCGCGCGACAAGTACGGGAGGCCGCGGGTACTATTAAATATGAAAATATGCTTTTCCTTGTGTCAGCCTCTGAATCATAGTTTATCGATAAATCTAGAATAACTTGGTCAATTTTGGGTCAATATTGAAATTTTGAAAAGTTTCCGACACTGTTAGCCAAGTTCACCCCATGTCCTCATGGGCATCTCGTGTGTTTGTTTGTTAACAATTTTTGTTTCGCGATACAGGTCGCAATTTTTGAAATTTTCCAATTTTTTTTTTCACCAATCGTTAGGCCTCAATGATGCGCAGAACCGAGAGGTTTTGTTTTGACTTGACCCCATATCAAGGTCAAGGTCACGTTGTGAATTTTTCAATCCTTGATATCATCTTAACCTACGGTGCGATTTTGAAAAAGTTTATAGTTCCTTGTAGCCTGATTTATTGGCCAACTTTCCATATCAAAAGTTATGAAAAATTATGCATATTTCGCCCCGTAGCCCCCACTCGAAAATTTGTGGCAATGTTTTACCACATTTTTCCATCGCTTATAACTTCAACAATATTCGATGGATGCTCATAAAAATTGGGTCGAATGTTCACAGAAGCACTGGCTATCGGAAGATAAGTGTTTTGTGGATGTCGATGACGTCACTTCCGGTTACGAGCAAAACAACGTTATTTAGCTGTGCAATCCGAATTTATCGCGTCATTACTCTGTCGTTAATGGTCGTATCGTAAAAATGTTTGCACCTTAAGGTAGCCCATACACTTCCGAACTTGAAACTTCTTCATCTAATTGTTTATGTCTTATAGTTTTCTCACAAACTGAGCTTAAAGTTAAAAAGTGACTCCCCAAATGCATTAACACCCCAATATGTTTAATACTACTGGGTCGATTTTGAAAATTTAAACATGAATCTGAAGGTTACTTTTCGAGTAACATTTCGTACACTGTGTAACAGCAGGAATTATGCGTAGTTTTCTCACGAATCGCCGGTAAAAGTTCGGAAAACAGCTAAAATTGGCAATTTTTTTTCGATCACTTGTAAAATCGACAATATTCGTTCGAGGGTCACAAAACGTGGGTAAAATGTTACCATGGAGAGCGTGTACCGAATGATGATTCTTTTGGGGAAGTCGCTGATGTCATTTCCGGTCACGAACGAGTGAAAGTTAAAATTCGACTAAAATCTGATGTTATCGCGTCGTTTCTCTGTCGCGAATGGTCGTATTGTGAATTGGTTTGCTCGAGAAGGAAGCCCATTCAATTCTGAACAAAGTGTATAATTTTCTGCTCTTAATACCCAACAGTTTTCTCACAAAGTAAGTTTGAAGTACAGTGGGTGTCATTTCTGCTGGCACTTCGCTGCAGCCGCCCTGTCGCGCAGAACAAAGGAATCAGCTTGGCGCGGCCGCCTGCGAGAATCATGTCAAGTCGCAGTGCCTCCCGCGCTACACAAGCAAGAGGCCCAGAGTACATGGGGGAACTTGTCGAACTGCATCAGGAAAATTTCAAAATCGGCCAACTAATTCATCTTATTGTATATATTTAATTAAGATCCATATAATGGAAGCCTATCTCAATTGTTAACTTGAAAAAAATTTAAAGTTTCCCCATTTGCCACAAAAAATTATAATCCATGATAACTTATGTAATTTTTGGCCGATTTTGGTCAATTGTGGCCCCATTCTGAAATAGTTGCAATTATTTGGATGCAGTTCGCCAAGTTCCCCCATGTACCCATGAGCCTATTGGCTATCGATTGTTCCCACTAGACATCATAACGATGATAATGTAATGGTGATTTGTGCCGTATGATTTTTCATTTCCCATGAATCACTTTGCAATCATAATGGTTTTCTTGATTCATGGGTGTATATATATTTTGTATTTTGTTAACTTGGCGTTATCATAACGCCAAGTTATGGCGATCACCCCGGTTTGTATGTTTGTGGGATGTTTGTTGGTTTGTTAACAATTTTTTGTTTCGCGATACAGGTCGCAATTTTGGAAATTTTCCAATTTTTTCTTCACCCATCGCTAGGCGTCAATGATGCGCAGAACCGAGAGGTTTTGTTTTGACCTTGACCCAAAACTAAGGTCAAGGTCATCGAATTAGTGAAAAGCTAGTACCTCGAATAACTCCGTTAATAATGGTCGGATCGTTACAAACTTTACACCATCGTGTAGCTCATTCAAATTGCAAACTTTTTCTAAATACATATACGGCGATCCAACCAATGGTTTTCCCAAGCGTCTAAGGTCGAAAAAAAGTGGTATCGGTCCAAATGGCAACAAAAGTTTCATGAATATGTTGAGCGCCTATCAGATATCATTTGTTGTGATCCGCGATACAGGTCGCAATTTTGGAAATTTTCCAATTTTTTCTTCACCCATCGTTAGGGGGTAATGATGCCCAGAACCGAGAGGTTTTGTTTTGACCTTAACCCAAAACTAAGGTCAAGGTCATCGAATAAGTGAAAAACTAGTACCTCGAATAACTCCGTTAATAATGGTCCGATCGTTACAAACTTTACACCATCGTGTAACTCATTCAAATTGCAAACTTTTTCTAATGACATATACGGCGATCCAACCAATGGTTTTCCCAAGCGTCTAAGGTCGAAAAATCGAGGGATCAGTCCAAATGGCAACAATAGTTTGATGAATATTTCGAACGCGTATAAAACAACCAATAAATGTCCTATAGTTCTAAAAATTGGTTTACATTTTCTCCGAGACATACTAAGACGTATCCTTAAATATTGTGGATGTCGATGACGTCACTTCCGGTCATGATAGCCTTGCCTCAATCCTTGATATCACCCTAACGTATGGTGCGACTTTAAAAAGATTTATAGTTCCTTGTAGCATGATTTATTGGCCAATTGTTCATATCAATTGTCATGATAATTTGTGCACATTTCGCCCCGTAGCCCGCACTCGAAAATTTGATAACCATGATAACTTAGGTAACTTTTGGCCGATTTTGGTCAATTGTGGCCCTGTTCTGAAAATGTTGCAATTATTTGGATGCAGTTCGCCAAGTTCCCACATGGCTCCCATGGGCCTCTTGTTAACTTGGCGTCATAACGCCAAGTTATGGCGATCGACCCGGTTTGTTAGTTTGTATGTATGGATGTTTGTAACGTTTTTTGTTTCGCGATACAGGTCGCAATTTTTAATATTTTTCAGATTTTTTTTTTTTAAATGGTTGGGACCGACGATGCGCAGAACCGAGAGGTTTTGTTTTGACCTTGACTCAAAGGTAAGGTCAAGGTCATCGAATAAGTGAAAAACTAGTATCTCAAATAACTCCGTTAATAATGGTCGGATCGTGAAAAAATTTACACCATCGTGTAGCTCATTCTAATTGTAAACTTTAAACATCGAATATATAGTCATCGCACCGACGGTTTTCCCAAGCGCCTAAGGTCGAAAAAACGTGGTATCGGACCAAATGGCAATATAAGTTTCCTGAATATTTTGAGCGCCTATAAAACCGTCAATACATGTCCGATGGTAATAAAATTTGGTTCACATGTTCTCCACGACATACCAAGACGTATCCTAAAATATCATGAATGTCGATGTCGTCACTTCCGGTCACGAAAGCATCAAAGTTTTCAAAAAAATGACACAAGTTCAATGCTCAATACGTCCGTACTTTAGAGTTCCATTTTTAAACAGTTTAGATATTCTGAAAGTGTAATGTAATTGTAAACTTTTTCTAAATATACTTAGTTGTAAATAATGCATTGTTAAAAATATTGTAGCAGGTCGAAAATTTCTGGTAACCAAAATCTCTCAACTTATTGATTTCGCAATAAATTCACTAATTATCGTCCGATCGTAACAAAATTAACATTTTCTGAAAGCTGATACAATTGCCAAACTTTGATTGTTGACATATGCTATCAAAATATTCGTCGGTTTCAAAGCGCGTTGAGTTGAAAAAAAACAAATTTCACTCAGTCAATTTTCGTCAAATCTTCGATTGCTAATAAAATCGAAAATATCAGTTCTATAGTCATAAAAAACTGCTCAGCTGTTGTCATCGACAGCACGAATCGTGTTCTCATGAATTGAGATGAAATAATTGTTGTGGCACGAAAATTCGGAAAAAAAATTATGTCCGTGTACGGGATTTGAACACCGGCCTCTGGCATGGAAGTCCAAAACAATGCCGCCACGCCACGTGGCCTAGCACACCGATCTGTATTGTCATATATATATCATCACTATAATAGGTGCGAACAACAGCTAAACACTCAACATGATTGATAAACCCATAGTAATTTTGTTCATTATTGATTGATACGGATGTTTTATTGCTTGACGTTATTTGGCTTCTGAATGAATGTTTAAGGTTGATAGTCTCACAAAGGTCGCCGCTGCTGCCAGCTCGCTTTACGTGAAGCCGGCAAGCTGCAACACGAACCAGTCCAATTGACTGTCAAAATGTATGTCCCCTCAAATATTTAGCATATCGATGCAACACACAGCAAACGAAACCATGCTAGTCAATACTTTTTTATCACTCTTGGCTATCGATGGTTCCCACTAGACATCATAACGATGATAACGTAATGATGATTTGTGCCTTATGATTTTTCATTTCCCATGAATCACTTTGTAATCATAATGGTTTTCATGATACCTGGGTGTATATAAATTATGGTTTTTTTGGTAATTATCATTTTTAAAAGGCCAAGTTCCCCCATGGTTTCATGGGCATCTTGTTAACTTGGCTCGCCAAGTTATGGCGATCGGTCCGGTTTGTATGTTTGTTAACTTGGCGTAATCATAACGCCAAGTTATGTTGGTCAGTCGCGTTTGTAAGTTTGGATGTTTGTTTGTTTGTTAACATTTTTTTGTTTCGCGATACAGGTCGCAATTTTTGATATCTTACAATTTTTTCTTCGCCAATCGTTAGGCATGAATAATGCGCAGAACCGAGATGTTTTGTTTTGACCTTGACCCAAAACTAAGGTCAAGGTCATCGAATAAGTGAAAAACTAGTATCTCTAGTAACTCCGTTAATAATGGTCGGATTGTTACATAATTTACACCATCGTGTAGCTCATTCTAATTGCAAACTTTTTTTTTTTTTCACACATGGCCATCGCACCGACCGTTTTCCCGAGCGCCTAAGGTCGAAAAATCGTGGTATCGGTCGGAATGACAACATATGTTTCATGAATATTTTGAGCGCCTATAAAACCGTCAATATATGTCCGATAATGATAAAAATTGGGTCACATGTGCTCCATGACAGCTTAAGTCGGATACATAGATTTCATGAATGTCGATGACGTCACTTCCGGTCACGAAAGCATCAAAGTTTATAAAAAATGACACAAGTTCAATGCTCAATATGTCCATGCTTTACAATTAAATTTCAATACAGTCAACATATTCTGAAAGTGTAGTGTAATTGTAAACTTTTTCTAAATATACTTAGTTGTAAATAATGCATTGTTAAAAAAATTGTAGCAGGTCGAAAATTTCTGGTAACCAAAATCTCTAAACTTTTTAATTTCGCAATAGATTCATTAATTATGGTCCGATCGTAACAAAATTTACATTTTCGGAAAGCTGATGGAATTACCAAACTTTCATAATTGACATATGAAATCAATATATTTGTCCTTTTCAAAGCGCGTTGAGTTGAAAAAACAAATTTCACTCAATCAATTTTCGTCAAATTTTCGATTGCTAATAAAATCGTAAATATCAGTTCAATGGTGATAAAAATTAAATCAGATGTTGACATCAACAGCGCGAATCTGATCCGCAAAATTTATTGATATCGGTTGCGTCACTTCCGGTTTCGAACGAATCAAAGCAAAAACGGTACTCAAATCTGAAGTTACAGCGTCGTTCGTCCGTCGTGAATGGTCGTATCGTGAATTTGTCTGCGCTCGAAGGAAGCCCATTCAATTCTGAACATAAGTGTAAAATTTTCTGCTCAAAATATATGACAGTTCTCTCACAAAGTAAACTTGAAGTACATCGGGCATCACTTCTGTTGGCTCTCCACTGGATTGTTAACAACAGCAAGCCTCACGCTCAGCACAAAGGCAGCCGCTTATCCGCGGTCGGCTTGCAGGGCATGGCAAGTAGGTCACGCGGCCTTTTCGCGCTGAACAAAGAATGCGCTATTTCCACACTCGGCTCGCTGGGCGGGTCACGTATGGCAGGCCGTGGTACTGTTATTATCCAGGGAGGTGTCTTTTAATTGTTCAATATTGGAGTATGGTCAAAAGACTTCATAAGGTTCGCCAAGTTCCCCCATGTTCTCATGGGCATCTCGGATGTTTGGATGTTTGTTTGTTTGGATGTTTGTTAACATTTTTTTGTTTCGCGATACATGTCGCAATTTTTGAAATTTTCCATTTTTTTCTTCTTCAATCGTTAGGCGTGATTAATGCGCAGAACCGAGAGGTTTTGTTTTGACCTTGAACTGAAACTAAGGTCAAGGTCATCGAATAAGTGAAAAATTAGTATCTCGAATAACTCCGTTAATAATGGTCGGATCGTTACAAAATTTACATCATCGTGTAGCTCATTCTAATTGCAAACTTTTACTAATTTCATATGGGGCCATCCAACCAACGGTTTTCCCAAGTGCCCCAGGTCGAAAAATCATGGTATCGGTCAGAATGACAACATAAGTTTCATGAATATTTTGAGCGTCTATAAAACAGTCAATATATGTCCGATAATGATGAAAATTGGGTCACATGTGCTCCATGACAGCTTAAGTCGGATCCATAGATTTCATGAATGTCGATGACGTCACTTCCGGTCACGAAAGCATCAAAGTTTATAAAAACTGACACAAGTTCAATGCTCAATATGTCCATGCTTTACAATTAAATATCATTACAGTCAACATATTCTGAAAGTATAATGTAATTGTAAACTTTTTCTAAATATACTTAGTTGTAAATAATGCATTGTAAAAAAAAAAATCGTAGCAGGTCGAAAATTTCTGGTAGCCAAACTCTCTAAACTTTTTAATTTCGCAATTGATTCAATAATTATGGTCCGATCGTAACAAAATTTATATTTTCTGAAAGCTGATGGAATTACCAAACTTTCATAATTGACATATGAAATCAATATATTTGTCCTTTTCAAAGCGCGTTGAGTTGAAAAAGCAAATTTCACTCAGTCAATTTTCGTCAAATTTTCGATTGCTAATAAAATCGTAAATATCAGTTCAATGGTGATAAAAATTAAATCAGATGTTGACATGAACAGCGCGAATCTAATCCGCAAAATTTATTGATATCGGTTGCGTCACTTCCGGTTTCGAAGGAATCAAAGCAAAAACGGTACTCAAATCTGAAGTTATAGCGTCGTTCGTCCGACGTGAATGGTCGTATCGTGAATTTGTCTGCGCTCGAGGGAAGCCCATTCAATTCTGAACACAGGTGTAAAATTTTCTGCTCAAAATATATGACAGTTCTCTCATAAAGTAAGTTTGAAGTACAGTGGGTGTCATTTCTGATGGCTCGGCGCTGGCTTGTTTACAACAGCCTGCCTCTCGCGCTGAACAAAGGAATCTGCTCTCGGCTCGGGATGCGCGTGGTGCGGCAAGTACGGCAGGCCGCGGTACTATTAAATATGAAAATATGCTTTTCCTTGTGTCAGCCTCTGAATCATAGTTTATCAATAAATCTTGAGTAACATGGTCAATTTTGGGTCAATATTGAAATTTTCAAAAGTTTCCGACACTGTTAGCCAAGTTCACCCATGTTCTCATGGGCATCTCGTTAACTTGGCGAATCCCTTCGCCAAGTTATGGCGATCAGCCCTGTCCTTATGTTTGTGGGATGTTGGTTTGTAACTTTTATTTGTTTCACGATACAGGTCGCAATTTTTGAAATTTTCCAATTTTTTTTTCGCCAATCGTTAGGCGTCAATGATGCGCAGAACCGAGAGGTTTTGTTTTGACCTTGACCCAAAACTAAGGTCAGGGTCATCGAATAAGTGAAAAACTAGTACCTCGAATAACTCCGAAAATAATGGTCGGATCGTTACAAAGTTTACACCATCGTGTAGCTCATTCAAATTGCAAACTTTTTCTAATGACATATACGGCGATCCAACCAATGGTTTTCCCGAGCGCCTAAGGTCGAAAAAAAGTGGTATCGGTCCAAATGGCAACAAAAGTTTCATGAATATTTTGAGCGCCTATAAAACCGTCAATACATGTCCGATGGTAATAAAATTTGGTTCACATGTTCTCCGCAACATACCAAGACGTATCCTAAAATATCATGAATGTCGATGAAGTTACTTCCGGTCACGAAAGCATCAAAGTTTTCAAAAAATGACACAAGTTCAATGCTCAATATGTCCATACTTTAGAGTTCCATTTTTAAACAGTTTAGATATTCTGAAAGTGTAATGTAATTGTAAACTTTTTCTAAATATACTTAGTTGTAAATAATGCATTGTTAAAAAAATTGTAGCAGGTCGAAAATTTCTGGTAACCAAAATCTCTCAACGTTTTAATTTCGCAATAAATTCACTAATTATCGTCCGATCGTAACAAAATTACCATTATCTAAAAGCTGACACAGTTACTAAACTTTGATAATTGACATACGCTATCAAAATATTCGTCGTTTTCAAAGCGCGTTGAGTTGAAAAAAAACAAATTTCACTCAGTCAATTTTCGTCAAATTTTCGATTGCTAATAAAATCGTAAATATCAGTTCTATAATCATAAAAATCTGCTCAGCTGTTGTCATCGACAGCACGAATCGTGTTCTATTGAAATTAGATGAAATAATTGTTGTGGCACGAAAATTCGGAAAAAAAATTATGTCCGTGTACTGGATTTGAACACCGGCCTCTGGCTACGCCACGCGGCCTGGCACACTGTAAGCATTGTCATATATGTATAATAAGTATTACAGGTGCCAACAACAGCTAAACACTCAACATGATTGATAAATCCATAGTAATTTTGTTAATTATAGGTTGATACGGATTTTTTATTGCTTAATGTTGTTTGGCTTCTGAATGAATGTTTAAGGTTGATAGTTTCACAAAGGTCACCGCTGCTGCCAGCTCGCTTTGTGTAAAGCCGGCAAGCAGCAATACGGACCAGTCCAATGTCCGATTATTACGACATTTACGCGGCAACTATGGCACGCCGCGAAACTTATTAATATATTATTAATTTCTTTTTGCCAGCTAAATCAATGTCAATCTATCATGAACCCGGAAAACAGTTTTATGGAAGCCCACCCAATTCTAGCTGTGCACGCCGCCGGTATAAATTTATATTACCACCGTCCGCGGCTAACTCAATTCTTAACTTACCATGAGACTATTGTTAATATCGCGAAATTGTATTCGCCTAGTAATCTTGGCCAATCGCATTCACTGCTTAATATATACGGGCATAATAATTTGATATTAAAACACCTTAAAATTCTGAAAGTGTAATGTAATTGTAAAGTTCAGATCCGTTACTAGGAATTAATGTAGGGATTATCTGAAATGAGCTAAGCAGATCTTCTAGCATACACTGCCATTCTGACCATGATTAAAGGATAAATTTGGCATATGAGCGAAAATACTGAGGCTGAGTGGGGGGTATTGTCCGATTCACCCGTCACCCTTTTGGATACGGACCTACATAACCGTTGCTAATAAAAATTGGTTGACAATACTACAATTTTTTTAATTTCTTTATTCTTCAATCGATAGGCGGCAATGATACGCAGAACCGATAAGTTTTGTTTTGACCATGACCAAAAATAAGATAGTTGTCAACGAAAAAGTGAAAAACTAGTATCTCGAATAACTCCGCTAATAATGGTCGGATTGTTACAAATTTTACACCATTGTGTACCTCTATTGACATATGATGCCATCCAACCCACGGTTTTCCCAGGCGTCTAAGGTCGAAAAATCGAGGGATCAGTCCAAATGGCAACAATAGTTTGATGAATATATAGAACGCGTATAAAACAACCAATAAATGTCCTATAGTTCTAAAAATTGGTTTACATGTTCTCCGAGACATACTAAGACGTATCCTTAAATATTGTGGATGTCGATGACGTCACTTCCGGTCATGATAGCCTTGCCTCAATCCTTGATATCACCCTAACGTATGGTGCGACTTTAAAAAGATTTATAGTTCCTTGTAGCATGATTTATTGGCCAATTGTTCATATCAATTGTCATGATAATTTGTGCACATTTCGCCCCGTAGCCCGCACTCAAAAATTTGATAACCATGATAACTTTGGTAACTTTTGGCTGATTTTGGTCAATTGTGGCCCGGTTCTGAAAATGTTGCAATTATTTGGATGCAGTTCGCCAAGTTCCCACATGGCTCCCATGGGCCTCTTGTTAACTTGGCGTTATCGAAACGCCAAGTTATGGCGATCGCGCAGATCTGTAAGTTTGTGTGTTTGTTTGTTAACAATTTTTGTTTCGCGATACAGGTCGCAATTTTTGAAATTTTCCAATTTTTTTTTCACCAATCGTTAGGCCTCAATGATGCGCAGAACCGAGAGGTTTTGTTTTGACCTTGACCCCATATCAAGGTCAAGGTCACGTTGTGAATTTTTCAATCCTTGATATCATCTTAACCTACGGTGCGATTTTGAAAAAGTTTATAGTTCCTTGTAGCCTGATTTATTGGCCAACTTTCCATATCAAAAGTTATGAAAAATTATGCATATTTCGCCCCGTAGCCCCCACTCGAAAATTTGTGGTAATGTTTTACCACATTTTTCCATCGCTTATAACTCCAACAATATTCGATGGATGCTCATAAAAATTGGGTCGAATGTTCACAGAAGCACTGGCTATCGGAAGATAAGTGTTTTGTGGATGTCGATGACGTCACTTCCGGTTACGAGCAAAACAACGTTATTTAGCTGTGCAATCCGAATTTATCGCGTCATTACTCCGTCGTTAATGGTCGTATCGTAAAAATGTTTGCACCTGAAGGTAGCCCATACACTTCCGAACTTGAAACTTCTTCATCTAATTGTTTATGTCTTATAGTTTTCTCACAAACTGAGCTTAAAGTTAAAAAGTGACTCCCCAAATGCATTAACACCCCAATATGTTTAATACTACTGGGGCGATTTTGAAAATTTAAACATGAATCTGAAGGTTACTTTTCGAGTAACATTTCGTACACTGTGTAACAGCAGGAATTATGCGTAGTTTTCTCACGAATCGCCGGTAAAAGTTCGGAAAACAGCTAAAATTGGCAATTTATTTTCGATCACTTGTAAAATCGACAATATTCGTTCAAGGGTCACAAAACGTGGGTAAAATGTTACCATGGAGAGCGTGTACCGAATGATGATTCTTTTGGGGATGTCGCTGATGTTATTTCCGGTCACGAACGAGTGAAAGTTAAAATTCGACTAAAATCTGAAGTTATCGCGTCGTTTCTCTGTCGCGAATGGTCGTATTTTGAATTAGTTTGCTCGAGAAGGAAGCCCATTCAATTCTGAACAAAGTGTATAAATTTCTGCTCTTAATACCCAACAGTTTTCTCACAAAGTAAGTTTGAAGTACAGTGGGTGTCATTTCTGCTGGCACTTCGCTGCAGCCGCCCTGTCGCGCAGAACAAAGGAATCAGCTTGGCGCGGCCGCCTGCGAGAATCAGGTCAAGTCGCAGTGCCTCCCGCGCTACACAAGCAAGAGGCCCAGAGTACATGGGGGAACTTGTCGAACTGCATCAGGAAAATTTCAAAATCGGCCAACTAATTCATCTTATTGTATATATTTAATTAAGATCCATATAATGGAAGCCTATCTCAATTGTTAACTTGAAAAAAATTTAAAGTTTCCCCATTTGCCACAAAAAATTATAATCCATGATAACTTATGTAATTTTTGGCCGATTTTGGTCAATTGTGGCCCAATTCTGAAATTGTTGCAATTATTTGGATGCAGTTCGCCAAGTTCCCACATGGCTCCCATGGGCCTCTTGTTAACTTGGCGTTTTCGGAACGCCAAGTTATGGCGATCGGTCCGGTTTGTAAGTTTGTATGTATGTATGTTTGTATAATGTTTGTAACACTTTTTTTGTTACACGATACAGGTCGCAATTTTTGAAATTTTCCAATTTTTTCTTCACCAATGGTTAGGCGTGAATGATGCGCAGAACCCAGATGTTTTGTTTTGACCTTGACCCAAAACTAAGGTCAGGGTCATCGAATAAGTGAAAAACTAGTACCTCGAATAACTCCGTTAATAATGGTCGGATCGTTACAAACTTTACACCATCGTGTAGCTCATTCAAATTGCAAACTTTTTCTAAATACTTATACGGCGATCCAACCAATGGTTTTCCCAAGCGTCTAAGGTCGAAAAAAAGTGGTATCGGTCCAAATGGCAACAAAAGTTTCATGAATATGTTGAGTGCCTATCAGATATCATTTGTTGTGATCCGCGATACAGGTCGCAATTTTAAAAATTTTCCAATTTTTTCTTCGCCCATCGCTAGGCGCTAATAAGGCGCAGAACCGAGAGGTTTTGTTTTGACCTTGACCGAAAAGTAAGGTCAAGGTCATTGAATAAGTGAAAAATTAGTACCTCGAATAACTCCGTAAATAATAGTCGGATCGTTACAAAATTTACACCATCGTGTAGCTCATTCAAATTGCAAACTTTTTCTAAATACATATACGGCGATCCAACCAATGGTTTTCCCAAGCGTCTAAGGTCGAAAAAAAGTGGTATCGGTCCAAATGGCAACAAAAGTTTCATGAATATTTTGAGCGCCTATAAAACCGTCAATACATGTCCGATGGTAATAAAATTTGGTTCACATGTTCTCCGCAACATACCAAGACGTATCCTAAAATATCATGAATGTCGATGACGTCACTTCCGGTCACGAAAGCATCAAAGTTTTCAAAAAATGACACAAGTTCAATGCTCAATATGTCCATACTTTAGAGCTCCATTTTTAAACAGTTTAGATATTCTGAAAGTGTAATGTAATTGTAAACTTTTTCTAAATATACTTAGTTGTAAATAATGCATTGTTAAAAAAATTGTAGCAGGTCGAAAATTTCTGGTAACCAAAATCTCTCAACGTTTTAATTTCGCAATAAATTCACTAATTATCGTCCGATCGTAACAAAATTACCATTATCTAAAAGCTGACACAGTTACTAAACTTTGATAATTGACATACGCTATCAAAATATTCGTCGTTTTCAAAGCGCGTTGAGTTGAAAAAAACAAATTTCACTCAGTAAATTTTCGTCCAATTTTCGATTGCTAATAAAATCGTAAATATCAGTTCTATAATCATAAAAATCTGCTCAGCTGTTGTCATCGACAGCACGAATCGACATACGCTATCAAAATATTCGTCGTTTTCAAAGCGCGTTGAGTTGAAAAAACAAATTTCACTCAGTAAATTTTCGTCCAATTTTCGATTGCTAATAAATCGTAAATATCAGTTCTATAATCATAAAAATCTGCTCAGCTGTTGTCATCGACAGCACGAATCGTGTTGTATTGAAATTAGATGAAATAATTGTTGTGGCACGATAATTCGGAAAAAAAATTATGTCCGTGTACTGGATTTGAACACCGGCCTCTGGCATGGAAGTCTAAAACTGTGCCGCTACGCCACGCGGCCTAGCACACTAGCATGCATTGTCATATATGAATAATAAGTATTACAGGTGCCAACAACAGCTAAACACTCAACATGATTGATAAATCCATTGTAATTTTGTTAATTATAGGTTGATATGGATTTTTTATTGCTTAATGTTGTTTGGCTTCTGAATGAATGTTTAAGGTTGATAGTTTCACAAAGGTCACCGCTGCTGCCAGCTCGCTTTGCGTAAAGCCGGCAAGCAGCAATACGGACCAGTCCAATGTCCGATTATTACGACATTTACGCGGCAACTATGGCACGCCGCGAAACTTATTAATATATTATTAATTTCTTTTTGTCAGCTAAATCAATGTCAATCTATCATGAACCCGGAAAACAGTTTTATGGAAGCCCACCCAATTCTAGCTGTGCACGCCGCCGGTATATAAATTTATATTACCACCGTCCGCGGCTAACTCATTTCTTAACTTACCATGAGATTATAGTTAATATCGCGAAATTGTATTCGCCTAGTAATCTTGGCCAATCGCATTCACTGCTTAATATATACGGGCATAATAATTTGATATTAAAACACCTTAAAATTCTGAAAGTGTAATGTAATTGTAAACTTCAGACCCGTTACTAGGAATTAATGTAGGGATTATCTGAAATGAGCTAAGCAGATCTTCTAGCATACACTGCCATTCTGACCATGATTAAAGGATAAATTTGGCATATGAGCGAAAATAGTGAGGCTGAGTGGGGGGTATTGTCCGATTCACCCGTCACCCTCTTGGATACGGACCCACATAACCGTTGCTAATAAAAATTGGTTGACAATACTACAATTTTTTTATTTCTTTATTCTTCAATCGATAGGCGGCAATGATACGCAGAACCGATAAGTTTTGTTTTGACCATGACCAAAAATAAGATAGTTGTCATCGAAAAAGTGAAAAACTAGTATCTCGAATAACTCCGCTAATAATGGTCGGATTGTTACAAATTTTACACCATTGTGTACCTCTATTGACATATGATGCCATCCAACCCACGGTTTTCCCAGGCGTCTAAGGTCGAAAAATCGAGGGATCAGTCCAAATGGCAACAATAGTTTGATGAATATTTCGAACGCGTATAAAACAACCAATAAATGTCCTATAGTACTAAAAATTGTTTTACATGTTCTCCGAGACATACTAAGACGTATCCTTAAATATTGTGGATGTCGATGACGTCACTTCCGGTCATGATAGCCTTGCCTCAATCCTTGATATCACCCTAACGTATGGTGCGACTTTAAAAAGATTTATAGTTCCTTGTAGCATGATTTATTGGCCAATTGTTCATATCAATTGTCATGATAATTTGTGCACATTTCGCCCCGTAGCCCGCACTCAAAAATTTGATAACCATGATAACTTTGGTAACTTTTGGCTGATTTTGGTCAATTGTGGCCCGGTTCTGAAAATGTTGCAATTATTTGGATGCAGTTCGCCAAGTTCCCACATGGCTCCCATGGGCCTCTTGTTAACTTGGCGTTATCGAAACGCCAAGTTATGGCGATCGCGCAGATCTGTAAGTTTGTGTGTTTGTTTGTTAACAATTTTTTGTTTCGCGATACAGGTCGCAATTTTTGAAATTTTCCAATTTTTTTTTCACCAATCGTTAGGCCTCAATGATGCGCAGAACCGAGAGGTTTTGTTTTGACCTTGACCCCATATCAAGGTCAAGGTCACGTTGTGAATTTTTCAATCCTTGATATCATCTTAACCTACGGTGCGATTTTGAAAAAGTTTATAGTTCCTTGTAGCCTGATTTATTGGCCAACTTTCCATATCAAAAGTTATGAAAAATTATGCATATTTCGCCCCGTAGCCCCCACTCGAAAATTTGTGGTAATGTTTTACCACATTTTTCCATCGCTTATAACTCCAACAATATTCGATGGATGCTCATAAAAATTGGGTCGAATGTTCACAGAAGCACTGGCTATCGGAAGATAAGTGTTTTGTGGATGTCGATGACGTCACTTCCGGTTACGAGCAAAACAACGTTATTTAGCTGTGCAATCCGAATTTATCGCGTCATTACTCCGTCGTTAATGGTCGTATCGTAAAAATGTTTGCACCTGAAGGTAGCCCATACACTTCCGAACTTGAAACTTCTTCATCTAATTGTTTATGTCTTATAGTTTTTCTCACAAACTGAGCTTAAAGTTAAGAAGTGACTCCCCAAATGCATTAACACCCCAATATGTTTAATACTACTGGGGCGATTTTGAAAATTTAAACATGAATCTGAAGGTTACTTTTCGAGTAACATTTCGTACACTGTGTAACAGCAGGAATTATGCGTAGTTTTCTCACGAATCGCCGGTAAAAGTTCGGAAAACAGCTAAAATTGGCAATTTATTTTCGATCACTTGTAAAATCGACAATATTCGTTCAAGGGTCACAAAACGTGGGTAAAATGTTACCATGGAGAGCGTGTACCGAATGATGATTCTTTTGGGGATGTCGCTGATGTTATTTCCGGTCACGAACGAGTGAAAGTTAAAATTCGACTAAAATCTGAAGTTATCGCGTCGTTTCTCTGTCGCGAATGGTCGTATTTTGAATTAGTTTGCTCGAGAAGGAAGCCCATTCAATTCTGAACAAAGTGTATAAATTTCTGCTCTTAATACCCAACAGTTTTCTCACAAAGTAAGTTTGAAGTACAGTGGGTGTCATTTCTGCTGGCACTTCGCTGCAGCCGCCCTGTCGCGCAGAACAAAGGAATCAGCTTGGCGCGGCCGCCTGCGAGAATCAGGTCAAGTCGCAGTGCCTCCCGCGCTACACAAGCAAGAGGCCCAGAGTACATGGGGGAACTTGTCGAACTGCATCAGGAAAATTTCAAAATCGGCCAACTAATTCATCTTATTGTATATATTTAATTAAGATCCATATAATGGAAGCCTATCTCAATTGTTAACTTGAAAAAAAATTTAAAGTTTCCCCATTTGCCACAAAAAATTATAATCCATGATAACTTATGTAATTTTTTGGCCGATTTTGGTCAATTGTGGCCCAATTCTGAAATTGTTGCAATTATTTGGATGCAGTTCGCCAAGTTCCCACATGGCTCCCATGGGCCTCTTGTTAACTTGGCGTTTTCGGAACGCCAAGTTATGGCGATCGGTCCGGTTTGTAAGTTTGTATGTATGTATGTTTGTATAATGTTTGTAACACTTTTTTTGTTACACGATACAGGTCGCAATTTTTGAAATTTTCCAATTTTTTCTTCACCAATGGTTAGGCGTGAATGATGCGCAGAACCCAGATGTTTTGTTTTGACCTTGACCCAAAACTAAGGTCAGGGTCATCGAATAAGTGAAAAACTAGTACCTCGAATAACTCCGTTAATAATGGTCGGATCGTTACAAACTTTACACCATCGTGTAGCTCATTCAAATTGCAAACTTTTTCTAAATACTTATACGGCGATCCAACCAATGGTTTTCCCAAGCGTCTAAGGTCGAAAAAAAGTGGTATCGGTCCAAATGGCAACAAAAGTTTCATGAATATGTTGAGTGCCTATCAGATATCATTTGTTGTGATCCGCGATACAGGTCGCAATTTTAAAAATTTTCCAATTTTTTCTTCGCCCATCGCTAGGCGCTAATAAGGCGCAGAACCGAGAGGTTTTGTTTTGACCTTGACCGAAAAGTAAGGTCAAGGTCATTGAATAAGTGAAAAATTAGTACCTCGAATAACTCCGTAAATAATAGTCGGATCGTTACAAAATTTACACCATCGTGTAGCTCATTCAAATTGCAAACTTTTTCTAAATACATATACGGCGATCCAACCAATGGTTTTTCCCAAGCGTCTAAGGTCGAAAAAAAGTGGTATCGGTCCAAATGGCAACAAAAGTTTCATGAATATTTTGAGCGCCTATAAAACCGTCAATACATGTCCGATGGTAATAAAATTTGGTTCACATGTTCTCCGCAACATACCAAGACGTATCCTAAAATATCATGAATGTCGATGACGTCACTTCCGGTCACGAAAGCATCAAAGTTTTCAAAAAATGACACAAGTTCAATGCTCAATATGTCCATACTTTAGAGCTCCATTTTTAAACAGTTTAGATATTCTGAAAGTGTAATGTAATTGTAAACTTTTTCTAAATATACTTAGTTGTAAATAATGCATTGTTAAAAAAATTGTAGCAGGTCGAAAATTTCTGGTAACCAAAATCTCTCAACGTTTTAATTTCGCAATAAATTCACTAATTATCGTCCGATCGTAACAAAATTACCATTATCTAAAAGCTGACACAGTTACTAAACTTTGATAATTGACATACGCTATCAAAATATTCGTCGTTTTCAAAGCGCGTTGAGTTGAAAAAACAAATTTCACTCAGTAAATTTTCGTCCAATTTTCGATTGCTAATAAAATCGTAAATATCAGTTCTATAATCATAAAAATCTGCTCAGCTGTTGTCATCGACAGCACGAATCGTGTTGTATTGAAATTAGATGAAATAATTGTTGTGGCACGATAATTCGGAAAAAAAATTATGTCCGTGTACTGGATTTGAACACCGGCCTCTGGCATGGAAGTCTAAAACTGTGCCGCTACGCCACGCGGCCTAGCACACTAGCATGCATTGTCATATATGAATAATAAGTATTACAGGTGCCAACAACAGCTAAACACTCAACATGATTGATAAATCCATTGTAATTTTGTTAATTATAGGTTGATATGGATTTTTTATTGCTTAATGTTGTTTGGCTTCTGAATGAATGTTTAAGGTTGATAGTTTCACAAAGGTCACCGCTGCTGCCAGCTCGCTTTGCGTAAAGCCGGCAAGCAGCAATACGGACCAGTCCAATGTCCGATTATTACGACATTTACGCGGCAACTATGGCACGCCGCGAAACTTATTAATATATTATTATTTCTTTTTGTCAGCTAAATCAATGTCAATCTATCATGAACCCGGAAAACAGTTTTATGGAAGCCCACCCAATTCTAGCTGTGCACGCCGCCGGTATAAATTTATATTACCACCGTCCGCGGCTAACTCATTTCTTAACTTACCATGAGATTATAGTTAATATCGCGAAATTGTATTCGCCTAGTAATCTTGGCCAATCGCATTCACTGCTTAATATATACGGGCATAATAATTTGATATTAAAACACCTTAAAATTCTGAAAGTGTAATGTAATTGTAAACTTCAGACCCGTTACTAGGAATTAATGTAGGGATTATCTGAAATGAGCTAAGCAGATCTTCTAGCATACACTGCCATTCTGACCATGATTAAAGGATAAATTTGGCATATGAGCGAAAATAGTGAGGCTGAGTGGGGGGTATTGTCCGATTCACCCGTCACCCTCTTGGATACGGACCCACATAACCGTTGCTAATAAAAATTGGTTGACAATACTACAATTTTTTTTTATTTCTTTATTCTTCAATCGATAGGCGGCAATGATACGCAGAACCGATAAGTTTTGTTTTGACCATGACCAAAAATAAGATAGTTGTCATCGAAAAAGTGAAAAACTAGTATCTCGAATAACTCCGCTAATAATGGTCGGATTGTTACAAATTTTACACCATTGTGTACCTCTATTGACATATGATGCCATCCAACCCACGGTTTTCCCAGGCGTCTAAGGTCGAAAAATCGAGGGATCAGTCCAAATGGCAACAATAGTTTGATGAATATTTCGAACGCGTATAAAACAACCAATAAATGTCCTATAGTACTAAAAATTGTTTTACATGTTCTCCGAGACATACTAAGACGTATCCTTAAATATTGTGGATGTCGATGACGTCACTTCCGGTCATGATAGCCTTGCCTCAATCCTTGATATCACCCTAACGTATGGTGCGACTTTAAAAAGATTTATAGTTCCTTGTAGCATGATTTATTGGCCAATTGTTCATATCAATTGTCATGATAATTTGTGCACATTTCGCCCCGTAGCCCGCACTCAAAAATTTGATAACCATGATAACTTTGGTAACTTTTGGCTGATTTTGGTCAATTGTGGCCCGGTTCTGAAAATGTTGCAATTATTTGGATGCAGTTCGCCAAGTTCCCACATGGCTCCCATGGGCCTCTTGTTAACTTGGCGTTATCGAAACGCCAAGTTATGGCGATCGCGCAGATCTGTAAGTTTGTGTGTTTGTTTGTTAACAATTTTTGTTTCGCGATACAGGTCGCAATTTTTGAAATTTTCCAATTTTTTTTTCACCAATCGTTAGGCCTCAATGATGCGCAGAACCGAGAGGTTTTGTTTTGACCTTGACCCCATATCAAGGTCAAGGTCACGTTGTGAATTTTTCAATCCTTGATATCATCTTAACCTACGGTGCGATTTTGAAAAAGTTTATAGTTCCTTGTAGCCTGATTTATTGGCCAACTTTCCATATCAAAAGTTATGAAAAATTATGCATATTTCGCCCCGTAGCCCCCACTCGAAAATTTGTGGTAATGTTTTACCACATTTTTCCATCGCTTATAACTCCAACAATATTCGATGGATGCTCATAAAATTGGGTCGAATGTTCACAGAAGCACTGGCTATCGGAAGATAAGTGTTTTGTGGATGTCGATGACGTCACTTCCGGTTACGAGCAAAACAACGTTATTTAGCTGTGCAATCCGAATTTATCGCGTCATTACTCCGTCGTTAATGGTCGTATCGTAAAAATGTTTGCACCTGAAGGTAGCCCATACACTTCCGAACTTGAAACTTCTTCATCTAATTGTTTATGTCTTATAGTTTTCTCACAAACTGAGCTTAAAGTTAAGAAGTGACTCCCCAAATGCATTAACACCCCAATATGTTTAATACTACTGGGGCGATTTTGAAAATTTAAACATGAATCTGAAGGTTACTTTTCGAGTAACATTTCGTACACTGTGTAACAGCAGGAATTATGCGTAGTTTTCTCACGAATCGCCGGTAAAAGTTCGGAAAACAGCTAAAATTGGCAATTTATTTTCGATCACTTGTAAAATCGACAATATTCGTTCAAGGGTCACAAAACGTGGGTAAAATGTTACCATGGAGAGCGTGTACCGAATGATGATTCTTTTGGGGATGTCGCTGATGTTATTTCCGGTCACGAACGAGTGAAAGTTAAAATTCGACTAAAATCTGAAGTTATCGCGTCGTTTCTCTGTCGCGAATGGTCGTATTTTGAATTAGTTTGCTCGAGAAGGAAGCCCATTCAATTCTGAACAAAGTGTATAAATTTCTGCTCTTAATACCCAACAGTTTTTCTCACAAAGTAAGTTTGAAGTACAGTGGGTGTCATTTCTGCTGGCACTTCGCTGCAGCCGCCCTGTCGCGCAGAACAAAGGAATCAGCTTGGCGCGGCCGCCTGCGAGAATCAGGTCAAGTCGCAGTGCCTCCCGCGCTACACAAGCAAGAGGCCCAGAGTACATGGGGGAACTTGTCGAACTGCATCAGGAAAATTTCAAAATCGGCCAACTAATTCATCTTATTGTATATATTTAATTAAGATCCATATAATGGAAGCCTATCTCAATTGTTAACTTGAAAAAAATTTAAAGTTTCCCCATTTGCCACAAAAAATTATAATCCATGATAACTTATGTAATTTTTGGCCGATTTTGGTCAATTGTGGCCCAATTCTGAAATTGTTGCAATTATTTGGATGCAGTTCGCCAAGTTCCCACATGGCTCCCATGGGCCTCTTGTTAACTTGGCGTTTTCGGAACGCCAAGTTATGGCGATCGGTCCGGTTTGTAAGTTTGTATGTATGTATGTTTGTATAATGTTTGTAACACTTTTTTTGTTACACGATACAGGTCGCAATTTTTGAAATTTTCCAATTTTTTTTCTTCACCAATGGTTAGGCGTGAATGATGCGCAGAACCCAGATGTTTTGTTTTGACCTTGACCCAAAACTAAGGTCAGGGTCATCGAATAAGTGAAAAACTAGTACCTCGAATAACTCCGTTAATAATGGTCGGATCGTTACAAACTTTACACCATCGTGTAGCTCATTCAAATTGCAAACTTTTTCTAAATACTTATACGGCGATCCAACCAATGGTTTTCCCAAGCGTCTAAGGTCGAAAAAAAGTGGTATCGGTCCAAATGGCAACAAAAGTTTCATGAATATGTTGAGTGCCTATCAGATATCATTTGTTGTGATCCGCGATACAGGTCGCAATTTTAAAAATTTTCCAATTTTTTCTTCGCCCATCGCTAGGCGCTAATAAGGCGCAGAACCGAGAGGTTTTGTTTTGACCTTGACCGAAAAGTAAGGTCAAGGTCATTGAATAAGTGAAAAATTAGTACCTCGAATAACTCCGTAAATAATAGTCGGATCGTTACAAAATTTACACCATCGTGTAGCTCATTCAAATTGCAAACTTTTTCTAAATACATATACGGCGATCCAACCAATGGTTTTCCCAAGCGTCTAAGGTCGAAAAAAAGTGGTATCGGTCCAAATGGCAACAAAAGTTTCATGAATATTTTGAGCGCCTATAAAACCGTCAATACATGTCCGATGGTAATAAAATTTGGTTCACATGTTCTCCGCAACATACCAAGACGTATCCTAAAATATCATGAATGTCGATGACGTCACTTCCGGTCACGAAAGCATCAAAGTTTTCAAAAAATGACACAAGTTCAATGCTCAATATGTCCATACTTTAGAGCTCCATTTTTAAACAGTTTAGATATTCTGAAAGTGTAATGTAATTGTAAACTTTTTCTAAATATACTTAGTTGTAAATAATGCATTGTTAAAAAAATTGTAGCAGGTCGAAAATTTCTGGTAACCAAAATCTCTCAACGTTTTAATTTCGCAATAAATTCACTAATTATCGTCCGATCGTAACAAAATTACCATTATCTAAAAGCTGACACAGTTACTAAACTTTGATAATTGACATACGCTATCAAAATATTCGTCGTTTTCAAAGCGCGTTGAGTTGAAAAAACAAATTTCACTCAGTAAATTTTCGTCCAATTTTCGATTGCTAATAAAATCGTAAATATCAGTTCTATAATCATAAAAATCTGCTCAGCTGTTGTCATCGACAGCACGAATCGTGTTGTATTGAAATTAGATGAAATAATTGTTGTGGCACGATAATTCGAAAAAAAAAATTATGTCCGTGTACTGGATTTGAACACCGGCCTCTGGCATGGAAGTCTAAAACTGTGCCGCTACGCCACGCGGCCTAGCACACTAGCATGCATTGTCATATATGAATAATAAGTATTACAGGTGCCAACAACAGCTAAACACTCAACATGATTGATAAATCCATTGTAATTTTGTTAATTATAGGTTGATATGGATTTTTTATTGCTTAATGTTGTTTGGCTTCTGAATGAATGTTTAAGGTTGATAGTTTCACAAAGGTCACCGCTGCTGCCAGCTCGCTTTGCGTAAAGCCGGCAAGCAGCAATACGGACCAGTCCAATGTCCGATTATTACGACATTTACGCGGCAACTATGGCACGCCGCGAAACTTATTAATATATTATTAATTTCTTTTTGTCAGCTAAATCAATGTCAATCTATCATGAACCCGGAAAACAGTTTTATGGAAGCCCACCCAATTCTAGCTGTGCACGCCGCCGGTATAAATTTATATTACCACCGTCCGCGGCTAACTCATTTCTTAACTTACCATGAGATTATAGTTAATATCGCGAAATTGTATTCGCCTAGTAATCTTGGCCAATCGCATTCACTGCTTAATATATACGGGCATAATAATTTGATATTAAAACACCTTAAAATTCTGAAAGTGTAATGTAATTGTAAACTTCAGACCCGTTACTAGGAATTAATGTAGGGATTATCTGAAATGAGCTAAGCAGATCTTCTAGCATACACTGCCATTCTGACCATGATTAAAGGATAAATTTGGCATATGAGCGAAAATAGTGAGGCTGAGTGGGGGGTATTGTCCGATTCACCCGTCACCCTCTTGGATACGGACCCACATAACCGTTGCTAATAAAAATTGGTTGACAATACTACAATTTTTTTATTTCTTTATTCTTCAATCGATAGGCGGCAATGATACGCAGAACCGATAAGTTTTGTTTTGACCATGACCAAAAATAAGATAGTTGTCATCATCGAAAAAGTGAAAAACTAGTATCTCGAATAACTCCGCTAATAATGGTCGGATTGTTACAAATTTTACACACCATTGTGTACCTCTATTGACATATGATGCCATCCAACCCACGGTTTTCCCAGGCGTCTAAGGTCGAAAAATCGAGGGATCAGTCCAAATGGCAACAATAGTTTGATGAATATTTCGAACGCGTATAAAACAACCAATAAATGTCCTATAGTACTAAAAATTGTTTTTACATGTTCTCCGAGACATACTAAGACGTATCCTTAAATATTGTGGATGTCGATGACGTCACTTCCGGTAATGATAACCTTGGCTCAATCCTTGATATCACCCTAATGTATGGTGCGACTTTAAAAAGATTTATAGTTCCTTGTAGCATGATTTATTGGCCAATTGTTCATATCAATTGTCATGATAAATTGTGCATATTTCGCCCCGTAGTCCGCACTCGAAAATTTGATAACCATGATAACTTAGGTAACTTTTGGCCGATTTTGGTCAATTGTGGTCCGGTTCTGAAAATGTTGCAATTATTTGGATGCAGTTCGCCAAGTTCCCACATGGCTCCCATGGGCCTCTTGTTAACTTGGCGAATCCCTTCGCCAAGTTATGGCGATCGGCCCGGTTTGTAAGTTTGTTTGGATGTTTGTAAGCAATTTTTTGTTTCGCGATACAGGTCGCAATTTTGGAAATTTTCCAATTTTTTCTTCACCCATCGCTAGGCGTCAATGATGCGCAGAACCGAGAGGTTTTGTTTTGACCTTGACCCAAAACTAAGGTCAAGGTCATCGATTAAGTAAAAAACTAGTATCTCGAATAACTCCGTTAATAATGGTCGGATCGTTACAAACTTTACACCATCGTGTAGCTCATTCAAATTGCAAACTTTTTCTAAATACATATACGGCGATCCAACCAATGGTTTTCCCAAGCGTCTAAGGTCGAAAAAAAGTGGTATCGGTCCAAATGGCAACAAAAGTTTCATGAATATGTTGAGCGCCTATCAGATATCATTTGTTGTGATCCGCGATACAGGTCGCAATTTTTGAAATTTTCCAATTTTTTCTTCGCCAATCGCTAGGCGCTAATAAGGCGCAGAACCGAGAGGTTTTGTTTTGACCTTGACCTGAAACTAAGGTCAAGGTTATCGAATAAGTGAAAAACTAGTATCTCGTCTAACTCCGTTAATAATGGTCGGATCGTTACATAGTTTACACCATTGTGTAGCTCATTCAAATTGCAAACTTTTTCTAAATACATATACGGCGATCCAACCAATGGTTTTCCCAAGCGCCTAAGGTCGAAAAAACGTGGTATCAGTCTAAATGGCAACATAAGTTTCATGAATATTTTGAGCGCCTATAAAATCGTCAATACATGTCCGATTGTAATAAAAATTGGTTCACATGTTTTCCGCAGCATACCAAGACGTATCCTAAAATATCATAAATGTCGATGACGTCACTTCCGGTTACGAAAGCATCAAAGTTTTTAAAAAATGACACAAGTTCAATGCTCAATACGTCCATGCTTTAGAATTCCATCTAAAAACAGTTTAGATATTCTGAAAGTGTAATGTATTTGTAAACTTTTTCTAAATATACTTAGTTGTAAATAATGCATTGTTAAAAAAATTGTAGCAGGTCGAAAATTTCTGGTAACCAAAATCTCTAAACTTTTTAATTTCGCAATAAATTCAATAATTATCGTCCGATCGTAACAAAATTAACATTATCTAAAAGCTGACACAATTACTAAACTTTGATAATTGACATATTCTATCAAAATATTCGTCGTTTTCAAAGCGCGTTGAGTTGAAAAAACAAATTTCACTCAGTCAATTTTCGTCCAATTATCGATTGCTAATAAAATCGTAAATATCAGTTCTATAATCATAAAAATCTGCTCAGCTGTTGTCATCGACAGCACGAATCGTGTTCTATTGAATTTAGCTGAAATAATTGTTGTGGCACGAAAATTCGGAAAAAAAAATTATGTCGTGTGCTGGATTTGAACACCGGCCTCTGGCGCGGAAGTCTAAAGCTATGCCGCTACGCCACGCGGCCTAACACTTTTATTTAAATTGTCATATATACATAATAAGTATTACAGGTGCCAACAACAGCTACGCAACACGGATAGCTCCGGTCGAACGGTGATATAAATATATACCGATCTGATACAACATTTTACGCGCGTCGGCGAAAACGCGTTTGGGTTGAAGTGCTTCTTTGCGCATCTAGAAAATAACATATATCAAGAGCCTGTACAAAAAAAAGTCTATGCGCACCAAAAAACTTACCCCCATTCGTCGCTATTCTTCAATAAATGCCATTGATATTTCGTTTCCGAAAAATCGCGATACGATGTCTGCCATTCCCGCGATTTCCCGCCGTATTGCCTTAGCATCCGGGGGGGGGGGGGGGGGGGGGGGGGGCAATTGCCCTAACTCGGATAGGGGTTTGCCGCGGGACCTCGAAAACCCGTACCTGTTGTACAAGTTGAGAATGGCAAAAAGTATACCCCGTCGTACAAGGTATTATGCGAATGTATAACCCGTCGTACAAGAGGCCGAAAAAACATACCCGGTCGCGCGGCAAATGTATACTACCTCTATACACTTAAGTGCCCCCTCCCCCCCCCCCCCCCGGGGGCTTAGCATTAGGGCACGTCATTCTGAGCATGCGCAATGCACGTGGTCTTGAACTTGAAAACAAACATGTTGCTGTGTTTCGGACTTTTTACCGCTTTCAAAATTGATCGAACTATAAATAATTACCATGGATGAAATCCCCCGCCGAAAAGGGATAAAATTGTCCGTAAAACATCATTGCATTCTATAACTCCATCACTTGGGTATGTTTGGTGTTTGGTAGTTGTCTGAATCGATCTCAATTTTTTTTCATTGCGTCGTTTTAAGAGAAAGTAAGACGTCTACCCAGACGTCTTGTAGGGCTACAACACGGATTGATTAGCTAAATTTATTTCAATAATTTCAGATACATAGGTGATACAATAAATACATATGGTTCAAGAAACTGTTTATAAGCTATTCATTTGCATTGACATATCACATAAAAAACAACATATCAACAAATATTTAGACGTTATACTACTGTCATAACTTTCTGATGAATACTGACTATATAAGCAAAGGGGTTTGTTTTGTTGTTTGGTAGGTTTACGTTTACTTATTTTGTGTATTATGCATTTAAAATAGCTGTGATTGTAATTTTAATTGACCAGGTACACATACCTGTTATTTTGGGGTAGTCCCAATTTGCAATTTCTATGATGATATTTCAATGTTGCCTTGACCCAGATCTCAATTTCCCTCCGGATATAAAGTCTCTGGGCAGGGTTATGAACATATTGTGGTGTTGTCTGCACTAAGATCCCAATTTCCCTCCGGATATCAAGTCTCAGTGCAGTTCTCCGATTATAATACAACTTTCATTACTCCTTAGGACGTAACATTTCTAGGCAGTGCTAGGACTGTGAGGCGATGTTGTTTAGTCCAATGTGTCAATTACCCTCTGGGTATAAAGTTTTAACAATCATAATATTCTGGATTGCATTAACATACACTCAGTCAAGGCTATCATCATGGTGCTAAAAATTTCATGACATTCATCTTTCAGTTATCTATGTTCGTCTACTACAAATATACAGCTTAATTCACATCAAATACCATGTACTATCATAGGCTATTATAGAAAATGATAGCTACAAACTTCACCTCCCAATTGCTTTGAATCCCAAGTTAAGCTTGCTCTGGAAAAATCAGCATTGAAAAAAACCTATTTGCATGTTGTGGTGTTGTTTGCACTAAGGTCCCAATTTCCCTCCGGATATCAAGTCTCAGTGCAGTGCTCCGATTATAATACAACTTTCATTACTCCTTAGGACGTAACATTTCTAGGCAGTGCTAGGACTGTGAGGCGATGTTGTTTAGTCCTATGAGTCAATTACCCTCTGGGTATAAAGTTTTAACAATCATAATACTCTGGATTGCATTAACATACACTCAATCAAGGCTATCATCATGGTGCTAATAATTTCATGACATTCATCTTTCAGTTATCTATGATCGTCTACTACAAATATACAGCTTATTTCACATCAAATAACATGTACTATCATAGGCTATTATAGATAATGATTGCTACAAACTTCACCTCCCAATTGCTTTGAATCACAAGTTAAGCTTGCTCTGGAAAAATCAGCATTGAAAAAAAACTATTTGCATATTATGTATATTGGGACTAATAACATTATAAAAGTACCATTTGCAATTGCACAACACATGTTACATGGAGAAAATGGGAAGTCTGTAGAAATCCAAAAAGCCAATTGTGGTATACATTTGTCATTTTCATAGTGTTTATGTCCGTACTATCATACCTCAAATAATGTGCAACATTAGTATTGCTTTTCTGGGCTATTTGTTGCTACTCATTTGTTCAGTGGTTGATTGCAATAGAGGCGGCAGGTCGTTCTTCCAAGAGCAGTCCAGTGCTTCAGCATGACCATCTTGTCTATTCATTTATTTTCCTGTCAAGGCAAAATATCTGTATTTTAGTTTTGTATAGCAGGCTATATGAAAAGGGGCATGTTTAGTTACCAAATTTGCATTGGACAATAAAGAAGTTAACATTTCCGAGCACTCACTTTGTATTAAGTATGTCAACAGGTCACCTCAAACCCTGAAGTATTTTTTGCAGCTGATACATCCAGGGATGAGGGAACACTTGATGAAGTACTGTTCTCTTTTTCTATGTTGATCGTATTTTCAACAGCTAAAACAAAATGCAAATTTTAATTCATAAATGTTAAATTATAATACTAATGAAAAGCCATGCTACTACAAAGTCATTGATTTACTTACCTTACTTACTGACTCAACTTCTGGTGCATCTCCACCCCTACTTTATATCTTCCGGTGTGGGTCCAGAGGAAGGACTCTGGCTTGTCGTAGGCGGCGACTAATTTGGGGCAATCTGTTTATTCAAGTGGCGTTATCCACACCAATTATTTCTTTGACCGATTGCACAGCAGTATACAGTTAGAGAGGAACACTTGACAACGTCATTTTCTCTTTTGCTGCGCTGATCTTTTTTCTGTAGCACAAACAAAGGGTCACTTTTAATTAATCAATATGAAATTATAATAATAAAGCAATTCCTCACTGCTACAAAGTCATAGATTTACTTACCTTACTCAGTGTTACGGTATCCGCATGACATCATCCCAACCTTTTATCTCCCCCTGTGGGTACAGGGGTAGGGCCCGTAGGTGGGGGGGGGGGGGGCAAATTTACTTTACCATTATAGGCATTATATTAGTTTTGATGTGCCGTTAAACCCTTTACATACCTTACTTTGTATCTATCTCATTATTTTTGTACCACATTTGTTTTATTATTAATTCTCAATTAATACACTCTTATATTTTGCACATAGTATTATATTCTTTACCACACGCAGAAATTATCCAATTATATTAGCCCCGGTATTTGCACCGGACTGAAACTTTTTAATATATTAAGTCAATTTGAATACAATCATCGCTGTCTGACCGCTGTTGTCACAATTTGTTTGTAGCAACTCCATATTCAACGATATTCCAATCGAGCTTAACAACGAGATTTACAGTACATCCGTAACGGATTCAGAGGATATGAGTTGGTTTGGGTACGACTTGGTCTGGAATCGAGTTGACTCGATCATGGCTGGTCTAAGTTCGAATATATTTACTTTTTGAATGTCAGTTCACCGATCTATTGGACTCAGTTCGTCGATTCTTAATGAGGCTACATCAGGTATATAAATTTGTGCTGTTTATAATGGGTGGTTGGTCATAATAATGTCTCTGACGGCATTGAGGATTCTTTGAAGTTGTTTTTGTCATCATTATCGCCCATTGTTTTTACGGGGTGGTGGGTGGTCCCTGCTAAAGTGATCGATAGTAAGCAGGTAAGGTCTGGTTACCGGGTTATCACAAAAAACTTTCATGCCTATTGCATATTTAACACAAATAGTTATGTTATAATTGACTTCTTGATTATTCATTCACAATCCTATAAATTAGATTCAAGGTATTGTTGTTATAAATTCAAGTTAATCTATTTTGAGTAAAATATTATGTACTACATATTAAAACATTTGATACATTCTCTTAAATAACCTATTGATTCATCAACCATTTATCATTCAATCGATTTAATATATCATTTCAATCTTATTAATTACATTGAAAACATTTGTTCTAATATGACATCACCTTAGAGGTGATAAACACTGAGTCATGGTCAGAATAATATACATCGTGTACATCAATGTGGCTCTCGGCTTCTCGGTTGAAATAAATGTGATCTAGTAAAGTTCCATTGTCAGTTGTAGGTAATTTGACATATTGCTGGAAACCATGTCCATTCATCAGAGTTCTTAACATTGAGGTGCTACCTCGCAGTAGGTCATCATTGAAATCTCCAAGCACAAACGTTGGAACTTGCAAAGGCATAAGGAGTAACAGTTTTTCCATCTCGTGTACGAAACTGGTCATTGATTGTGAAGGTTTTCGGTACACAGCAGCGACAACTATGCGGGATTTGGAAGTTTGTAAGGCAACAACTGATGACTCTAATCCTGTAACTTTGATCTTATCTAGCGCAATTGGTTGGAGTCTTTTTGAAGCACATATCATGATGCCATGCTGGCCATTATGATCAGTCTGGGATGGAATGTTTTCTCGGAAAGCAACATAATCATGATCCTGCAGGAAAGAGTCTATATTATGCTGAGGAGTGAGGTATGTTTCTGTGAAACACATAACATCAGTTTGGGACAGAATTTTCTTTTCTTCTAGGCATTCTAGGTCAACTAGTTTGTCAAAGAAATGTCTTATGTTAAGGTGGCCGACTGTCAACCATTCTGGGTTACTCAGTGCAATAAGACTTGGTGATTCAATTTGTGGTATGCACTTCGTTTGCATTTCCTTCATTTCGTCATCAATTTTTGGATTTGTCTTGATAGCTTTGGCATTGAAATCAGTGATATAAAGACCTGACAATTTCTTTACTCGACTGAATGCAACATAAGCTTGTCCTTTGCCAAATAGTGCTGCTTCCTTCATGCTGACAACAATTTGTTCTACAGTCATACCTTGACATTTGTGAATGGTAACAGCCCATGCCAGAGTGAGTGGAAACTGTCGACGAGCAACTTTTGCACCTTTTCGCTTGTTTTTTTCGTAGTGACCTTCAAGTCGAACAATGGGGACTGAATTTGGATGTTGTCGTTTCCATTTGCTAGTAGCAATTGCTTTCTTGCCAACATTCTCATTGTCAAATCTAACCAATACAACCATCACTTTGTGTGAGTTGTCCATGATTACTGCAGTGACTGTCCCAATAACACCATTGACCAATCCGTCTGATGTATCCACATTGTATACAACCATTACTTTAGCACCAATACATAGCTCCAGTATTGTGTGTAGTCCTCCAGTTTCAGTACGGGATTTGGAACCACCAATGTTTTGCAAATCAATGAGTCCTGTGCTGTCTCCTTTATCATCAACTGCTTTAAGAATGACACGATCCTCTTGTCTAGGAGCAAGTGCGTTCAATCTTTCAGCATTCCAATTATCAACATCACGATTCAAGGCAAATACATGTAGGATGTCTTTTGGGTAATTTGCATCACCATGTCTGATCTCTTTTGACTGAAGCACTTTCAAGTCGCTATCAGTACACTTGCCTGTTCGTAATCTACAGAGCAAATCTGCAAAGAATGAGTCATCTTTCTGTCTCATGATTTCATCAAGTTCATGTAATTGAAAGTCATCCTTCCACAGTGAACCATATAATCTGGCAATTGGGTCTCGTACAGGGTCAAAAATGTGACTTTGTTTCACTGGAGCAAGTTGGTATAGGTCACCAGCTGCTAGAATACACACATTACCAAACAACGTGGTTTCATCCTTCACTCCTTTGATTTCATTTAGTCTCTTGTGTATGCTTAATAGCATGTCTGATCCAACCATGGAAACTTCATCAATGACCATCAAGTGCAAATTTTCCATTTTCATGCGGAGAGAATTCAGTTTTTCACATGTGAGTGACTCACTAGAACCAAATCTTCCAGTTGTCAGCAATAATGCAGAATGAATAGTCAAGCCTCCAACATTGAATGCAGCTACGCCCGTGGGTGCTGTGACAAGAGTCATCATATCAGTTGGATTCATCTGATTGCTCAAAGGTAGAATTCTCTTGGTGTCAGAACAAATCAGCTTTATGACATGACTTTTACCAACTCCACCTGGACCACTTAAAAATACTCTGTATGGTTCAACACTTTTGCCCTGTTTCATTGATATGACTGCTTTCTTACACCATTGCCTGTGATAGAATACAATCTGCCTCTGCTTAGTATTCAGCTTTCGCACCATCTCTCTATATTCTGGAGGAGAAATTCTTTCTTTATCGACAACTGATTCATATCGAGCCACAATGTCTGAGGATGTTTTGCCACATGGGCGTTCAATAAGCTGAGCATTAGCATCAAGATCTTCCTGCTCTATGTCTGTTTCTAATTCAACACCTTTAGCACGATCATCTGAATCTTGTTGTTCTGTTTGGGGAGCTACGTTTGACCACATGTGAACTGGCGGACCATTGACTGCATGTTCATGAATAGCTTCATCAATCAATTCCATGTTTTGGGTGAACTGTCTTTCTATTGCCATGCATTCATCTTTTCTAGCAATATAGTGTGTGCGGAAGTCGCCATAAGTGCCAAGCAAGTCACATTCTTCGTTTCGCGCCATGGTACAAATAGCATCAACTTGCTTCTGTAGAAGTTGCTTGAATCATCTGCTGAACGGTACTTCTTGAATCGTATAACAGCCTGACATTTACGTCTGTGCATTTGACCCATTCCGTTTGCTAGCACAATGCGTTTGGGCAATTCAGGTCTTTCTTGTGCTATAGACTCATCATTTTCATCCAGTACTACTGGTACAGAATCATCCTGATCATATTCTCTTTCAACAAGTGAAACAGTGTAGGTGCTAGCAAATTCAGCAAGACACATTTGTTCAAGTTCCACTGGTCTAGCACCATATCTGATCACAATGTTCTTTTGAAAGATATCTTCATCACAATCCTCTTTGTTTTCCAGCTGATAATTTGGTTTCAAAACTGCACTACGATCTGCCTTAGGATTTGTGTCTACAAAAATAACCCTTCGGCTCAATCGTCTCATGGGCATTGACAGGATTCTGTACGCTGCTTCTTGTGCACTCAACTCTCTGTTGTTTAGAAATGTGGCTGCCACATATCTCAACATTTCCCTCACTTCTCTGTCTTTGTACTCATTTGCTGCTTGTTTCAACAACTGACCCATGCCATGTTCACTCTTTGTGACATAAGAACAAATGTACATGATACATGCATATGCATCCACAATAAATTGTAAATCTATATTGGCTCGGAATGCTTGCAAGACAGTTGGATTAAAAGGAGAGGTGTTGATGTCACATGGTTGACGTTGTAACACAACGTGTGTTCCTTTTTCTGACACTTTCAAGGCTTTGATGTAGTCATCAGTGTTTAAATCGGCTTTCTCTAGCAATTCATCCAGAGAAATGTCTCCTTGTGTTTCTTTATCAGACATCACTTTAGAGACCTTTTCAAGCACAGTTTCCGTTTCTTTGATTTTCTCTGCATCTTGTGATTCTCTTGCAATGAGTGTTTGTGGGCTAGGAGGTTTCGGGTAATCAAATCTGCATTTCCCCTTTCTGCGACATGAAGCTGAGTGTTTGTGACTTTGTAGCTTTGATACATAATCTATGTTTTCTATTTGGGCCTTTGACACTGAGATATGTTTATCAACAAACTCACAGATTTCTTCATCAGAGTTTTCATCGAGTTTGGGAGCATTTTTGACCCACAATAAGGTGTGTGCATGAGGTGAGCCGCGGGCTTGAAACTCTATTCTGATAGCATAATCTACAATTTCTCCAATTGGGTGTGCTTTTGATTTGAGAACATCTCTGAATAGTACCTCCAGTCTATACTGAAAATGGCGTGCAGCTGTGACTGGGTTTGTTCGCAACCACATGCTTCTTTCCTCAAAAGATAGTTTTTTGACATCATCATCATCACTCAATATTTTCCCATATTGACGGGCTATGCTCTGTAGCAAGTCAGGCCATTGCATATCTGCTGCAGAAACAGTGAAAAACCATGTGGGAATTCCAAGTTGTCTAACCATTGCCAGAACATCATAATAAAGAGATTGAAAGTAGGCAGGTGATCCTCTCACATTCTTCAAAATTTGGTAAGCATGGTCAAATTTGATAAAATTTCCAATAGTATCAAATTTTTTCACATCACCAACTGTCAGTGGTTTACCTTCATGCATAGTGCCTTGTGCTCTACGGAACACTACATGGTTAATGATGCTTTGAACTTGTGCATTCTCTGTTGCGTATTGAGCACTGAGTAGATATTCAATTGATTTAGCAAACCTCCCATCACAATCCAAAAGTCTTTGGTTAAAGTACTTGCGAGGATGCAACTTGACCAAGCGTTCCGTAGACAGAGCATTTGCACCATCAGGATATTTGTCAGGATTAGCTAGCTCTTCAAAATTTGGATCAGTAAGAAGAGGAATTGGTTTCCCGGACTCCGCTGGAGCAACATTGATCACTTTGCATGTCATGTCAGGGTTTGTATTGATCATACTGGTCTCATAAGGTAGTCCACAGACACCAGCAGTGGCTTCGAAAGCATTGTCATCTTCAATAGTCTCTGCTTTTTCTTTCTCTGACTCATCACACTGCATAATTGCACTTTGTGTTGTAGAACCTGTGTTCAAGGTGATGTTTTGTACAATTACTGGATCAAGGGCATCATAGTGATACTGTCCCTGCAGTGCTAAATGAAATATGTGCTCACACTTGTATCTTGAACATACTGTCAAGATTTCGTCTGGCTCAGATCTATGTATTTCAACATGAAGAGAAAACATATCTGCCATAGCTTGCAATGCTATATGTTCACCCCATTGATTTCCACTTTCTAGATCATCAAGATATGTCAGCCATTGAATTTCTTGTCTGTCTCTATGATCAGTCACATTGGCAATGACATTATCTATTTCTCTTGGTTGCTCTGTGTCTGCATTCTTGAGATTGTCAGTCTCAATTCTTGCACATACAAATTCTTTGTAATTCTCTGAATGGTTGAACATATACTTGGCTAATTGTTGTCTCAGTAATGCTGGTGTTGTTGTGAACATTCTCTGTGTATCTAAATGATAACACAGATCCAAACAAGCAATTGCCATCTCTTGGTACATCATAAAGGGCATATTCAGTTTGCTTTGAAGATGAGGAGACATCATGCCTTCCTTCCCATTTAAAGTTGCATGAAGCTGATTCAGTTTTGTCTGTTTCATTTGACACTTGTGTTTCACAATCAGTTTCTTTCATAGCTAATTCAGTTTCCATCTCTTCATTGACTAATCTCTCCCTGTCTGGTGCTTTAACTTTATACTCAGCCAACTCTAATTCTGCCTCATCAGTTTCCATTTTTTCTGGGTTTTGTGTGACAGCCAATTCTGATTCAATCTCATCATTTGCTTCTCTGTTTGAGTTTTGTATCACAGCATTTGAAACAGGTAATTCTGGTTCCATCTCATCACTTTCCATTCTCTCAATGCGATGTGTTTCATCAGTTGACTCAGCCGGGTTTGATTCCAACTCATTACATTCCATTTTCTCAGAGTTTTGATTTGTGGGATTTGACTCGTGACCACCGTTATCATCTGAACGTGACTCAGTCATTGCTTGCCACAATTCTACATTATCATTGACAGAATCTGCTGACCAGGAATCATTGATGTGAATATCACTATACAAGGCATTGTTCGCTTTAAGCCACCTCAGAGCTTCCATGACTTTTGAGGGTCTAACATACTCATACATGTAGTGGGACTTGTACTTCAGTCTGCGTTTCAGTTTCAATGGAATCATTTGCATTTCAGAAGGCAATCGAGGAAATTGTTGACAAACATCATCGACTTTTGATGGAACATTAACTGCTGGTCCATGAATCGCATGTTGTCTACCTCGAGGCAAGCCAACCATTTTCATGAATGGAATTCTCTTTGAGATCAATCTAACTTCCAATGTGTTGAGATCATTTAGTTCAACTGGAGGAGTGACCAAGTGAAGTTTGTTAGCTTTTGATTGCGCTGGCATCTTTCCACGCTTTATTGTCCTTTGGCAGGTTTCACAAATCCACTCTTTATTTCCAGCTGATACAATTCGATGATTCAGTATGCTTTTCAACAAAGCCTCAGGTGTTTTCTCATATTTGTTCTCCTTAAATTCCACAACTGCACCCTTGTACATCATTCTATTACAACAGATGCAGACATAGTCACAAGTATTCTTTACAGTCCTATGATATTGATCAACAACAGCTTGTAATGTTGGTATGACCTGTTTCTTACCACGTCTCCTGACTTGCATTGATTCTCTCTCTGTTTCTAATCGTTCGAGTCTTTTATCTAGAGTTTCACTTGATCTCATCTTTGCCACACTTGTTGTTATAGATAAAAGTCTTGTTTGTCTTTTTTCAGCAGATTCATTCGACCTTTGTTCAGCCATATGACTTCTCACAGATTCAAGCCTAATTTGTGTCTGTTCATTAGTTTCATTTGACCTTTGTTCAGCCATATGACTCCTCACGGATTCAAGTCTAGTTAGGGTCTGTTCATAAGATTCATTTGACCTTAGTTTAGTCTTATGCCTTCTCGCAGATTCAAGTCTAGTTTGGGTCTGTTCAATTGATTCATTTGACCTTTGTTCAGCTATTTTATTTTTCACAGAATCAAGCCTACTTTGTCTTTTTCCGGATGTCTCCTCGCTTCTCAATTGGTTCATAAGAGATTTCATATATTCTTTTCTATTTTTACTCTTTATTAATGGTTGAACTTTGGCTATTGCCTCATTGGTTTGCTTGCTTGCCAGTCTCTTTAGTTTCTGTTCCTTTCTCTTTTGGTCAGCACTCTTTTTACCACATTTACCCATGATGGTATCTGTATATAGTTTTTGAAACTAAAATGATTTAACTTACTTCAAGACTTAAGTTGCAAAAAAACAGTAACAACTTCTATTTACTCGGAATAGAATTCTTCTTGTAATAACACTTGTCAATAAGTAATCCAATTTTCTAATTTTGAAGAAATGCGTAGATTGTATGACGGGCAATACGTTATGATTCAATGTTTGCTTGTACCCATATGCGTTATGACTTGTCAAATGCGTTTATTTCAACAATTCAATTACATATAGTCAAGAATACGTTATGATTCAGCACAAATTTTAATAACTGTATAACGTTCTGTACTATGGCACAACGTGACTTAATAATATACAAGTTGTAAATATATCACAATGGAATATATACAAGGCAAATTAAATTGTCAACAAAATTAGTTGCTGATAATTAAGCAATGAAATGTAGGCAACAGCATTAACAATTATGTACAAAAGAGAATCTTTCCAATCGGATAAATAATATCTATGCAATATATATGGCAACTACAGTGTTAAATTATATATCTCAGCAACTTGTATCAAGCAGTTTGTCAACAGTACGTGGTTAGTCTTGTCAGTGTTCCTTTTTTTCACAATAGTGGGTTTTGCTTTGTTTCAATTTGTTTTTCACATAGGCGGCCAATTCACAGGTGCACTTTTCCCCTGTGTGAACTTTTGGACAATGTGGGGTATAAACCAAGCGCACAAGGTCCCAAACAATGTGGGGTTCAAAACCAAACGCACAAAGTTTGAATTTACAAGCAGCCAAATAGTGGGTTCACAGGTGCAATAGTTCCCCTGTGATGAACTGATGGACAATGTGGGGTATAAACCAAGCGCACAAGGTCCTAAACAATGTGGGGTATAAACCAAGCACACAAAGTTTGTGGTCTGCGGGCACTTATCCCCCGACTCAGTGTACATGAATTCCCAATGAAGGGAACTGTGAGCCCAGTCACAGGGAACACCAGATCCCAGCAGCAGGAGTCTACACAGACACACAAACACACAAAATCGAGGCACATAAACTTGATTGCTACAAGGAGCAAGGAACATCCACCTGGTACACAGAAGAAAAAAAAAACACTTGGTTAAGCATTTCATTATAACATTAGGGAAACACATGCTATCACTAATTCCTAAAGTTCCATCCAATGAAATACACATGGTACCACTAAATTCATCAAATTGGGTTGTCTTGTATCAACCAGTTCCATCATATGAAGTGATACGACCTTAATCAAACATTTTGCTAAAAACTAATACATGTGATAATGAATACAAAATTTGATGATTGATGTTATCAACAATTCTATATTTTCATCATCTCAACTGATTTTTTTTATGACTCTGCTGAATATTGCATATGTGGTAGCTACAATAATAATGGAGTAAATATATATGATAATAGCACACTTGGCAAAATACATCAAACCATCACAATTCCTTCTCAAAAGGGATCAATATAAGTTTTCAAGTTATCAGCCCTAAAAGTCTGTATCTAAGAGAAAATGATACAAGCCAAAGCACATTACACTGTCCAAGCAATTTTAATCAGCAATTGTTTAATACCAGTATTAGATTGAAATATCCACTCAGTCAATGAATAGAATTTACAGTCATACCAACTTCTACAGCTAATTTTCAATCAAAATATAATAAATAATCACTTTTTATTATTATCAGCATATTGCAAGTGGAGGTAAGAATTGATATATTCGGGATACTATGGTATTATGTTTCAATTTTGTTCATTAAACCTAAGTTTATGAAATCATGTCCCTTCAATCACTCACATATTCTACCCAACTAATGTGCCCATACTCTTGCCTTGTCTCTGTGCTGTAAATTAAAGAATGGAAAAGAATATAACTTAATGTGGCTTTTTAACATCAAAGTAACTAATGAGATTGGTGAGTTACCACTGCTTAATTATCTAATGCCATTAACAATTTACTTGCATATACACTGGTATAAAATGGTCAATTAAGAGCATGCCAGGTTTATAGGACACACTAGGTGATCAGTCTCATAGACTTGAGTGCAGGTTGAAATACATCTATTGCATCACCATGCACTCTGTCAATCAATTGGAGGCGTTCCAGCCCAATATAAGGCTATCAGGGATCAGTTTGTTTCTATATAACTATGTTTAACTCGGCAACTAAATAATGTCTGGGTTTTTTTCTTAGCAAATTTAGTGAGCCAAAAAGCTTACTGATCAAATTTCAACAATATTAAAGTCTGGAATACACATTATGTACGATAATAATCTCTTCCACTTGTTTGTGTCGGTTCAACTGTAAACAGCACCTCCCTTAAACCATGAACCACAAGAGTGGTGGCTGTGAATGAATCTTCGCACTCAATAACTAACCCATTACTGCATTGTATACTTTTGCTAAGATTACATATATAGATTTCAACAAATTTAACTTGTTAAAGTTGTGGGCTACACCCACAAGCTATTTAGTAACTTGTCCCCCCCCCCCACCCCCAAAACATACCCAACAATGTATATCAAAGTTGGGAGTAATCCGCCTCACTTGACAGCGCATGTGTTGCACCGACCCTCGAGGGAAACCTCGCTGCCACAACTGGACTGCTATGTTCACGAAAATTTCAATGAAAGTTGTGTCTATCACCATCATCCAGGTCAATAGTGTGGGCCATAGATAAAAACCCCATAACCAAGATTATGTTTTGTATCCATGACCTCAATCCCAGAGAAATCACACCAATAAGTACGCAAAAGCAATTTCCAACAACAATAATGGATTTAAATTCAGAGATTATAGCACCACACAAGCCTAAAAAAACTCTAAACTTTTGGTTCTCAAGGAGTAGTTGCTAAGTAGCTAACTAGGCAATCTCATTCCAAATAAAGGGCTAGACTCCCTCTTTAACCTTGGTGACTTCTGAGCTACAATATTTATGGATTTCAAGTCTTTAAAAGTTAATGGATTAAGGTTTCCTTTCAAAACCTCAATGACCCATATGTATAACAGATTGATATACCCAAATGTGGATTTCTAAGAGCCAGAAACCTCAAAAAACCCTACTATGATCTAATATGTCAAAATGAGAGCATGATATTGTATAACATTTTACACACATACCCTCAAAACGTGGCACACCTAATGATTCAGAATCACACATTCCTTGTTGTTATCAAAGTCTAGTGAACTTACATTAAAAACGCTCTTTATCAATTAAACAGGGGTAAGTATGAACAAGCAAGTTGATCTGAGATAGGGATGTCAATGTCTTTAAAATGACAAATAATTCATATCCGAGTCACTTGGATCAAGCCATAACTTGAATTTCTGTTGAGGCTCAGGCTACTATGTGCTGACATTTATGGAGAATTGAGCCATGTTGAAGTGAGCAAGTCTGACATTAAGGTAATGGTATATGGTCCCAGGAGAATACTAAACCTCAACCTCAAAATTGTCCTGTAAATACACTCCTAGTTTTTCTTTGCATTGCATTGCTGCAAAACATGTAGTATAGAACATAAAAAAGGGTGTTTGCCTCAACTAGCAAGTACCATGCAAGCAAGTTAAATTAAGGCAATGTAGTAATTGGAAAAGCACAAGGTCTTAGCCAGAGACTAGTCCACCCGTGCAATGGACGGGTGAGACGTTGATTTACACAGCCTGGAATTTTCCGCTAAAGACTGTCCGCCTGTCCCAGGCCAAATACAAGAAATAAGCCTAGCCTGTATAAACAACTCATTCAAAGACAAACTGCAGTCAAAGTAAATACTGCTCTGTTTGATAACCCTTTATATGATGCATGGGGTCTAATCAGCATCATAATACTTAAACGATGGTGAATGGAAATATGATCAGTTTGTCTCATCGCAAAACTAGGTATCAGTCTATGTCCATTTCATACCTTCTCTAAAATGATACACGATATGTTCTAAGTTTGTAAAAATGATGAAAACATGAAGGCTTGGCATACATTGTACACAGTCGATTGGATTTGCCGCGCAGTATCGCTTTTCCCACGACGCAGTTTGCTTGCCTTATATCTTATTTCGCACAGGTTAGCAGCATGCCAACTCATAATTCTAATAAGGGCGATGTAAATCAAAAGCACTGCTGTGTGACACTATTGTCACATTCCAGATCACCCCGATCGACGTGTTCCAATTCGCCCATGGATTTGTATAACAACTGAGAAATTTGTGTGATTCCTTGAATCCCCTCCCCCTGAGGCAGTGTACCCTCTTTATACTAAGAAGAGATTAGAATAAGTTAACCTGGCATAGTGGAACAATAATGTGTGTTAGAAGATTATGGTTTACTTTAACCATACTATCTATATGCAAATCAAGAGCCCCATCCATTAACAACACCATAAACTGATTAAACACCAATACTGCAAGTTGGATTGGAGTATTTAATGTGGGGTTGTAAGATGTGTGACGAAATAACCATATTATAACCTTGACATTAGCTAGATATATAACCAATCAATCTTATCTTAACAGCTACCATACTACTCTGATATAGACCCCTATTATACAGTGTATTGAGGTAATATGGTACACATCTGGAGGGCTGGGTTGAATTGTTAATGTAATGAGGGCATTACACATAGTAAATGAAAATATAATGAGTGCTTTAGACATTTCAAAATTGAATTGGCATAGATTGAGAATAACTATCTTGTTCCTGACAACAATTAAATTGCACATAAATCCAAGAATCATACATTACCATTACTGTGTGATTCTTGAATAGTGCATCATACCAAAAGCACCCATTATATCCATCAAGCAGGTGAAAGCTAAAGGCATAAACTTGCAACATATAGTCACTTAATTATTTCACCAGGCCAGTAAATATATTTCCTTGAGGATTGTCATAGTAAATTTAAAATTAGGAACAGTTTTCAAGAATGGACAAATAATTAGACGAAATTGCAAGTTTACACCCTGTTGATCACACTGTATAAAATAGCATGCATACCTGCTAATGGGACAATTTATGTTACTTAGTACCGTATTAACCTTGTGACACTAAATCCAATTAATTAAACCATATGCCAATCCTCAGGGAGAATACAATAGTAGATATGGTGGCCAAAGATGAATTGTGCATGTAATGAGGGCATGTAACATAGCAACAATCAAATTATATAACGTGTGCTTCACTAAGTTCTAAGTGAAATCTAATTTCACAATAATTACTCTGGTTTCTGAAGAGTATAATGGAAAGAAACCCTACAATCATACAATTGCATGACTGCATGGTTCTTGAATATTGCATCAAATCCGAAGCACGCATTATATAAAAACCATCAAACATACTAGTAACTGAGTATAAACTTGTCACGTGATGTTTGTAATCTCAGCAACAGGCCAGTAAATAAATTTTCTTTCATATGTATCATGTTACATGGCTAAGTGAAACTTTGGAATAATTCCATTGAATTGGACAAATTGAGTGACCAAATTACAAGTTTATACTCAGTACTTCTTACACGAATATAAAAGCATGCATATCTGTATGTGGGACAATTTCTCGATATAGTACCGCATTATCCCATGACAAAAGATCCACTGTAAATCCACCAAACTCTCTCATCTAAACTTCTTCCATAATGCTACAATAAAGACACCAATTGAATACTGTATTAAGGAGAATACGGTACTATATATGGAGGCCAAAGGAATTGTGCATGTAATGAGGGCATGTAACATAGCAACAATCAAAATTATATAATGTGTGCTTCACAAAGTTCTCAGTGAAATTTAACTAATTTCACAATAATTACTCTGGTTTCTGAAGAGAATAGTCCACATGAACTCTACAATCATACAATTGCATGACTGCAAGGTTCTTGAATATTGCATTAAATCCGAAGCACGCATTATATAAACTACATCTAACATACTAGTAACAAGAGTATAACTTGTCGCATGATGTTTGTAATCTCAGCAACAGGCCAGTAAATAAATTTTCTTTCATATGTATCATGTTACATGGCTATAGGAAACTTTGGAATAATTCCATTGAATTGGCCAAATTGAGTGACCAAATTATAAGTTTATACTCAGTACTTCTTACACTAATATAAAAAGAATGCATATCTGTATGTGGGACAATTTCTCGATATAGTACCGCATTATCCCATGACAACACATCCACTGTTAAAAAAAACCAACAAACTCTATCATCTAAACTTTTCCATAATGCTACTAATAAATATGACAACGATTGAATACCGTATTAGGGAGAATACAGTACTATATATGGAGGCCAAAGATGAATTGTGCATGTGATGAGGGCATGAAACATAGCAACATTCAAATTATATAATGAGTGCTTCACAAAATTCAATGCGAAATGGAACTAATTTCACAATATTTACTATGTTTAAGAACACAATAGTCAACACGGACTCTTCAATCATACAATTGCATGACTGCATGGTTCTTGAATATTGCATCAAATCTGTAGCACCCATTATATAAAAACCATCAAACATACTAGTAACTGAGTATAAACTTGTCACATGATGTTTGTAATCTCAGCAATCAGGCCAGTAATACAATTTCTTTCACATGCATATCATGTTACATGGCTAAATGAAACTGAAATAATTCCATTGATTTGGACAAATTTAGTGACCAAATTACAAGTTTATACTCAGTACTTCTTACGCTAATATAAAAGCATGCATAACTGTATGTGGGACATTTTCTCTATATAGCTTCGCATTATCCGCATGACAACAGATTCACTGTTTAAAACCACCCAATTTTATCATCTAAAACTTCTTCCATTATGCTACATTAAAGACAATGATTGAATACTGTATCAAGAAGAATACGGTACTATATATAAAGGCCAAAGATGAATTGTACATGTAATGAGGGCAAGTTAACATAGCAATAATTAAATTATATAACGTGTGCTTCACAAAGTTCTAAGTGAACTATTTTTCACACTAATTACCCTGTTTCTGAAGAGAATAATGGGAAATAAACCCTACAATCATACAATTGCATGACTGCATGGTTCTTGAATATTGCATCAAATCCGAAGCACACATTATATCAAATCCATCACAGTAACCAGATGTAAACTTGCCACATAAAGATCAATGAACTAACAAAATGCCAGTAGATAAATTTCTCTCATATGACAAAAGTTTCATGGTTATACAAAACTTGGGATTATTAATGACTAAGGCAAATAATATGACCATATTGCAAGTTTACATCCAGTTGATGTTCTTCTTAAAGAAAAAGCATGCATGTCTGTCAGTGGGATATTTTCCTAGACTCTGTACCATATTTACCTCAGAACACCATATGCAATTTATAAAAACCATCCATCATTATCAACTTATGTTTTATCATACTGCTACAACAAAGACCTTGATTTTATTGTATTTAGAACAATAAAGCACTAATTTTAGAGGCCAAATTTAATTGTTAACTTGATAAGGGCCTTATATCAAAGTTGTTGACAAGTGATTTACTTTCCAACGTTGTCCTGTGACATGTTCAGGTGGCTAACCAATGATATGTATTATTCAGACTAGATTTAGCGATATGCGTATCCCAAATGCACCAGGGATGAAATAAGCCTTTAAGCACAAAATTAAAATCATAAAACATCCCGTTATCCCTATTTACACCCTCACAACCCCGACACCAACAACGCGCCATAGTAATCGCACGACCGAGTGGTACGAACACATCCAACTTCGATCAAAGACTAACGACGAACGCGAACAAATATAACATAGTATTAAACATATATAAAAACAGTAATCCTGATTGTATTCTTCAACATGATTTCGCTAGTAAAACAAAGCGACCAAAGCAGCGTTTCAATGAAGTTTTCAATACAATTTTCCAAACACCCATAACCTACAAGGTGAAAAGTTCCGGAATGAAGAACCGGAAACTGTCCGATTATTACAACATTTACGCGGCAACTATGGACACGCCGCGAAACTAATTAATATTTTATTAATTTCTTTTTGCCAGCTAAATCAATGTCAATCTATCATGAACCCGGAAAACAGTTTTATGGAAGCCCACCCAATTCTAGCTGTGCTCGCCGCCGGTATAAATTTATATTACCACCGTCCGCTGCTAACTCAATTCTTAACTTACCATGAGACTATTGTTAATATCGCGAAATTGTATTCGCCTAGTAATCTTGGCCATTCGCATTCACTGCTTAATATATACGGGCATAATAATTTGATATTAAAACACCTTAAAATTCTGAAAGTGTAATGTAATTGTAAACTTCAGACCCGTTACTAGGAATTAATGTAGGGATTATCTGAAATGAGCTAAGCAGATCTTCTAGCATACACTGCCATTCTGACCATGATTAAAGGATAAATTTGGCATATGAGCGGAAATACTGAGGCTGAGTGGGGGGTATTGTCCGATTCACCCGTCACCCTCTTGGATACGGACCTACATAACCGTTGCTAATAAAAATTGGTTGACAATACTACAAATTTTTTTAATTTCTTTATTCTTCAATCGATAGGCGGCAATGATACGCAGAACCGATAAGTTTTGTTTTGACCATGACCAAAAATAAGATAGTTGTCAACGAAAAAGTGAAAAACTAGTATCTCGAATAACTCCGCTAATAATGGTCGGATTGTTACAAATTTTACACCATTGTGTACCTCTATTGACATATGATGCCATCCAACCCACGGTTTTCCCAGGCGTCTAAGGTCGAAAAATCGAGGGATCAGTCCAAATGGCAACAATAGTTTGATGAATATTTCGAACGCGAATAAAACATCCAATAAATGTCCTATAGTACTAAAAATTGGTTTACATGTTCTCCGAGATATACTAAGACGTATCCTTAAATATTGTGGATGTCGATGATGTCACTTCCGGTCATGATAACCTTGCCTCAATCCTTGATATCACCCTAACGTATGGTGCGACTTTAAAAAGATTTATAGTTCCTTGTAGCATGATTTATTGGCCAATTGTTCATATCAATTGTCATGATAAATTGTGCATATTTCGCCCCGTAGCCCGCACTCGAAAATTTGATAACCATGATAACTTTGGTAACTTTTGGCCGATTTTGGTCAATTGTTACATTATTAATTTTTTTTTGTGTCAGCCAATTCTTTGTCAAACTATCGTGAACCCTTTTTGAAGCCCACTCAATTCTAGCCGTGCCCGCGTTCGGTATCAAATTATGTTATTGCCGTTCGCGGCTAACTAAATCTTATCTTAATATGAGATTATTGTGAACTTCGCGAAATTGTATTCGCCTAGTCATCTAGGACAATCGCGTTCAATGCTTAATATATACGTGCTTCATAATTTGATTTTAGAACACTTTACAAATTCTAAAACAGTACGGGAATTGTAAACTTCAGACCCGTAACCAATAATTATTGAAGGGATTACCAGATTCGAGCTAAGCGGAACTTCTAGCATACAATGCCATACTGACCATGAAAAATAGTATAACATTGGTATATGAGCAGAAATACTGAGAATGATTGGTGGATATCGACCAATACACCCATTACCCCCTTAGCTACAAACCTAATCTATTCCTTTATAATCGTAATTGTACATAATGCAATGGCAAATAGTTCTAGCAAGTAGAAAGTTATTGGTAACTAAATCTCTAAACATATTAATTTCGCAATCAATTAACCAATTATCGTCCGAAATCGAAGAAGTATCATTTTCTTAAAACTGACACAAAACTTTGCCAACTCAACCTCCCCTACTGCGATGAGTGAGCAACAACATGAATACAACTTCAACAAATATAACTCGCCAAGATATCACCACCTGCAAAGTCAGCAACAATATCGACATCAAAACAATAGACAACAATATAAGCATATTCTTCCTGGGTTAATAAGCTTTGTAAAGACCCACCACAGCGAGCTTATACACTATGTAGCGTTATGATGCGTAAATGAGCTGGTCGATAAAACTAAACTATTTAGTCTTGAGGTAATCGTGCACAGATTTGATTGAGCAACTTCATGTAATATATTGCTATATTATAGTAGTGTCATAAAAAGCAACTTGTAATTGAACATATCGGTGCAACACACAGGAAACGAAAACAGTCCAGTCAATAGAACAAATGATAAACACCCGGGAAAAACACCCTAAGTGTCGTATGGTTCCCACTAATCAATTTAGCGATGAAAACGTTATGATTATTCCAGCCTTGTGATCTTCCATTGAGAGACCTCGAGATAAAATCCGCTACGCGGCGCCACGAAGCTATTCGGTCCCTCGCCCGCTTCCGTTATTCTAATACATACAATTTACCTTAAAAGAAAGTGCAACAACGCTATTTTGATTGTAACCAATTTTGTTATTACGCTGGTAACATTGCAGCAAACTAATACTGGTGAATAAGTACAGCAAGTAAAATAGAGCTCAGAAGTCTAATATGATTCTTAGCAGACAAAAGTTAAATCTCCCAATTCGGCAGGATATGCAAAGCGTATGGCGAAGTCGCTGACCCGCGACAACCATATTCTAGAAAGCAATGGACTTCGGTAATCGTTATGAGCATGCCTCTCTGAGAAATATACCTGATCAATGACTACAATCAATAAATTTTACCCACAAATTCTATTACTGAGAAGACTTGTACGCTGATAATTCTATTCTATAAGAAATTTATTGTTTCCAAATTGCATGTATAATAAACTCTTGAACTAGATACGTACAAAGTGTTTCAAATGATTTATAGGCAATTAGCCCAATGGCGTTTCCACAGTCACTTATTCTATAAAAGGCACAATCAAAAAACACATATGATACAAGGCCTCCTGGTTTAGCATCCACCACCACCTACACGGTGTTACGGATCTTGTGCGCTAATAAAGTGACCTAAAAAACAATATACCTAAGTCTTCATAGTAACGACTTGGCATGCTGTCAACCGCCGATCGGCTCGTTTCACCGCGCCTCAAAGAGGCTAGTCCGCTACGCAGAGCGCTATGATAACTATACCCTTTACTTTAACACCACCAAACATCTCAAGATCGCGTGACGCAAAGCGAGAGATTTTATGCGTTGCAGTAAAATAAAGTGAAAATGAACTCTTGCAATTACGCATAAACCGCAAAATAAGCGCATAACCTGACAACTACCGATCGAGCTTGGGACCGTGTTGCTCTGTGCCGCAACGTGATCTCCCATTACCACAGTAACTATACAAACACATTGGTCTTTAACTGATTGGTTGTGTAATTGTTATATACTTTAGTTAAAAAAAAACCTAGATAACCGCTCCGCAAGAAGATCAAGTCAATCAAGATTATATGTAAGTGTGTAAAATTGCTTGTAATTACGCTCTACTTTTAAACCCGAATTTTGACGCTAAGAGATAGCTATCGACTGAATCACTGTTTATAATTCACTTGTCTCGAGATGCAGAACGCACCTTTCAACCTATTAATTAAGCAAATGGATTGCCGCCTTTTTGATATTCACAATGAGTAATAACTACCGTCTAATACTCTAATCGAGTTATTATTAGTACTAAGCTTAAAGAGATTGTAACAACTTAGTTCACTAAATTTATGGCTAATAGAAAGTTAACAGCTTTATAATTAAGCTCTTTGAAAACGACCAACAACTTAAACCAGTTTACAAGATTTTATTACAAAACTATAAGACATATAACAAAAGAACAAACTAACCAGCTAAACAATTACTACAAAAACATCAGCTGTATAAAACTAAAAAAACAATTTACAACATCGATATATCAACAAGGTGGCCATCTTTAGCCCGACCTTCTACCGAAAACGGTATCAATCCTATGACGCCTTCAATATCACACACTTTACACGCTTCAATAACTTTACACATATCTATTTCCAACTCCATATCAAATCCACCGCAGCTACACATCGCCATGACTTTGTTCGCTTCCATGGCCACTCCGTTCACGACATAGACGCGTTGCTCAGCGACATCTACATCGCTCAGCACCTTCACACAAACAAAAACAAGTAAGGTAGGCCTTAAAAAGGACGAAATCTACAATTCAAACTACAACCTTACGCGATAGTAATCGTAAATCGGTACAGGAATTATAACGATCACGATACAAGTTGTAACAAAATCGAGGCAAGAATTTAATTACTTATATTAACTATCTTGAATCGCATAATATTTATAAGTACAAATAAATAACTACGCTATGATGATAACAATAAAAAGTAAATTGATTGCTGACAGAGTTATAACTTCACAACAGATATTATACCACTACAAGAAAAACTTACAATTAGCTGGTCCGGTCGGTTAACCGACAGCACGTTCTCCTTCGTGAGAGTATCATAGGAAACTGTGACATCATTTAGTTGGACAGTATCACCTACATTTACCTCTACCTCGGTACACGATCGCCACAAGTTCACATTTACTTCGTTAGCCAAAGTCATCTTCCTCACCTTGGCTGTAGTCGAACTAGGCGAACCCTGTGACAGCAAAGCAATCGCGACAGCGGTGTAAACATAACAGTAAAACTTTCTACTTATGAATAATATAACACTTAAAAAACTTGATACTATTACAATTAACTTCCTTAACAATCAATCTAAAAAGAAAAATCTTGCTTACTTCACTTCGTTAACATTTCAATACGAATTAAGGGCATCACAACCACTATAAATTACTACACGCGTATCTGCTAAATAAATTAATAAGCTCTATTAAAATTACTAAAAGCAAAAAAAGTAGCAACAATAACTGCAAGTCAACTTACGGCAGAAACCATTCCTCTCACGGAAAGCTTACGTTTCTGAGGGCTTTTCTTCACCTCACTCAATTCCACTACTGCATTGACCGGAGCAATCAATGCCTCGTATCCGGCTTTCTTATTTTCACCTGTGACGACGCTAAAGCCGCACCTGAAAGCAATACTTCGAACTAAACAACAAAATAAAGTTTACGCCGAGATTCTTAAATCTAATAAAAAGTCAAAAATGACACAACATAGCAGAACTTCAAAATAACATAAATCACAAATAGCTTTACTGGTAAATTTTGTGTGTGCCGAAAATTAACACGTTTGAGTGTTCATCGATACGGTAGTCCGTCACTACCACTTTATTTCCTGCTTTGATGATAGCCATTTTAGCTTCATCGTACACCATTACACGGCGAAGCTTTTCGCCTATCAGCAGGGCGCCCTTCTTAACAACCACAGATCTTTCACCATAACCTATATACCGGTATACAGGTGAAACCGCTACAACTAAGCCCGTCAGTTTCTCCATCTCGATCAAAGCTAAAACACGACAACACAAAACCAACCACTTAAAAAAAGCGATCGCGAACCAATAATATACGCAACTACCACCTTAAAACAAAATAACCAATCACAAGCAGCACGAATAAAGCTATCACTTACTGTTATCTACTTCGAATCAGCTATTGAATCAAAAATAGAAGATCAGTTGAGGTCGCTACAAGTGTCTTGATGACTGAAGAGGCTGCTCGCAAACTGTGTGGAACTTAATTAGAGTGAACTCTTTATAGCGCTCGATCCCAAGACCTGGCCAACAGCGAACAACTAACCAATAGGAGCGCACCACAAACAACCGCTGGGCCAGCAGTAGGCTACTGCAGGCGTGGCTAGCCAGATATAATTAACACCACTCTATCACAACCCTCGAGTAATCTCGCGTACGGGGTGGAGGCAATTCCAGTCATGCCACTAATTAACTTGCAACGCAATCACTTCAATACGCGATAGGGATCTCGATCGCCGCTATTTTGTAAGTCGCGAATGGCAAATACAGCCTCGTTTCTGAAGTCGTGAACGTTATAACATATTGCGGTAATAAACCGCCGCAATAACTGTTAAATGAAAACAACGAAAGTGAGAAAAAATAAAATATTACAATAAAACAAGCAATATGGTTAGATAACAATAGATGAACAGGCAACCAAACTGTGTGCACCGCATATAACCAGACAAGCGATTCGCTTTTAGGTTAAAACTACAATGCTGAGATAACTACAGCAATATATTAATTGTAATTGCCACAGCTAAAATTGAATTAGTTAACCATAAGTAATTAAAATATATAATGTATAAAACAAATATCCCTGTGTGCAAAAATAAAAAACCCTCGGTTCCAAATAAAGGTAACAAAACAAATTATGTATACAATCAAAGAGTATACAAATCCACTGGCAGACGCTTCAATCGAAGGCACTCACTTTTTAATAGAATAATCTATAAATAACGCCAATCAATGTTATTAACATGTAAATAATGTGCTATTTAATCATTAAACCCAAGTTCTTCGCAAACGTAATTAATATAAATAACCACTACACCTTCTTTCGCGCATAAATCATACAATTGTGTGACATGTGTATTCATGCCGTGAACCCCTACTACTCACATGCCATGTACACGCCATGTGTCATTAATCACACTCCATTTGTTTACAATTCACACCTACTTGTCACACCTGTGAACACCGCCCACACCCTGTACCTAAAGCTGAACCCCCATGCTTGCTACGTGTGCTGCAAAGCTGGGCACGTTGCCAAATCCTCTATGTGAAATGCTGCTATGATAGGGCCGCTGTATCGCCCTGTATGTCGTAAAGTAAGAGGCGACTAATAGGTGATAACCTGTCCACCGCCTGACTCTTATTTACGCGATAGAATGGAGCGATCCGAATGTGCGCCATGACTGGATAATATTTGAGTGAAACTTATAGCTTGAAAATAAATTAGAACAATAAATTACCGCAACAAAAGTTGCGTGGCACTAGCGTACCAATTTAATTACATAATTACCCATGTTTCACATCGTAAAATGATATACTTTACCAATAATAAAATAATTGATCTACCAATAATTCACGAATTAGCACTTCTAATGTCATTAGCCAAAAATAAAGACCTTAAACGACTTAGTGCAGCAAGGTTAACTACTTGGTTAACAACGAACTCAATAACTAGTAAATAAACTTTGAACTACAGTAAAATAATAATATGATATCGGAGACCTGAAGTGGTGTTCAATTAAGAACTGATCAAAAGAATTAACGTTATGAATTTTTAAAACCTGTCGTAAAGCGTAAGAAAAGATTACAGCGATTGTTACAGTAATGATTGACCAACAATTAACTTCAGTAAACAAACAAAAATGTGTTGCCTGATTGTGTACACAAATTTAACCTTTATAAAACAGATCTATAATATTGCTATCACAAAACTTGCCACAAAATTAAATGAGAACTGGCAGATGTCCAACTTTCTCACAAACGGTTTCAACCAGCGGTGGGGTGCAATATTGACATTATAAGAGCAATAAAGGAATGACGCTAGTCTGCAACCCAACTCCAGGTGATTCGTTACGCCACTCGCCCTAGAGTGGACTATTGATTACGAGTGAAATGCGCCCGCAGCCAATAAACTAGGAGACCTAAACTAGGTTGTTACCTCAACTGATGGAAACAATTAGTTCCACGTTGTGAGTGTGTATGTGTGTGTGGATGACTTGAGTGACAATATATCGCAAGCTATCAGATAAACGACCATTGACTAGGTCTAACAGTGACTAAATTGTAGCAAAGCAAGAAGTAAAACAAACAACAATAGAACAAACTCAAGCATCAAAACTGTCATAACAAATTAGCCTTACATATTTTATATTAATAAGACTAAAAACAAAATCTTAAACAACTTTATAAAAAAAAGAAGCTACGAACTAGCGATTAACTGCAAATGATGTTGTTAAAAATAAATAAACATATTGATTAACCTCATGAACAAAAGTGAAATAAATGTTGTAGCACGGCAATTGTCAAAATATAACAACCTGTGGTCAGGGTTAGATCGCCAACTTCACGCTTAGGAAACTTAACGACTAACGCGACGCCTCGCGCTAAATCAAATATGGCGTAATTATTTTTTACATACGATAAATAATTTAGGCGCCTACAACAACAAAACCGCCAAAAGCCAAATGAATTTTTAGCATCTGCGCTAACTATAAACCATTCCAAATTTACTTTTACTTAAAGAAGATTAACTACTGGATAAAACATTCAGGAAGAATGTCCAAAAAAGCCGCCATTGCTACCTGCTCGCAAAGCGACAAGCCAACAAGTTAAAATTGGCCTCATGGGGACAAGGGGTAACATAACGGACAACATGAAAAGTATGACAGTATCGATTGTTTCGACACTTTGATACAAGGTAATAGCTTAGTTTAACAATTAGTACCTCAGCACACCAAGCTTAACCGCGTGCCAGGGCCAGAGCACTGAGCGACAACGGTTGGAATCGCCCATTTCAAGGGGTTTGGGTAGCCTTCTAGCGATGCTTGCAAGTGGGCGATTGTATCCAGACCCGATAAATAACTATACAAATGGTTATTAGAGTTAGCCAAAAATTTAGTGATGATCATAAAATTCACAATCAACAGAGAGTAAGCGCGTACTATTATCCACATACACTTTAACAATCAAATGGACTGGTCCGCACTTCGACTTGACTGATATTTTCAGGCAGCCACGCCCCGCGAGACAATCTTTCCTATTCCCCTCTCTCTATCAATATTACTTCACCTCCGCTAGCAATTGCATCATACAAACTGACAACCCAACGATTCCCACCACAACATGAAATCTATGTCAAGAAAGTTGGGCGCCTTTTAACCACATGGAAATCATTAACTTTTTACATGCTATCTACGATCACCACTGTTTAGCTATGTCAGAAAATTTACCTAAAGCAAAGTTAATTGAAATTAGGAATCATGTTGACAATTATAAAATTACAACAGTTTTTAAAATTTGTCATAATGGAAATTGTCAGGTTTATTGTGATAACCAACATTAAGTTAAAAGGTTAAATTTAAAATAACCAATTGAGCATGGTTTTTGAAACGATAAAGTATCTACAAAAACCTTCAATATCAATGTGATCAACTCCTAGTTATGGCTTAAATATCAGATTAACAGTTATATTTATCATTGTAAACGTGTTTCACCAATAACAACAACAGTGTCATCTTAGATATCGCAAATAACAACTCCATAATCAATGCTGATGTCAATATAAACAGCATAAATATCAACAACGCTGTGATCATATAAGTCAGTAACAATTAAACACAACCTTCACAACATGTACTCCACGATGACGTTATATTTGAGTAGCTGTTACTGTTATTATGTGCTTTTCTAATGTATTAGGATGCTGAATGAGTGTGAATCGTCTACAACAACAATAATAATTCGCCATGTGTTCGCGGTAGAATGTTAAAGAAGAATCAATGTAACTAACTTTGACTTAGCGATATGACCTCCAGTCTCTGCATTAACTTCAAACACATTAAACAAATCACGATTGTGGTCTGTTATTAAATTTAACATTGTAAATGCGCAACTGAGTTATTGCACTAGCAATCAAGCGGAAAACATCGCTAAAACTCCGCAATATGGCTTACAAAGTGTTACGACAATTCGCTAATAGCGGTCTATACTAGCTCAATTACACACTTGTTCAATGGCGCTCTAGTTTTGACTATAGGTTATTAATTTCACGTAAAGTTCAGCCTGCTACCTGGATTATAACCAGTATGGCTGAAACTCAATGAAAGTTTATACAAATAAACTATTTACTAGTTACATGAGTAGAGTTACTAACTTGACATGTAAGATCTGGTTAAGCGCCATCTACCCCCAGAATCAGCTCGTTGCCAGCCTAACTTCTTGGCAGACGTCCAACTTTCTCGAGGGTGGTTACATATTGCGAAGCTCTCTTCAAGCAAACATGTTTGACACTAAGCAAACATAACGCGAACCCTAGCCTGCGCAAGAGATCGGGAGGAAGAAGCCGAAAGAATGACAATTTTACGATGTTATTATTGGTGAAGTAACAATGATTGAGGGAGAAGTATACTGGGATGTGTGACCATGGTATCTTGAGGAGCTATCGAAGAGCTAAAAAATTAGTAAAATAGGTAGATGACGAAGGTCTGAACTTGTTTTAGGACTAATTTCAAATAGCTTGATTTTATAACCAACTATTAATACCAAATTTCATGATAACATACGCTAATTTCGTTCCATAGCCCCCACTCAAAAATTGGTGGTAGTGATAATACCACAAAATTCTACCGCTTATAACTTCATCAACAGTCGATGAATATTCATAAAATTTTGGTTGAACGTTCTTTCAACTGATGGCTATTATAAGTTATATAATTGTTTGGATGTCAAAACCGACACATCCTGTTACGAGTTAAGCGGTTTTTATCGCCAACCGATATAAAACAATGATGCGCTGAACCGAGACGGTTTGTTTTCAGGGGCGCAGCCAGGCTTGAAGGAATGTAACGCACAGACGGGGGAGAGTGCCCTCCTGCAGCTGGGGGTCCTAGAAAAATAGAAAATAGAACTAAAATGGTGAGCTCTGAGGTGTATTTGGAGAGATTGCAAGCGCTGAATACGATTTTTGGCCATATTTATTTTTTCACTTTTCAAATTGATGTTACGCACGTGCGTAAGTGCGTATCGCTGGCTACGCCCCTGGTTTTCACCATCATTTTTGGGATCCGCGATACGGGTAGCAAAACTGCACTTTCTTTATTTTTAACTTGGTTTTTTCTTCAATCATAGCGCAGCAATGATGCGCAGAACCGAGAGGTTTTGTTTGAACTTCAGCTACCGGTCACGATGGCCTTGCCTCAATCCTTAATCTCACCTGGTTTGCCCTTATGATTTTTCAATTCCATGAAACTCTTTGCAATCATAATGATTTTCATGATTCTTTATTATTACAAAAGAAGACAAATCAACAACAAAACGTTATGACTCAGTTGTCAACATGGAACGAAGCACAGTGCGCTATGAACCAGTGTAACCAGTAATATACGATGTCATTAATACACCGATTAACGCTATAATGAATAAAAAAATTACTCGAGGCCCGCGTTATGAATTACCAAATGCACGTTACACCAATTGCAACAAAATAAATCACGTTGCACGCTATGATTTAACAAATGTGTAATCAGCATAATGAGAGTGACGTTATGACTATTGCAGCAATCTTTAAAAATATACCACATAACCCAACTGTAATATCAAAATGACTCTAAAAAGAATTATTGTTCCTTGTAGCATGATTTATTGGCCAACTTTTCATAACAATTGTAATGATAAATAATGATTATGCATATATCGCCCCGTAGCCCCCACTCGAAAAATTGATAATCACGATAACTTAGGTAATTATTGGCCGATTTTGGTCAATTGTGGCCCGGTTCGGAAAATGTTGCAATTATTTGGATGCAGTTCGCCAAGTTCCCACATGGCTCCCATGGGCCTCTTGTCAACTTGGCTCGCCAAGTTATGGCGATCGGCCCGGTATGTATGTTTGGATGTTTGGATGTTAGGTAACATTTTTTTGTTTCGCGATACAGGTCGCAATTTTTGAAATTTTTCATTTTTGTCTTCTTTAATCGTTAGGTGTGATTGATGCGCAGAACCGAGAGGTTTTGTTTTGACCTTGACCTGAAACTAAGGTCAAGGTCATCGAATAAGTGAAAAACTAGTATCTCGAATAACTCCAGTAATAATGGTCGGATTGTTACATAATTTACATCTTCGTGTAGCTCATTCTAATTGCAAACTTTGTCTAGTGAATATATGGCCATCCAACCAACGGTTTTCCCAAGCGCCTAAGGTCGAAAAAATCGTGGTATCATTCCAAATGGCAACAAATATTTCATGAATATTTCGAACGCTATAAAACCGTCAATACATGTCCGATGGTAAATAAAATTGGTTCACATCTTCTCCGCAACATACTAAGACGTATCCTAAAATATCATGGAATGTTGATGACGTCACTTCCGGTCACGAAAGCATCAAATTTTCAAAAAATGACACAAGTTCAATGCTCAATATGTCCATACTTTAGAATTAAATTTCAATACAGTTTAGATATTCTGAAAGTGTAATGTAATTGTAAACTTTTTCTAAATATACTTAGTTGTAAATAATGCATTGTTAAAAAAATTGTAGCAGGTCGAAAATTTCTGGTAACCAAAATCTCTAAACTTATTTATTTCGCAATAAATTCACTAATTATCGTCCGATCGTAAAAAAATTAACATTTTCTGAAAGCTGATACAATTGCCAAACTTTCATTGTTGACATATGCTATCAAAATATTCGTCGGTTTCAAAGCGCGTTGAGTTGAAAAAAAACAAATTTCACTCAGTCAATTTTCGTCAAATTTTCGATTGCTAATAAAATCGTAAATATCAGTTCTATAATCATAAAAAACTGCTCAGCTGTTGTCATCGACAGCACGAATCGTGTTCCGCAAAATTTTATATAAAATAATTGGTGTGGTTTCAAACGAAAATTGGGAAAAAAATTGATGTCCGAGTACTGGATTTGAACACCGGCCTCTGGCATGGAAGTTTTGCCATTCAACCATGCCGCTACGCCACGCGCTCTCCTAGCACACTAGCATTCATTGTCATATACAACATAATAAGTATTACAGGTGCCAACAACAGCTAAACACTCAACATGATTGATAAATCCATTGTAATTTTGTTCATTATTGATTGATACGGATTTTTTGATTGCTTAACTTTTGTTTTGGCTTCTGAATGAATGTTTAAGGTTGATAGTTTTCACATAGGTCGCCGCTGCTGCCAGCTCACTTTGCGTGAAGACCGGCAAGGCTGCAACAACACGAACCAGTCCAATTGACTGTCAAAATGTATGTTCCCCTCACAAAATTTAGCATATGCAAACTTTTTCTAATGCAACACACAGCAAACGAAACCATACCAGTCAATACTTCTTTATCACTCTGGGCTATCGATTGTTCCCACTAGACATAATAACGATGATAACGTAATGATGATTTGTGCCTTATGATTTTTGTTTTTCCCATGAATCACTGAAACTAAGGTCAATCGAATAAGTGAAAATGATTCTGTGTACCTCGAATTTTTTTGTCCGATAATAATGGTAGCAATTCTGCAAATTTTACAATCGTTTTTTTACTTCAAATCGTAAGGCGGCACTGATGCGCAGAAACGCGGGGAACCAATTGTTTTGGCCTTGAAAAAAATTAGGTCAAGGTCATCAAAATAAGTGAAAACTAGTATCTCGTATCAAACTCCGTTATAATGGTCGGATCGTTACATAGTTTGCACCAATTTGTAGATTATTCCAATTGCAGACTTTTTAAAGGACATATGTTGATCATACAACCAACGGTTTTTCCAAGCGCCTCAGTCCGAAAAATAGTGGTATCGGAAATCAGATTTTAAAATTTGGGATTTGCGATCTTTAAAAAATTGACCCAATTTCCAAATTGTCATATTAGCGGTTCGCCAAGTTCCCTTTTGAATGTAATTATCGTATTGTAATGCAGTTTTAACTAACCGCCAAGTTCCTCAATTGTCAAATTGAGTTTTTATTAGTTTGGATGTTTGGATGTTTGGATGTATGTAACACTTTTTTTGTTTCGCGATACAGGTCGCAATTTTTGAAATTTTCCAATTTTTTCTTCTCCCATCGCTAGGCGTCAATGATGCGCAGAACCGAGAGGTTTTGTTTTGACCTTGACCCAAAACTAAGGTCAGGGTCATTGAATAAGTGAAAATCTAGTACCTCGAATAACTCCGTTAATAATGGTCGGATCGTTACAAACTTTACACCATCGTGTAGCTCATTCAAATTGCAAACTTTTTCTAAATACATATACGGCGATCCAACCAATGGTTTTCCCAAGCGTCTAAGGTCGAAAAAAAGTGGTATCGGTCCAAATGGCAACAAAAGTTTCATGAATATTTTGAGCGCCTATAAAACCGTCAATACATGTCCGATGGTAATAAAATTTGGTTCACATGTTCTCAGCAACATACCAAGAGAATGTCGATGACGTCACTTCCGGTCACGAAAGCATCAAAGTTTTCAAAAAAATGACACAAGTTCAATGCTCAATATGTCCATACTTTAGAGTTCCATTTTAAACAGTTTAGATATTCTGAAAGTGGTAATGTAATTGTAAACTTTTTCTAAATATACTTAGTTGTAATAATGC
>CM067348.1:32545536-32619039 GCA_034190875.2 Urechis unicinctus | reverse complement strand
TAAGCAGCGGGGAAGGGTTGGGGTGAGGTGGCCCCGTCATGACTGAGTTATCTAAGCATCGAGGTAGGGTTGGGGTGAGGGGGCCCCGTCATGACTGAGTTATCTAAGCAGCGAGGTAGGGTTGGGGTGAGGGGGCCCCGTCATGACTGAGTTATCTAAGCAGCGAGGTAGGGTTGGGGTGAGGGGGCCCTGTCATGACTGAGTTATCTAAGCAGCGAGGTAGGGTTGGGGTGAGGGGGCCCCGTCATGACTGAGTTATCTAAGTGGCGGGGTAGGTTTGGGGTGAGGGGGCCCCGTCCTGACTGAGTTATCTAGGCGGCGGGGTAGGTTTGGGGTGAGGGGGCCCCGTCATGACTGAGTTATCTAAGCGACGGGGTAGGGTTGGGTGAGGGGGCCCTGTCATGACTGAGTTATCTAAGCAGTGAGGTTGAATCGGGGTGAGGGGGTCCCATCGTGACTAATTTATCTAAGCATCGAGGTAGAGTTGGTGTGAGGGGAACCGTCGTGACTAAGTTATCTAAGCAGCGAGGTAGGTTTAGAGTGAAAGGTCCCAGTCATGACTGATTTATCTATCTAAGCAGAGAGGTAGTGTTGGGGTGAGGGGGCCCTATCATGACTGATTCATCTATCTAGGAAGCGAGGTAGTGTTGGGGTGAGGGGGCCCCGTCATGACTGAGTTATCTATCTAAGCAGCGAGGTAGTGTTGGGGTGAGGGGGCCCTGTCATGACTGAGTTATCTATCTAAGAAGCGAGGTAGTGTTGGGGTGAGGGGGCTCCGTCATGACTGAGTTATCTATCTAAGCAGCGAGGTAGTGTTGGGGTGAGGGGGCCCTGTCATGACGGAAATATCTAAGCACCGAGGTAGGTTTGGGGTGAGGGGGCCCCGTCATGACTGAGTTATTTAAGCAGCGAGGTAGGGTTAGTGGGAGGACTAGTTGAAAGGATTGGCAAACGATTAGCTGCGTTAGTGTGCACAAATTGAAGGGCAGGACTGACAAAACCCGTTTAAAATGTGCTTGATAAATATGGATCAATCAGATTGATTTCCATCCATTTATAGTGACGTATTTATCCTGCGTGAATAGTTGATACTAGATGATTTGCTGCAGGCGATGTGGCGACAGTAAACGAGTAGTTGGAAGACAGCCAAACGTCCATTCGTTTGTTTCAGATCTGGGAACGATTGTGTTATGATGCGCGTGTTTATAGAGAATCTAAGTGGCACTGCCGTGTGATGTTTGATTAGGACGCCCGATATCTGACCCAATATAGCCAATCAATGCACTATGTCAACCCCGTCGTTAGTGTAACTGCAGAACTTCATAACTACACATCCAGCTGTTGATATCGCACGGGTGTGACATCACAGAACCAATCCTCACAGAAGACATAATAGCATCATATTTGTACTGGTCATTACAGAAACGGCACTCTCCATTTCACAATTCATTAACCTGCACCAAGCGACCAGTCATCGTTTCAGTGAAAACACTGAATTGGTTGATGTCGTCTTCACACATTGCCTACGTAATTCACGCTGGACTAAATGAATGGAACATTAATATAACTCAGTTATCATTGTCTTTGGTTGATTACAAATAACTATCTTCAAAAGATGTACGACCTTAAAGTGCAAGTAATGGGTAAAATATGAATTTTCGGGATCTTATAGAACGCGATTTTCTGATCAATAATTTGCAGTTCTTTTTTCGATCCGACGCGTAGTAAACAAGAAATAAGCAAAAACAAACAACACATTCCGGAACTTCCCGACCACACACCGAAGATGAACGAAGGCGCTGTGACGTCATATGTCACCAGAAGATCTATGTTACCACGGACGCCGTTTCTATTCGCGAACTAGCTGTCGTACTAATTTATCGCTATTTACAGAAACTCATCAGCGTTTTTGTATCCATGGTTTCTTGAGAATCTGTAAGTATACTCATCCTTACATTTCCCATATGAATGTCGAATTAGAATTCATTAGTTATGTTTCCGTACTGATTTTGAAAACAGAATTTGCACTTGCCCGTTGACAAAATTGACATGGCCGGTAGTGATCAGTGTGGGGCGGCTCAAGTTTTATAAGGCTGTTTCACAGATAACATATAGATTTGTCTCGTCAGGCTGCAATATGTAGATGTATGCTAGCCTGACAGTAGCTTACACTTGTCCTAAACAATCCTCGGACGATGCCCAGTGCTCAGTGAGTCAGTTCTGGCCTACTGTCAAATTTGCTTCATATAACTTGTCATTTCGTTTGGATGACCAAGGACTCCAGTTGGACTGCATCATCACCGATAGGCACACGAGTATCAATAAGTTCATCCGTGATGACCAATGAACCAGGTGCACTTGCTGAAATGTATGACTACCCTGACAAGGAGGAGGCTGAGAGGCAGCATATGGAGAGGTTTCTTCTTTAGATGAGTCATGTAGTAAGGTATCTAAAGGTGATGATGAATGATGGTGGTGGTAGTGATGGAGTAGGGGAGGGGTGGTGATGGAGTTGATGGTGGTGGCCTAAGCATTATATTGGTGGTTGGCCGATTGATATTTGCTTGTTTACAAGTAATATCTAAGCTCTGTTTATTTTTCAGCTTTGGCTTCAGCTAAGTCAAGCTTGTAACATTTAATTTTACCTATCTGTTAACAAGTGCACAAGGACATAACTATTTCTTATCATCATACTTACAAAATAAATGGTAAATATTGGGGTTAAAATTCACTTTGAACATCAAAGGTCATTTTCAAACTGGTGGTGTAAGATGACGAACAAACATTGGAGTTTAAGATCCTATCGCCCAAATGGCACCACCGTGCATAGCACACAGAGGGATTTGAACTTGCCACATTTGGGAAACTAGACAAACACCCACCCTGCTAGACCACAGTTGTGGACCTATCATCTTAAACATCATTGGTGAGGTAACCGCCACAATATGACCTCTGATGTTGAAAGTGATGTTAAACAACAATATTAACCATTTTTATTTTCAAATCATCCAGCATGTGTATGGCTTTATGACTTAATTTGAATGTTAAATGGGTCTAAGGTAAGCTAAGCTGTGGTGAAACTCAAACACTGTTATATGATTCCTCTTTGTGGCTTGCTGAGAATTAATTTTGTAAATATATATGTTGGCTGGTGTATATATTTTGCCATTTCTATTATCACAGACAAGTGAATAAGACATTGTTGGTATTGTGAGCAGAATTGCATAAGCATTATTTGTATAATGTGCCCGCGAAATTTAATCATGATGATTGATGTGCAATGGCACAGGATATATAAAATATCCTGCAAAAATTATTAAATGACTGTTAACATACTGTTATTTGAGTGATAAAATATCTTTTGTACGAGATACAGGATACAGGAACAAGATGCCCTGCAGGTATGTCATGATTTTGTAATTGATGCTTCCTATCATTTTATGCATATGGTATAATAAATTAGGTGGACTGGCTGGCCTTAACTGAATTTTGTTGCTGGTTGTCATCAGCGTGTAGTATCATCATAGCTGAATGTAAATAACAGAATAAGACACATAATGCTTTTTTGTCCCTTTATTATTGTAATGCTGGCAGTTTGAAACCAACATAAACTGATTCACCCTTGGGAAATCATCTCTAATTTTAAGTACAGAACAAGCTGGCAGTGCCACTCTATGATGTCTGCCTAGATTACCCCATCACCACTGTACCAACTGCCGATATGCAGTGAATCGGAATAACCTGCAATAAAAAGAGTACATGAATATTTTTCATCAGTTATCATCTGAACCAGACCATTTTTAAGTATATTCACTCATGCTGAGTAGTAACTTTCTTCTTGTACCTCTGGATATAAGCACTATATGCTATTTCTAGTGTCGAGGGACGCAGGAACCCTGAGACAAATCCTGGGTGTGCTGTAATACAGGACGCACCCATAGATTTTACTTTCTCGAGAACTTGTGGAATTTCCTGGCAGCATTTACTCTCTGCTACTGTAATCATTGGCCCACATGAGCACCTAGTACAGAACATAATTACAATGAATAATTAGCTTTTCAGCAAACAAAAAAATTGACATAAAACATGAATAAGAAGATGACTTGAAGCAAGACTTAAGGACAACTGTAAAGTAAAGAGAAAAATATCTGCAAAGATTGTTTGGACTGAAATGTGCCAATACCAAGTGCTGTTACCCAGTCGGCTCAAGTCCTCTTCTTTTTGAGGAGAATTTGCAGGCCTTGTCTTAGCTGGAGGTTCAAATCTGCATGTCTGTATGCCCCCCTTAGGTTCCTAGTTCCTCTTCTTGGTGAGACAAACACTCACTGCTGTAATCCAGCTCATCGCTTCCGGAGTTGTCTGTATATGAGGAAGATGAGGACATTTTGCTCCCTTGACATATAATAAAAGCAAAGTATAATGGCAGTTATGCACTGTACTAGGTGTAAGTAATAAATATAGAACTAATAAGGACAAGATAAAGTATATATTATTGAGGTTGGTACCCCAGGTAATTCAAAGAACTAGTGTAAGGCCTTGAACTCTTTACAGGCCTATGATATATGTAGTCATAAACATGTCACTGAACTTGTATCCTGTACAATTCACTGGAGAGGTATATTCAATTGTAACAGCTTATCCCTGATAGGTCTCGGTTCCCAAAACCAGTGCCAATATTTAAAATAAAATTGATATTTTCTGTTGTCAAGGAGAATATAAATTATTGAAATTTTATTCAATTTATAGCAAAAACGAAATATCGAGTGAAATCCCCATTTAATGTAGTATCAGTTTTCATTTGCGATTAAATCAAATAAAAGCACAAGAAAAGATATTCTCCGTAACAGGACAGGCAAATGGTGAATCAATCATTGATAACCATTAAACGGGCCTGAAATCGAGGTGCAGACCTCTGTTCCAGTACTGCCTGTATTATCGCTCGGTCCCCTTTGGTTGACGTTTTCAACCAACATAATAGAAGTTTATCACAATTTAATGTATTCTAGGCGAACAAGTACTCCATGCCACATTAAATGATGTGATTCGTTGCGGTATATGATGTACATGATGACGGTATAAAATACGATTATGCTCACACCTACCACAGTTCCCATGTAAACAAACGAGGAAATGACTGCGCTATCCGGCTGGACGGTGACATATGACGTCACAAACTCAGGAGCCAATGGCCGTCGTTTTTTGCGCATATGCCAAAACGGTCCGAAAAATCGAAGGAAATATTGAAAAAAAACACACAAAACGACATCTATGGACGAAAATATTGTCGGAAACGTCTTTCACAGGCTGAAATACACCTTATTCATCTTTGATTAGGGATTCGAAAATAGACGTTACTTGCACTTTAAACATTGACCGCAATAAACCAGTCATAATGGATAACTCAGTGGCGGGGTAAAAAAGTAAATGTACGATAACTGTGTTGACGAAAAGCCGTATGGGCTAAGTCCATTATTAGCACAGCAGAAAAGGAGTCGATTGTTATCAATGCTTGACATTACCACTCATATACAATCCAGTTCATCACATATGTTAACCTCGAAACATTTCTTTTGATGTCTCCAAAAGATAAGCATGGTCGTCAAAGTTGTATTGTTCTCGTAACCAATGATAAGCAGCCCTGTACTAAGCAACTGATTTTCTTAGGAGGTCCTGGGCCTTTTTAGAGGCCATGGCTTATTATTCCTGTTGTCTCTATTCGGCATGTCGCCTGGGACTCTCTATTGGGCAAGCATTTGAATGCTACTCTCACTCTCATGGACTATCATGGAACCCTCAATTGGACGTGAAACCATCAATTGGTCGTCGAGATCATAACATTTACTGTTGTGTTGCTAAGCAAAATCGAGCGTGATCATCGTGGTTGAATCTCGCGTTCTACGTCGCCCGCTCTAGTAGCATTGGCAATACAATACTGCAATGAACCTATTATAGTTGTGAATGCGAAGCCAAATAAGTGTTTTGTGCAGGTGGTTGAATAATTCATGAAGCATCGCTATTGTATTGTCTGTTTATTTTCTGGCTCCATTAAACAGCTGATAATGTGGTTTGCCTTTGTGATGTTGTTGGTATGTATTTGATCAGAATGCCTATTTATTGGTTATGCGTGTGTGTGGCTGGCAGTGACATATACCTGCTATTCGCTGCTTGCCCACGAACTAAGCAACAATGGTTGATCAATTTATGTATAGTATAACGTGCAAAAATTAATGTACTATCGGACCAATCGGTAAATCACACGCGCCCTGATTGCACCGAGGCATACAATTCCGACATACTATTTCCTAGAAAATGTGTTCATCCGGTGGTGTCGGATGGACATAACGGCACAATATTTTGTTGAAATTTGCTGTGGTCATGGGAGAGATTGTGATCGGTAAACCACAAGGATGATAGTAATGCTTCCGTACATGAATAATCCATCGCAACATAATGATACCTAGCCTAGTTAACGTGACTAAGCGAATTCTAAGAGAATAGAAGTTTACTGGGTAGCGCCACGTCGTCAATAATTCCCACAAAAGGCCATTAATCTGACACTGCCACCAGTAATCAATAGCCACTTTAGCTGCTGAATCATATGCAGTTATAGCATAATGGCGACTCCGGCAACTCTCAATGAAACCCGATAAGGAAATGGATTTAGCTCATGCATGATGTGATGAATGACTCTCCGAATGAGTGCAGTTGTACAATTATTACATAATCTCTGGGCGTCAATATGTAATGTTTGAGATTGTTCTTTTACCTCGACCGGAGGCGCAAATGAACCACAGAATTCCGCAACATGGGGGTACAATTGTTTGGGATTTATTAGTAGGCAATGGTAAATTCAGACTGTAATTTGAGACATGCATATCGCATCAGCTTTATTATGTGAAATGAGCGCATTTACTGAGGGGTTGATTGGGCAAATATACAGGCGAAAGGCGATACACTTATGCAATGTTTATGCTGTGTACAGGTCAAAATAATGAAAATCAAAACAGAGCACAAATGAACAGCGCATAGCAGGGGGAGCACTTTATTACTCAACGCTTATATATATATCAGGCTGCGCAATGGCCAGCGGTACAGGCGGGTTAGCGCTCTTGTCGATACCGTGAAGAAAGGAACAGGCCGTGGCAGATTGTTGTCAGCTGGGAGACGGTTGAGCTGTTACGCAGTAGAAACAAACTTGCTCGCGTTAGACCGTCCAATATAACGGCCAGCAAATCAATATGGATATTGGTCCTTGTGATGTCTTTCTCGATATCATGTAACAGTTTCTATGTGAGATTGAACATCTTTATGTAATGCCAATATTGTAATAAAATGCAGCTTACACTCACGTAGACCAGTTTATGTAATGCAAATGTAAAGCGTATATATAAGACCCGTTCATTGTAGTAACCCACTTTCGTCTCCTATAAATTCATGATTCCCATGTTTCGTCGATAATGCGATGTATTTGCCAGAACATATATCAGTCTGTTTTATGTATGTATTTTTATACGCGATATTGCTACTCATCATGTCGCCGTGGGAAGTAAGTCATTAAAGACCACACTGTCCCTTTTGTCCCATGCTTTGTGCAATTTTTGCTGTCATGTCGAGGGAAAGAATCGTCCCTCTTGTACCGTCACTCAAATTTGGTATTCAATTTGTAATACAAAAATGTCAACTCTGTCCATATTGTTTGTGTTATCTGGTTGAATTACTCAGTTATTCTGATCTGGGATTCACCAATATGTGTGTTGTATATCTAGTGCCTCATGGTCCCGTGCACATGTTTCGTATATTATAATCATATTGACCATGATTCAATCTCATTTACATTTATGTTTTATACTGTTACAACACTTTATAACCTCTAATTATGGTTTTGAATGGTTGCTTGTCGAATTTTAGAGCTGTTTGTTCAGCTCGGGTATCAGCAAATAAATCGCCAACCTATGGCGAAATGCTCAATAGCAGGTTGTTGTTTGTGTTAATCAATGCATCTGACAGTGTTCCATACCCTGAGCTAATCTACTACAAAGTCTTAAAGGTTACTAAAAGCATATAAAGAAAAGGATCAAAGAGTAGATATGGTTTTTTGTGTGTAACAATATTTTACACTACCCATGGAAATATTGTGCCATCCGAATGGCCTTCCACAAACACGTTGTTTTGTCTGTTGACGAATGTGTTTTGTTGATTCCAACCAATGAAATTGAATTCCCCCAAGTCTGCTTGTCATGGTATATACACTGACGATTAACGGTGAGGAAAGAACGGAGAGGAAGTAACTTATTCATTATAAGTGATTTTCTTGGTTGCCACGGTCTCATGGATTCCACCAATTTGTGGACGCACCATCTACAGAAGCAAAACCATGAGAGGAGTGGTTGTTGCTGAGGGAGATTGGCTATGGGTCGAGGGAGTAAATACCTGCCAATTCATATTTTTCATATAACTGGAAAGAATCGTTACGTTGCCAAAATCAGTGTCATCGATTACATCCTTAAGAAGGCTCCACCACATATGTCTTGCAGTCAAGAACATGTCTTAACACTCGTATTGTTAGATGAGAACCACATAAGCTCGTGCGTTTTATGAGATGACTAGTTATCCATGTAACGCTTTTGTGGCCAGTTCCTTTCACTATAGTATTAATATTGAAGCTAGTGGGTTGGCAGGTTATTCGGTAAAGCTGAAACATATTGATTCATCTAGATGAACGATGTGTTAAAACAAGTGCCAAGGTTTTACTGGGTGATAAATATTCGTGTTTACTCCGATCATACAGCATGCAGTTCAGATCTTTGATTCACGTGTAACGAAACTTACCTACCTCCGCAATCAGCGTGAGGGTTAGGTTTCTACGTGGACCAGGCTGTTTACTGATGTGGCGTATGATAGTGCCCCTCAGATCCCAGCCAAAGAGGCTCAAGGCTAGGTTAGCATCTTATATATATATATATATATATATATATATATATATATATATATATATATATATATATATATATATATATATATATATATATATATATATTATATATATATATATATATATATATATATATATATATATATATATATATATATATATATATATATATATATATATATATATATAACGTCTATAGGTAGAGTTACAAAGATTAAAATACAATGATAACGCCCATAGGTAAAGTATAGATAGAACTTTGCATGTTGTTAAGTCACGAAGATAAAATACTGAGATAAAGCACGTAGTGGCTATTTTTTCCATGGCTATGAGAGATAGTGGTCAATGTATCAGTAGCAATGTGAGTTAGTGGTTAACACTTCGGAGGTTTTTGAGAGGTAGTGGTAATCTCATCCATAGCTATGAGAGATAATGATAAACTTATCCGAGGGATAGTGGTTAAAGATGCATTTTTTCAAAAAAATGACATGCGGTTTTTTTGCTCCATTTAATAGAACAACTCTTTTGGAACCCATATAAACCATTTTGCGGACTAGTTCAACGCTATATCGTCGATTACACCGTATCGAAATCTGTCGGCCACACCGATGTTTACAAACATGAGCACATGTCGATGGGAAAATGACGCATGCGTATTGAAGGGTCATTTGTTGACAACACATAGTCGTGACGTCACGCGCAGCGCAGATTCGATAGAAGGTGGAAACGCATGCAAACCGAAATGGTGAGTGTTTTGATTCCTACATTTCTCTTCTTTCTTCTTCTTTGATTGGAGTTTTCGAATGTTATATATAAAAAAGAACCCGCCTCAATAAAGTGAACACTATCGGTACAATAGATTACCGTAAATTTAACAACAGATAGCGTTACACCTGCGAACGAACCCTGACTTAGTATATTATATTTATACTGAGGCTGCGCATGTTCAAGCGTAATAAAAACGATATTCTTGACTAGTCTTTCACGTTTTGGAGTGTAAAGCCATGACACTTGTTCGAAGTTTGATTATTTCTTATGCAATTATCGGTGCTTTTCATAGCAAACTATTGGAGTATTCCTGAATGAACTCATAAATTGTATTATAAATCAAGGGACTGGGGTCTCCCTCATGACGTCTACTTGATCTGGTTATAGTGAACTGAAACAGGGATTTGAATTGGCTGGCGGGTCGCTATCTTCTATGCATACATAAACCCTACAGAGAAGATAGCGGCCAGCCAATGCAAATCCCTGTGTACTGAAACGTCCACGCTAGGAGTTTGGGGTGGTATGTATCATTGTATGGGTTTGGCTGACTTTTGCAGGCTTTTGGCTCAAACACTGTAACATTATTGATTGAATTATTCTTGTGATGTTCATTCATTGATTAAATTGAACCAACCCACTTTCAAATTTAAAGGAAATCAAAATGCCAAGGAGGGGATAAGAGGCAGTGGAAGGGGTCATGGTACAGATTCTGACAACATGTGTGGAATTGAGGTTGGTTCCTTTTTTATTTGATTCTTATCAAGGGTATTTTATTTAACTCAATACACCCATTATGACTGGGAAGGATGTGTTTAATGGTTTGAAATTGTTCACCATGGCACAGGTGTCCAAGTTGGTGGAGGTTGCAGACAAGCCTGAAGAGGTGGCAGAGGAGCCCCACCTTCTTCAAACAAGGTACTTTTGGGCTTGCCTTACCTAATTGAATCACTTTGTCAGTAAATAGGTCCAATGTTGAACTATCGAACCATAAATTTCCATTGGTTCTCATTTGTTTGTAGACCTCGACAGGCCGAAAGCGAGTCAATCTTGTTTGCAGAGGCTACCTTTGCAACACACCAATAACTAACCAGACCCTACAGCAGAGTAGAGTGACTGCTAAATCTTTAGAGCTGTCACAGAAGGAGAAATTGAAGGTATTGTACAACTCAGCATTTAGCACTCTTCAGCTGCTCCAAAAACCTTCTTGCAATTTTGGTCACAGAGAGAGATTTGTATTGTAGATATTCAATCCATCAAAAAGAAGACTTTTGATTACTCATATTTTCAGAATTTAGTGCGGTGGCTGGATTTGGATGGGGTGGGTCAGTTGCTGGTTAGAAAGACAGCCACAGTTTGCGCTTACAATCACCCGACAACCCACACCGCCGAAAGAAGGATTCCACCCTCCATCAACTACCACTTCTCTGTTGCATCTGCCTTCAATGTAGGGAAATGCCTCCCCCTGTGGAGCAGCAATGGTGCACTAACAGCCCAGATTTTTGCATATATGCACTACCTCAGATGGAAGGAGTTGTGCTTGACCCGATGGTCATTGAGGTTATTAACAGGTACCGGGTGGACTTGCTATGGGATGCGGTTGTCGAGGACAAAAAAAAAGATGCTTAGACACGGCGCCTATCAGCAATTGGTTCTGTGGATTCATGTATTTTTGGAGGAGTGCAACAGGAGGGTAACTCCGGTTGTGTAAGGAAGATCAGAGACCTCTTCCTTAACAAGTATTGACAGTATGCAGGCTTAATACAAAATAGGTTTTGGTAATATACTAAGCCTAAATGTTTTAATTTTAATCCGGAAATATCACATTGTTCTGATTGGTATTTTTGTGTGGATTATAAATTGCTTAGTCTTACAAAACATGGGGTATTATTTGTTCTGAACATTTTTGCTTCAACAATCTGATAACTTATTGTCTATTTGTTTTATGGAATGAGCATTCATATATTAGTAAATTTTTCGTCTCTCAAACACAGAAGAAAAGAATTATGCACACATTATTTTGTCAATTAGTCATGACACTTATCTTCAGATTTGACATTTTATGTTCATAATTCTAGCCCTGATAAAAAAAGAAGTGACATTAAAATGAGTTCATGTATTATTTATTTGCTAATTACATGAGTTCTTCTATTACAGTTTGGATTTACAGACAAAAGAATGTGACTAATAAAATATTTGTACATTTCAACAAAAACAAATTTCCAAATCATATTTTTAATCAAAATGAGACTCCTGCAACTGTTTCTTGGGTAGATGGCCTGGCACAGGAGCAATGTTCAAACTGATTTTGCGGGGTCATCAGCAGAGCGTTGTGGGTGTTGTTGTGATTGCTGTCGCATTGCTTGGGCCTAAAGATTTCTGTCATCATATCTGGTATATGGGCGTAAGTCTTGGCCTCTAAACCGATGACCACGTCTTTGACTGCTTGTTGAAGCGATTACTGTACCTGTAACACAACAAATGGCATTATATGGCCAAATAGCTAGAACACATTACATGTGCAGCATCAGTATTTTGTTTTCTGATAGGACATTTAGTCAGTGCATAGTTGAGTGGTCATGAGAGACTTACATTGGCTGACCAACCCTACTTGAGTGCATATGCCTGTTGTGGTCCATTGTCACAACTTGACTGCAGGCAAGGTATGACGAACACTTGATCACCAGCCATTGAATTAGGGTCAAGAGGATGCAATAATTTCTCTACCTGAAATTTACAAATTAAGTAAGGTATGTTTGCAACAACAATTTACAAATCTAAATGGTGCAATGGACTCACAATAGGCCCTTAGATTTTATTTAATCGGTGACATTTACACAAGTCGATTCAATACAGACCGATTCGATAGCAGGGTATTCATAATACAACGAGATTACTTACATGTCCAGCAAAACTTTGCAGATTCTTCGTTGGTCACACTCCTCACTTCCCTGAATGCCTATCTTAAGACACCCTCGTGTTAGACCGCAGCTGGTCTAGCTCCCGCTTCCATCTCTTAGTTGTCGAATCTATTAACAGCTTCTTTCTCCCTCCACCTTTTCTTCGTTTCTTGGTTTGATCGTCCATTATCGCAATGAAAATAGCGCAAACTAAACACCCGCCGGCGGCAATCGGCACAGAGTGATGACGTTTCTGCGCTTCCGGAATTAATAATACATGAGCTTCCAAATATGGTCTATTCTTGGCTGGAAGTGAAAAATAAGGAATTGAAGGTTTATTCACGAACAACAAGAAATATATACAGCCATTCCAACTTTGGTATCCGGATATCAGCACCATTTAGGGTACTCTTGCAGTTAGCAACTTTTTTTTTCGATTCGATTTTTTTGAAAAAATGCACCTTTAAATTCTCAGTGGCCATGAACTTATGAACTTGTCAATGGTTGTTAACTTGTAAGCTGCTAAGTGCGATATTGTTTACATGTCCGTGATAAGGTTACAGTATGAATTTAAAAACTGTTTATCATCGATGGTGGGCCATTTCTCACAATGTTGCCCCCCCCCCACACTTAATTCTATACAGACTTGGCGTCCCACAACAAGGCCGTTAACCGACATTGACGGGAGTTACATCGATGTATAACAATCACCTTGTCGATTCTGGTTGTACTGGGCAGACAGGGTCGCCCATACAGATTCACAGTATCTGCGTTCCTCGCCAGGCCAGCAGTGGGTGCGCGGTAGGTTGGGTGTGGTGGCGAGATGGGCGTTGTACTGGCTGATTTCGTTATGAGATAGCGGATGCCTTGATACCGACATCCGGTTAAGGATATGTAACCGGTGTCAGATTGACATCAAAGACACATGAGACAGAAAACGATAACTGTGAACACTCTTGAACAAAAGTAGCTTCATTAAGCGTTTCAGTGAAACGCCTCGTGGTTAAATTTTCCTACTTCAACCGAACACCTTCCAAATGACACAGATCGGTCAGTCGATAAGGAATGTCGATGACGTGGAAATCGTAGGCACAAGCTTGAGGGAGTTCGGGGCGTCAGATGAATGTGATACCAATACATCTCTTCTGTCACCCAGGCCATGAAATTGTCGGCTGCTTGTTGGGACAGTGCAGTGTGAATACAGTGCTGTGTTGATACAGTGCTGTGTTGATACAGTACTACATTGATACAGTACTACGTTGATACAGCGCTGTGTTGCTACAGTGTTATATTTATACAGTGCTGTGTTGATAGTGCTATATTGATACAGTGCTGTGTTGATAAAGTGCTGCGTTGATAGTGCTATGTTGATACAGTTCTATGTTGATCCAGTGCTATGTAATAACTGTGCTATGTTGATACAGAGCTATGTTGATCCAGTGCTATGTAATAACTGTGCTATGTTGATACAGAGCTATGTTGATACAGTGCTGTGTGATACATCACCCCGTTCAAGCATTGCTCTGCCTATACATAAAGGTATATTGGGTATGAGGTAGACTGCAGGGTGGCGTGTGTCAACGCAACTCGTGTTAACAGTCCATTTTGAATCCGCTTTCGTGTAATTGGAGTCTCTATTCATATCGATTCTGGTCATTAACCATGTCACGTGGCTGTCCGTGGTTAAATCACTTCCTCTTCCTTGTGGGTCACGTGAACAATCAAAATAAAAAAATTGCTCTGCACAGACATTCAACACTTAAATCTCACTTCCACAGAAGTCTCTAATGTATGATATTCTTTGTTCTCTGCATCAAGGGCCAGGAAGGATGGAGGCATTTTGATACTCGAGCGTCAGTGAGTCACGGCAAATACCAAATACAAATCGCGTCGCCCAATCGAATGGATTATGGTTGGGTTGCAGTGGAAATCTTAGATGTATGGCATGTTGACGTACATTATACGCAGATATTGTTCATTTGGTGTCACGGGAGCTGACTTCGATAGCCTTCCACGTACACATGCGTCGATTAATCACCGGTCTCATTAGGTAACGCTCTTCAATCCTAGTTAATCTGGTTCATTTTGTCGTCATGCACCCGCTGTTAAGATGACACAGTCGGGTTAACGCTGACGCGGACAGCGTTCAGGCTTCTGACATTGTTGTGTGACATAGCCACTGTGGGGATGATGATAAAAGCAACCAATTCACAATGTTAATCAAAATCCGTTTTAAGAAGTGATGACTGTGCGAACCAGAGAACTTCCAACAGCCCTATACAGATATTTGTTCCCAAAAAAATACGTATTTATTTGCCAATTACCCCAAAATAAGTTAATTCGTTTTTCCATTTCACAAACATAAATGGAAAATGGGTAAACAACTCATTTTCTATTTGTTTTTGACAAACGCATATAGAAAATTAGTATTCGACACATTTTTATATTTTTGTATTTGGCGAACACATATACAAAATGGGCATACATTCCATTTTCGCTTCCCTATCATGAATTTCACAATCTTAAAGACGAAAATAGAAAATAGGTTCACTTCTGCTTTCCCATTTTCGATTTTTGTAAGTTTATCAATTAAGGGACACTCCATGATGGTTTAAACAGAGTACGCGCGCGACGCGTAAAAGCGCTCATCCGAATCTACTATCCGGAAATACTGCTCGGATCACACAATAAACCTTCCGAGCACTACCATACCTGGTGACAGTTAGGATCTTGCAGTGTCAACTGCTGTGCAACAGGTATGTGTCATTGGTTGCCGTCGTTTTGCGTAAATCCTTAGCAATTGGTATAAATATGGTTTGTGCAGACTGCACACATCCTTATATGTGGTTGGTTTAAGGCACAGGTGGGACCTACGTGTGGAGGGAGAGTGATGACAGGCTACCTAACATCACAGGCATGCACGTTGCTGAAGCCAGAGTTGGTTCCGCTCTCAAGAGGACCAGTCAACCCTACCACAGAGAGAGACAACAGGTGTTCACGTAAATTAAATCATGAGGATAATAGAATGTAACTGCATGGAATTCGTGGTTATGAAGCTTCAACTAACATGATTTTCTTCCAATTTTATATTATGTGCACTGTAAGTACGCAAATGACCCATAGTTAAAATTATTCTGTTATTTTATACTTGCAGCGCATATGAACAAGAACATATACCATATCATGCGAGGCAGAGCTGAGAGACTGATAAAATATTCGAGTTACTTTCGCTGATGGGATCAGCGCAAAGCGCGCGATCTTAGGGATCCTTCATTAACTGAAATCGAGTTATCCAATCGAAAATAGGAAAATGGAACTTAGCACATTTCTATTTTGGTCTTTCGGTTAATGAAGTCTAATATCGGGTAACCTAAAAGAATGTATACCTATTTTCTATATCAGTTTGCAAAATAATAAAACAAAAAATGGGTTGCTTGCCCATTTTCGATTTTCATTTGTGAAATTGAAAAACCAATTAACGGTGTATACCTTGATTTCCGTGACTCACGATTAGTTTTTGGAATTAAACGACATTCACGACTTAACTAGGTATCATAGAGTGTAGGGAGGATAAAACAAACCCATGCAGCCACCAGATAAGCCCGCCAACAGCAGTGACAGTACGATCCAATCAACGTCTTAGAAGACCTGTATTCAGAGCCAGCATCCCTTGCTAGCAGGCCTTCATTGCATGGAGTGCCAATCCAGGCTATCAATGATTGTCTCCCGCCACTTCGCAGACAACATCCCTTTGAACTGCAGGTCAGCAGACGACGGCCATGATACCAATCGAGGCCAATAGCTGGTCACGTGACCATATACGGATGGATTTTGCCGACCCCACAAAGTGTGACACCATATCATCAACTTGCCTACCCAGCTTTCGGCTAGGGGATCGCCCAATTGATCTTCGAATCTGCTGACATAATTGAAGAAGGTCTGAATCGATAACAAGGGAAGGGTCATATTAGCAATTCGTCCTTTATCTACCCGAGTAGTTTTATTTTACTTTAAAATAATCTTCTGTTTATTAGTCCTGCCACCACCATCTGTTCTTCTTATTGTCCCTTTCAACTTTAACATAGAAACTGACAACACCCGGTTGGTAAGTATCTGTAATGGTTTGCTTTGTAACTGTCATTTCGTGAATGGCACAGCAAATAAGACAACAGACGAACATGTTCTTGTCACCGTGGCTCCACTTAGCAACTCTATAACAATGAATATATACATCCATATATCTGTAAATTTCATATGGTGCTGCCAAAAGGAAAATTATGTCTTTGACCATGTGACCAATGGTAGGGAGATATTCCAGGTGCATACGAGTGGTTAAACGTGTATTGTTCGGTTCCCGTTTGTTTTTATTTTGTAAAATGACTCGATTTTAATCATTTCTAAGTAGAAAGAAACAAAATCATTGATAACTTATCGATATCAATGCTTTGCAAACTAAATTATGCAAATGAGCTTTAAGTCCGCCCCTTTACAGCTTCGTATGCCTGACAGTGCCTGTCAGGTGCCATATTTTCACGATAATTATTCACGTCCCAACAAAACTAAGCAATCGGACTTTATAACGACCTGAGAACAAACTTGGGTCACAGATTGGACGGATATCATATTTATTTCACAACATGATTAAATACGCCTTCAAGAAGTAAAGTAAAGGCGGATGTGTTGCAGGTCATGTCAGGTGTCAGAGCAGGTGAGTGATGCAACATTCCTCCTAACAGTCTGATTTATTTGGTATTGTTTAAAAACTTGGCATATTAATGCGGTAGTAGTTGCTCCAACAGTCGTACGACCCAGTAGTTAATCTACAAACCCTAGCGAGTATCAAGCAGTGCGGGCTTCCGTCATCAGCTTAATGAATACCATGTCCTACATCGATCACTCGCCAACCGAGTCCAGGGTCATTTCAGAGAGTTCAAAATCCATTTATCTTATGCATACAATCCATTAAAACATTAATTTGAAAACAAGAAGCGACTACTAGACAATTATGCCAGATAACCCAACACAATAATTGACCCTAAATCTTGAGGCCCGCAATACAACTTCTTATGAACATGAGCGCGCCGGAACACAACCAGTTTGCCTCGAAGCAATGCGGCATGCTCAGTTCTTGGGAATTCTTAACAGTAGCAGGCTACTTTTATGACCTAAAATATTTCATCAGCCATGGGGCGTGGGGTATATGTGTGTCATAAGCTATTCTTGTGTTGCAGAATGTGGTAACCGAGCAGCTGACATCGTCTTCGTCCTCGACGGATCATCCAGTATCTACCCCCCTGACTTCGATAAGATGGTGGATTTCGTGCGCAACATCGTGCGTCACTTTTGCATCTCGCCCACGGAGACTCGCGTCACCTTTAGCAACTATGTTCTACGTTCAGTTCACTCCCGCATCCTACTCCACGCAGGATGCCCTCCTAACTAGCGGACTCGGTCACATCAGTCAGCCGACCGGTGAGACGCGCACAGACCGTGCCATCCAACGCGTCCGCACCTTATTCCACTCGGACCACCGCACTGGCGTCCCGAAAATCGCAGTTTTCATCACAGATGGCGGATCCGACTTCCCCGCAGAAACGCTGAGGGAAGCGTCTCTGGCACATCAGGAAGGCATCACAACGTTCGCAATCGGCGTGGGGGACAGCGTGGTCCAGTCGGAGCTTGAGGCTGTAGCCAGCAGTTCGGAGTATGTACACAACGTCGACAATTTCGACAGTCTGAACACGATTCAAGGACTGCTGGCCCACCAAGCATGTCCTGCCGAAAGCATACCCGAACCCACAGCGGAAACGGAAACCACTGGTGTCGTCGACACCGAATACAATGGTATGTAACTGTGCCTTTCACGAAGTCGTTTAGCTGTCTATTAATTATCTAATCATTTAAAGATGCATTTTTTCAAAAAAATGACATGCTGTTTTTTTGCTCCATTTAATAGAACAACTCTTTTGGAACCCATATAAACCATTTTGCGGACTAGTTCAACGCTATATCGTCGATTACACCGTATCGAAATCTGTCGGCCACACCCATGTTTACAAACATGAGCACATGTCGATGGGAAAATGACGCATGCGTATTGAAGGGTCATTTGTTGACAACACATAGTCGTGACGTCACGCGCAGCGCAGATTCGACAGAAGGTTGAAACGCATGCATCCGAAATGGTGAGTGTTTTGATTCCTACATTTCTCTTCTTTGTTCTTCTTTGATTGGAGTTTTCGAATGTTATATATAAAAAAGAACCCGCCTCAATAAAGTGGACACTATCGGTACAATAGATTACCATAAATTTAACAACAGATAGCGTTACACCTGCGAACGAACCCTGAGGTAGCCCTTAGGCTTAGACTTAGTATATTATATTTATACTGAGGCTGCGCATGTTCAAGCGTAATGAAAACGATATTCTTGACTAGTCTTTCACGTTTTGAGTGTAAAGCCATGACACTTGTTCGAAGTTTGATTATTTCATATGCAATTATCGGTGCTTTTTCATCGCAAACTATTGGAATATCCCTGAATGAACTCATAAATTGTATTATAAATCAAGGGACTGGGGTCTCCCTCAGGACGTCTACCTTATCTGGTTATAGTGAACTGAAACAGGGATTTGAATTGGCTGGCCAGTCGCTATCTTCTATGCATACATAAACCCTACAGAGAAGATAGCGGCCAGCCAATGCAAATCCCTGTGTACTGAAACGTCCACGCTAGGAGTTTGGGGTGGTATGTATCATCGTATGGGTTTGACTGACTTTTGCAGGCTTTTGGCTCAAACACTGTAACATTATTGATTGAATTATTCTTGTCATGTTCATTCATTGATTAAATTGAACCAACCCACTTTCAAATTTAAAGGAAATCAAAACGCCAAGGGGGGGATCACGTACAAGAAGAGGCAGTGGAAGGGGTCATTGTACAGATTCTGACGTGTGTGGAACCGAGGTTGGTTCCTTTTTTATTTGATTCTTATCAAGGATATTTTATTGAACTCAATACACCCATTATGCCTGGGAAGGATGTGTTTAATGATTTGAAATTGTTCACCATGACACAGGTGTCCAAGTTGGTGGAGGTTGCAGACAAGCCTGAAGAGGTGGCAGAGGAGAGCCACCTTCTTCAAACAAGGTACTTTTTGGCCTGCCTTACCTAATTGAATCACTTAGTCAGTAAATAGGTCCAATGTTGAACTATCGAACCATAAATTTCCATTGGTTCTCATTTGTTTGTAGACCTCGACAGGCCGAAAGCGAGTCAATCTTGTTCGCAGAGGCTACCTTTGCAACACACCAATAACTAACCAGACCCTACAGCAGGGTAGAGTGACTGCTAAATCTTTAGAGCTGTCACAGAAGGAGAAATTGAAGGTATTGTACAACTCAGCATTTAGCACTCTAAAATTTTTGTCACAGAGAGAGATTTGTATTGGAGATATTCAATCCATCAAAATGAAGACTTTTGATTACTCATATTTTCAGAATTTAGTGCGGTGGCTGGATTTGGATGGGGTGGATCAGTTGCTGGTTAGAAAGACAGCCACAGTTTGCGCTTACAATCACCCTACAACCCACACCGCCGAAAGAAGGGATTCCACCCTCCATCAACTACCACTTCCCCAGACTGTTGCATCTGCCTTCACTGTAGGGAAATGCCTCCCCCTGTGGAGCGGCAATGTTGCACTAACAGCCCAGACTTCTGCACATATGCACTACCTCAGATGGAAGGAGTTGTGCTTGACCTGATGGTCATTGAGGTTATTAACAGGTATCGGGTGGTCTTGCTATGGGATGCGGTTGTCGAGGACCAAAAAAATGATGCTTAGACACCACGCCTATCAGCAATTGGTTCTGTGGATTCATGTATTTTGGAGGAGTGCAACAGGAGGGTAACTCTAGTTGTGTAAGGGAGATCAGAGACCTCTTCCTTAACAAGTATTGACAGTATACAGGCTTAATACAAAATAGGTTTTGGTTATATACTAAGTCTAAATTTTTTAATTTTAATCCAGAAATATCACATTGTTCTGATTGGTATTTTTGTGTGGATTATAAATTGCTTAGTCTTACAAAACATGTGGTATTATTTGTTCTGAACATTTTTAATTCAACAATCTGATAACTTATTGTCTATTTGTTTTTATGGAATGAGCATTCATATAATAGTAAATTTTTCGTCTCTCAAACACAGAAGAAAAGAATTATGCACACATTATTTTGTCAATTAGTCATGACACTTATCTTCAGATTTGACTTTTTATGTTCATAATTCTAGCCCTGATAAAAAAAGAAGTGACATTAAAATGAGTTCATGTATTATTTATTTGCCAATTACATGTGTTCTTCTATTACAGTTTGGATTTACAGACAAAAGAATGTGACTAATAAATTATTGTACATTTCAACAAAAACAAATTTCCAAATCATATTTTTAATCAAAATGAGACTCCTGCAACTGTTTCTTGGGTAGATGGCCTGGCACAGGAGCATGTTCAAACTGATTTTGCGGGGTCATCAGCAGAGCGTTGTGGGTGTTGTTGTGATTGCTGTCGCATTGCTTGGGCCTAAAGATTTCTGTCATCATATCTGGTATATGGGCATAAGTCTTGACCTCTAAACCGAAGACCACGTCTTTGACTGCTTGTTGAAGCGATTGCTGTACCTGTAACACAACAAATGGCATTATATGGCCAAATAGCTAGAACACATTACATGTGCAGCATCAGTATTTTGTTTTCTAATAGGACATTTAGTCAGTGCGTAGTTGAGTGGTCATGAGAGGCTTACATTGGCTGACCAACACTACTTGAGTGCATATGTCCCATCCCTATACCTGTTGTGGTCCATTGTCACAACTTGACTGCAGGCAAGGTATGATGAACACCTGATCACCAGCCATTGAATTAGCCTTATTAGGGTCAAGAGGATGCAATAATTTCTCTACCTGAAATTTACAAATTAAGTAAGGTATGTTTGCAACAACAATCTACAAATCTAAATGGTCAATGAACTCACAATAGGCCCTTAGGTTTTATTTAATCGGTGACATTTACACAAGTCGATTCAATACAGACCGATTCGATAGCAGGGTATTCATAATACAACGAGATTACTTACATGTCCAGCAAAAACTTTGCAGCTTCTTCGTTGGTCACACTCCTCACTTCCCTGAATGCCTATCTTAAGACACCCTCGTGTAAGACCGCAGCTGGTCTAGCTCCCGCTTCCTTCTCTTAGTTGTTGAATCTATTAACAGCTTCTTTCTCCCTCCACCTTTTCTTCGTTTCTTGGTTTGACCGTCCATTATCGCAATGAAAATAGCGCAAACTAAACACCCGCCGGCGGCAATCGGCACAGAGTGATGACGTTTCTGCGCTTCCGGAATTAATAATACATGAGCTTCCAAATATGGTCTATTCTTGGCTGGAAGTGAAAAATAAGGAATTGAAGGTTTATTTACGAACAACAAGAAATATATACGGCCATTCCAACTTTGGAATCCGGATATCAGCACCATTTAGGGTACTCTTGGAGTTAGCAACTTTTTTTTTCGATTCGATTTTTTGAAAAAAATGCACCTTTAATATCGATAAGATTCGTTAACAAGACATTTTCATCATGATGTACCGTTTAATCAGTTGAATTCCGGATGTTGCAGATTGCGCGAAGAAGGCGACTGATATCGTGTTTGTCCTGGACGCCAGCGGCAGTATCCACCCAGATGACTTCCAGCTCCAACTCGCATTTGTCAACGACATCATCTCCTCATTCGAAGTCTCGCATGAAACCGCGAGATTTGGCGTGATGACTTTCGGCACCAGCGTCACGAAACATATTCAGTTCAATAACCATCAACAGATCATCCCGATGAAGCGCGCCATCTCGCGGATCGTACAGCAGGAGGGAGTCACCAACACTCATCTGGCCTTGGAGCGCATGCGCTCTGATTACTTCCTGCACAGTTACCGACCAGGTCACGCTAAGATCGCTATTGTCATTACGGACGGAATCTCACAGAACACGACGGCTACTGTGATGGAGGCCGATTCCGCTCGCCAGGAGGGCATCACCCTATTCGCTGTCGGCGTGGGCAGCCATGTTGACATACAGGAGCTGTCCGGCATCGCTAACACCCCAACACAGGACCATGTGTTCACCGTGAGCAACTACTCCTCCCTGCAACACATCAAATCCGAGCTGACTGCTAAGACGTGCGGAGGTTAGCTGCTATTTAATTTCTCCACTCACCTGATAACCAATCGTTATCATTTGATGCAGTTAAGCATGTGTTCCGAGGGTGCCTAATGATCAGCGTTTGAAATGTTGCAGTTACAACTGTGGTCCAAACAACGACAACGTCAACGACAACCAGCACGTCAACCCCCAAACCCACCCCAGAGGAAGTCATGCATGCAGACCAAAGTACGTAATCTCAACTTGATGGCACAAGTGACCGAATTATTAAATCACTTTTTTCTGTGTCGCCAATTATGTTAGGGGGTGTTTTATGAGGAAAATTTAAGCTTATTTATCCAGTAAATATTAATGGCCTTCTATTTTCTGTACCAGGCAGGTCATGTGACGATGGTCCAGTGGATATTGTCTTCGCTATGCCCTCTGACCTTGACACTCTCAGCACAGCACACAGCCTTAACTTCATCCGTTCGCTGATATACAGCCTTAGGATCGGCAACGAGAACATCCATATGGGACTCGTCCCAAAAGACTGCTCCTCCAGCCCAGGCTTCGAGCTCTCCATGGGCCAGGACATCTATACCCTCAGAAATGTCCTTGACGTCAACCGATATACCACTGCTAACACAGCGGCTCAAATCAAGCGCATGCGCAAAAACAGCTTCCAGTCAGTAAATGGCGGCCGACCGAATGCCAAGCGCATCGGTGTTTTGATCGTCGACAAGGCGTCATACGACGTGGCCGAGAGCCTGGCTGAAGCCGAGCGTGCCAAGTACCAGGCCAATATTGAGATATTCGTCGTTGCTGTGGGCGGAGGCGTTCCTGACTCCGAGGTGAATGCTATGGCCAGCAAGCCCAATAACAAGTACGTGTTACGTGTGGAGGGGTTCTGTGACCTTCTTGCCATCAACCTGCAGCTAATTCGGAGACTGTGTGTCGCCACCAACGCGGAAAAAGATGGTACGTTAACCTACCTATAACCGACACGCTTGACTTCACTTCACTAATTTTCTTGCGTAGGGTAGTCTTATGTGAATGACTGCGCAATGGCATTATTCTTCAATTTAATAAAGCATCAGCATTTAAATTTCGTTTCTCTGAATGTTGCAGATTCCATATCGTTACCGAAGGCCAATTAAGACCAAGTGGTTACCGGCAGACGACAAGGAACCACTCACGGTGCCGCATTTCTTGCCATCGCGACTCATCCACGCTTCACAATACGCTATGATCTTCATTTCAAACATCACTGTGATCATAATGTACACTTCTTGTTGAGATCTCAGTTTGTGAATAGCATTCCAGCCAAATACGATCACATTTAATCGGAATCACATCTACTGTGCTATACTGCATTCCTTTCTTGATGCTTATCTATTTATTATCTATATATAATGATCTAGTCCTCGAGTCTCAAGTTGTGTAAGTCTGCAATGCTAGTTAATGTTGGTAATGAATTACACAACTTCTATTTTAATTTGTCATATTCTTCCATTTGATGTACCATATTCTTCCATTTAATGTGCCATATTCTTCCATTTCATGTGCCATATTCTTCCATTTCATGTGTCATGTGCCATATTCTTCCATTTCATGTGCCATATTCTTTCATTTCATGTGTCATGTGCCATATTCTTCCATTTCATGTGCCATATTCTTCCATTTCACGTGCCTTAAGGACATTGTGTGTATATGGAATGTGTGATGATTATATTATACCTATGCGCTCTGTGTTGTTAAGTATGTACAGCAATGCTTCAGCAGATGTATGGATAGCTTTAATTAAGGTATTAATTGATATGGTGTCTGTGTATATTGATCTATGGACAACTCTCACTGGCTAATTAATTATTTGTCTAAAACTGTTGATTCGCTCTTATAAAGAATGCCCCCTCCTTCTTATATCTTACAATTTTTCTTCTGGTATCGACCAAACGAGACCGTAATCTACCTGGTATCGACCACACGAGGCCGTAGTCTACCTGGCACTGACCAAACGAGACCGTAATCTACCTGGTATCGACCACACGAGGCCGTAGCCTACCTGGCACTGACCAAACGAGACCGTAGCCTACCTGTCATCGATCAAACGAGGCCGTAGCCTACCTGGAATCGACCAAATGAGCCGTAGTCTAGCTGACATCGACCAAACGAGACCGTAGCCTACCTGGCATCGACCAAACGAGACCGTAGTCTACCTGGCATCGACCAAACGAGACCGTAGTCTACCTGGCATCGACCAAACGAGACCGTAGTCTACCTGGCATCGACCAAACGAGGCTGAATTCTATTACAACTAGTGAAGAATAGGCATTAATTATGCAAATGATGCGGGGATATCACATTCCTCCACACTAAAATCATGACTTCCATGATATCAGACATAACGCAAATTACAAACGTACGCAGTAAGGGTAGTAAGGTGTGGAGGACAGCTAGTATAGTGTGGTTAGGCTGGCAGGGTATTGAGGTAGGAAAGATTGGTTGGGTTGTCTAGTAAGGTAGACAGTAAGGGTATTCTAGTACAATCGAGGTAAACAGAGAGTTTCTAATTTCTGCTCCAATGAATGCATGTGTGTTGTTGATGTTTACATTTGTACATTTTGATAAGCCTATTGTTTTCCATATTTGTATTTTGTTTGATGTCACGAGGATTAGGCCCTGTCTTAACTATTTTATTGATGCATACATGTCCATGGGTAATCATGCTATAGTGATAATAAATTAAATCAAGGCTAAATATATACAAGCTAATTGGAAAATAATTAAAGCTGGGATTATTTGCTGGTATGGTTGACGTTGCACCTTTTTGTGCTGATTTTGTTAATAACAATTGACATTGGTGCACATTTATAGCGGGGTTATGCAGTATATCAAACTGAAACGGTACATTCAGTACTCACTGATCATTAATATATCATACTAAAACGGTACAAACAGTACTCACTGATCATTAATATATCATACTAAAACGGTACAGACAGTACTCACTGATCATTAATATATCATACTAAAACGGTACAAACAGTACTCACTGATCATTAATATATCATACTAAAACGGTACAGACAGTACTCATTGATCATTAATATATCATACTGAAACAGTACAGACAGTACTCACTGATCATTAATATATCATACTAAAACGGTACAAACAGTACTCACTGATCATTAATATATCATACTGAAACGGTACAAACAGTTCTCAATGATCATTAATATATCATACTGAAACTGTACAGACGGTACAAACTGATCATTCATACTGTTCCTGATCCCCAATCTCGAAGTTCAATTGATACAAAGTTAATGGCAATATACAGCTTAGATTCTGAATTATTATACAGTTGATAATTTTAAAACCACATTTGGATACTTAATTACTACCCAATATTGATACCACATATCTGCGCAAATAATTAATTCACAAAGCTCTATCTGGATATTGAATTACTACACAGAAATTTACTTCATAACCTAATATGGATACTGAATTACTACACGAACAGAATCAACCTTTGTGCCAATCTTCTAGAATAATGACTTCGAACTCATATCGAACTTAGCTCAGGTTGTGAGGGGCGTTTGTCGCGTTCGACCTAATGTGTGTCAGTACAGGTAAAGCGTAGAAGGCCGATCCAAGTGGCTCAGTGTCTGGCGGATCTGTCGAGGAATTTCCGGCCACAAACAGTAGCTTGGTCGGATCCAGATCCGTATTCTCGCTCCGTCCGACCATATAAACATAAGCGCCCCTGTCGGGGTTAGGTCCAACAACATCGAGGAATCCCCTCCCCATGGCGTCACGTCCGGCTGTGTGACGTCATCATCTGCACAACAGAGTACAAGCTACCACGTTGACGTCATCTTCGACATAGAATGGTCACCGATCAACTCATCCAGAGAATTGTGACGTCATTACGAGCTTAGTTCACACACCATCGTTAATAACATGTCAGATTGAGGAGAGTAAATGGGAGACAAGCGGGGTTGTAACGTGTGAACTCATTATCTGACATGTTGCTATCCTCCAATGGTATTCAATTGGAATTGGGTGGGGGTGGGGGGGGGGGGTGTAACAAGGGGTACACATCAAATACGGATAGTGTCTTCAAAGTGCAACTACATGTTACATGACAACCACTGGGCAAATCTCTACCCGTTACTAGCATAGGATATGCATGGTCAAGACCACTTGTGTGCTTTATTAGCCAATGTCAAAAACAGGCTTCCGTGAGTTAATTATTCTGCATCATGCAAATTTTTCACACTGACAGCCATCCATTCATTCTCACTCATTCTCTCAAACTTGCTCCATTTTATATTCACTTACATATTCTCTCACTTCCGCGTTCCGTCCCTAACTCACCCACTAACTTGCTCCATCTTCTATTCAGTTACATATTCACTCACTCCCGCATCACTATTCTTTTCTTTGCTCTCTCATTGACTCCCTTCCTTCCCCACTCCCTCCCTCACTCATACACTTACCAACGCAATCAGTTACTTTCTGACTCACACACCAACTTACTCACATACACACGCGCACTCACTCTATTCGTAACTTACCCGTTCACTCCCACCCTCCATCCTTCCTCATCCCTCATCCAACTATACTCTCATTTACTAACTTTCTGGCGCCACCTCCCACCCACCCACCCAACCACCATCTCACTTTCTCACTCACTCTCTTTCTCACAAACTGACTCATCCATCCATTAACTTATTCATTCACTCAACTTATCCACTCCCAATACACTCACTCACATAATCGTAAGCCTCCACACCACCAACTCACCCACCCACGCTCGCTCACCCACACATACCCTTGTCCCCGCTACACTCGCGCGCTGATTCCTTCCCTACCTTGATCACACATTCACTCTCTAACTCACCCATGCACCTCCATGATTTCCTGCCTTTCCTCACACACTCACAAAATCCTTAACTTACCAATTTACTGTCGCCTTTCAATCTCCAAATCACCAATACACCTTAGCCTTCCCTCTTGTCCTCTCACACTCACAAAATCCTTAACTTACCAATTTACTGTCGCCTTTCGTCACACACACAATCTCCAATTCACCAATACACCTTAGCCTTCTCTCCTTTCCTCTCACACTCACACAATCCCTAACTCATCCATACACTTTCGCCTTCCTTCACTCACTCACATGTTCACTGACTCACGCAAACACATCCATCTTCTCACCCATTCCATCACTCACTCTACTTACCCCAGGACCTCCGTGTCCACGCCTTCACCTCAGACAAGCCTTTATCCCCCTGGACTCGCTTTCCCTCCCTACAGGCTATGTCCTTCTCAAACCACGTACCAAACCATGCACATATCTCGTCTTCACCTGTCAGGTATCAAACACATCATATCTCTAATATCAAACTCCTGCTCATCACACAATACCAGCAACGCTGTCTTCTCCGAGGAACAGACATCTGATAAAACGAGTTTTAATGCACTAAAAGATGCATCCCAACTTCGTGAACATCTCTACACCTTACGTACCTTGTGAAGCTTTGGTACAGCGGGTTAAGACATTGCTACAACACGCCGCTGGCTGGAGAAAATTAGACCATCGAACGGCGCACAGGGCACCGTCATCGAGAAGCTCCGTGAGGATCACAGATGTACACGAACACCGGAAGTCGTCACCAGTGAATACGTCGTTATGCCGGCTTACGGCTGTCGTGCGTATGTGTTAAGTTATTTCATAACGTGATTACGATGTTCATTCCCAATACGCACATTTCCTCTTGAGGCAATGAATATGTATCTGTGATTGCGGCAGTATTCCGCGCATTTTTGCAAGCTGGTGGACTTATTCCCCACATAGATGACCACATTCTCGAAGCTGTAACAGCCCTGGTCGTGGAAGGGTTCGTCTTCTGCGAACACAAACATAACCTGAACTAAATCAAAACAAACGTGCCCTTATCGCATTCCACAACATTCAAAGTACAAGTACTCAAATAAAACATGCTCCGACATCATGCAAAGTGCCAATACCCGAGTAATACATACTCTGACGTCATACAAAGTACCAGTACCCGAGTAATACATACTCTGACGTCATACAAAGTACAAGTACTCGAGTAATACATACTCTGAAGTCATACAAAGTACAAATACTCGAGTGATACTTGCTTTGACGTCATACAAAGTACCAGTACCCGAGTAATACATACTCTGACGTCATACAAAGTACAAGTACTTGAGTTATACATACTGTGACGTCATACAAAGTACCAGCACTCGAGTGATACATGCTCTGACGTCATAAAGTACCACCTTTCGAGTGGTACATGCTCTGACATCATGCAAAGTAACAAAGCTGACCCCCACCCCACCTTCTCATAGCATATTGTATTTACTAACAAACAGTAGCCTGTCTTCCTATGCCTGAATGTTGTCGAAAATGAGTCTGCTGTATCTATTGGCTCTAGGAAGTGATTATAAGACACTTGAGCTTTCAGCCCATGGTTTTAACGGAGTGAAGCATTTCAATGAATGTTATTGAAATCGCACTCTGTGCCATGGATACTTGCAACAAAGAGTCTAATCGATCCCAACTTGTCGCTTATAATAGCCATTTTGCGGCAGCTATTTACTAACAGATGCAGCGGAAGGAACGACTGAGTTAAATTCAAAGAAAGCTGCAGATGTTGATATTTGAAAGTGTCAATGTATGCCAGTAAGGGATGTGACAAGTATCATGTCAGTGTCATGTAAGAGAATAACCATTGTTTGACTGAATTATTTGAGAAAGCAAGCAAAAACATATACCGTGTAACGTGACACCTTCAATGGATCAAACTCAGGCAGCAAACCTTCATGAATCACCGCATTCATGTTAGTTTGTGCGGCTGTTTCAGATGATTGGTGTTTCATGTATATTATTTCATCATAGGTCACCTCCTGTTCTCTGAGAACAGCTGAGTCATTCTAATCAAGACATGGGTATTCATGGACAGCAGCTAATCGATTACATCCCCGATTCCTGGTACAGTCCAAATATTTGTCAGGCATACACAAGTTCGTCAAGCAAATACTTTGTCTCCAAAGACTTGTCATATTCAATATAAGGCACCGAGTCAAATACAAAAGATTACAATAATTTGAAATATGGTAGAATAGAATGCTCCATAGATTGTGCCAACTTCCTACTCAGCACCCTCTTACGATAACGATTGGTTTGTAATAGCTAATACAACTAAAGAGCCCGACTCCACCATGATTACTAGTGCCAGTTGTGCCCTATGGTAATGGTAAGGGTCTTTTACGAATTATGGTTTGTTTGTCCCAAATAGTTATTTCAAATTCGTTTTTAAACCTGATAAATAACATTCAAATATAATGATTCTAAAAAATATGACCAATAATTTCAAGCTTCATGGAAGTTATATCGAATCAAAACAAGACCTAAATAAGACCAGTTACAACGAGCACTGAGTCATAACGTATTGTGTACTATATGACAACTACATATGTGTACGTAACATTCGATCTGTATTTACCTGACAAATAGCTGTTAGAGGTCATCTCCCCCGCATGCATAAATTATTTTTATTGTAAATAAGCAAACATATGATAATACAGATGCATATTAGTCATGTGTATTGTAAAAAGTATATATCAAGCAGCGATGAGAACCATTCAGACTACTGCTTGGTTCACCAATGAGATGCTCATACGAAAATGCTGGCCACTACACAATGATTATACAACATAGTATGGCATTATAATAGATAACATTTAATACCATGGGCGAGAAAACTGCGGAGTACAAGCGTGCTATACGCCTATGTCCGACAAACTGCACATTGTAAGAGACCATCGCCGTTGTTGCTTTGTTTTGTCATGACCAATAACTGCATCAGTTGTTGTGAATAGGAAAACACGTGATTGCTTATGTCAATTACAAGGTGGATCCTGTCAGAGAACAAGATCTCTTATCTGGTACATATAGATGGTGTATGCCTGTTTACCGTGGCAGCACTGGTCGATGGGGGCGACCTCGTCAACAGTACACTAAGAGACGTCGACGTTGTTGTTTTGTTTTGTCATAACCAATAACTGCATCAGTAGTTGAGAATATGAAACCACGTGATGGCTAATTAAGGGGCTCATGTTATTAGCTAGGTGGATCCTTTCAAAGAACAATATCTCTTTTCAGGCACGTATAAGTCGTGCATGCCTGTTTAAAGTGGCAGTACTGGCGCTTGTATCTGTAAGCTTATCGACATACGATCGATGGGGGACGTCCTAAAAAACAGTACACTTATTGCTGTGATAATAACTTCCAATACCAATAACTCATTAATTTACATTAGTCGGGAAAAGAGGAATAAATAATGTACTCATCTCCCCAATACATCAAATGCAGACATTCACAAATGCCAGGACTAAGCAATACCAAGGCTCCCAGTGTTGATCAGGATGATGAATACAGCGGTGAAGCATTTATATGAGGGTTACCAACCTGTATTGCACTTTGTACTGTAATGCCAACTACCAACGTTGTGGGCAAAAACAAGGACGTTTGCAACATTGTAAAGATAATCAAGCATGGGGACGTTACATGGAATATTGCCGTCTGCCAACCATAACCTCCCATCTACAGAAGGAGTGGTATATGTAAACTAGCTCGTCATACGCTGCTGTAAGGATGGTAGTCAGTAACTGTCATTTAGAGGATCTGATTGTAAGTGATAATATTTAAGATAGCAGCGAACAATCATAAAATCAGATGTTAGGTACAGGAGCTTTCTGGTGCGATGATGATGCATAACTAAAGAATGTCTATCATTACAAGCGCACAATGAAAAGAGAATGTGATGTTTCATAAAATAAGTCGCTGAGAGTGCCTAGATAAACCGTAAGCTGGTAAATTATTTCACGTCTGCAAGATTCGCCAGGAATTCATTGCTTTTGTGTGGATTTGCGTTTTCATATATGCTATGGGGCTCAGAGTCTTTGGATAATCAATGCCTTTGGTCTACTTGCACATCCTGAAATATTTTACCACTTATACTCCTGTGCAACAAGTATCGTAGACGTGTCTACGGTTTTGAAGGCTATACCCATATATTTGGCAGATATCGTTGGTAGTGGTCATACAGCGATCATTATATACGTACGCGCATTTTCCAAAAATTTAGTCTTGCGTACATCTTCTGTAGACAAATACATTAAACTGTGTAGACGACGTCAATCAAAAGAGGGCTTTCTATCAAGCCATGACTCTTTCCAATGCTTGCAATGATATTCGTTTGCTATTAATACAGTGTTTGTTTCTGTCGAAAGCCGAAGAATATATTTGATTGGCTCTGGAAGCGATAAGTTGTAAATTATATGTGACCGAATGATAAACAAGATGAACTTGTGATTATTTGGTGTGATTTATGGGCTCAATTAATCATGCGCTGCTGCTTCTTCTTCTTGTTTAGGTAAGCACAGAACCTATCTTGAGATGTCATGGTAAATGTGATGCATCCAACGCGTTGACTACATTAAAAAACAGTTGGCTAACATTTTATACTTCCCTATGATTTGGAAACTATAAGTTAACTGCTGAGCTGACTAGGTAGCAAACAGAGCTGCAGTAAAAACATTATGGCGATCCATCATTTAGATATATTTAATTGATGGTTCCATGACAAATAAACAGTCAATCCTTTATGGCCGAGCTATTATCATATGTTGGCCAATCCATTCAGTGAACCACACCATAATGTCCTTCTCCGAATTGAGTGATTGAATGTTATAATAATCAAAAAGGGCGGTATATTCACCAGGTTTATTTCATGATCGATGAAAATAAAACGGCTATTTGAAAATGACTTTGAAAGTTTAACTAAATTTGCATGTATGGATTATCTAGAGCGATATCATGGTTTACCGTGTTATATCTTTACGGCAAAATGAACAAATCTATCATACATCTTGCCATTTTATTGGTGATGCTAAACACAAGAATCAATCTCTGATACCCCTTGTGTTGTAAAGAGGCTGTTCAGCCCCATATCGGGCACACATGGATCATTATGTTAAAACATCACTACGTTTAATGTAGACAACATGCCATCTTTTAATTTGTGCCGCTAATTGTACTTGATCCAAAATCATGCTGATATATTTCAACATCATTATTTGAGACCATGAACCACACGATTATAAGCGGTAAATCATAACGCGCTCTATAACTACCTCGCTATCGATGAGTAAACTTCTGCTTAGGTTACAACATATAGATTTCATCAAATCTTCACATATTCAAGTTGTGGGCGTCATTGCGCACAAATTGAAACGACAAGAAGGAAGGGTAAATTTCCGACAACACAAATAGCGAGGGCCTAAGTTAGGAGCTATTGCCAGATACTGCAGCGCCGCAGAGCGACTGAAAGTCTGAGAACTTAAAGCTTTTGATTTCCTAGGTGGGGTTGCCAAGCATCTTGCTAGGCAGCTTCGCTGCATATATGGGGCTGATCCCCCTGGGGGGGGGGGGGGGGGTGAGAGCTGGCACTTAAGTGTATAGAGGTAGTATATATGTGCCGCGCGACGGGGTATGCTTTTTCATATCGATTGTTTATCAGAAGTTGATAAGGAAAATTAAATGTGCATTGTATTTAAACTATTCAATAAACCTAAATATATTACATTTTTACACACTTTAATGAGCCTGGTACAGAAATAAAGGAATTTGCAATTCTGATTAGTATTTTCTTCATATTTTACAACTTAAGATTTTATGCAATTGACGTATTAATTATTTGCACCATCCCAAGTTTTAGAACCACCCGTCGACATCTTACTTCTAGTAATTGTATCCAGTTGAGATCGACGGCTATTAGCTCATTTAAATTCAGTGTGCGATATGTCGTTCCTTAAAAATAGTAAATTTAAGCACCAGCAATAACCTGTGGATCACTTTGCATAAAGGCAATAGTTAAAATTTAGCTTGATTTTATGTTTAAGCAGAGAATCTTTCTGTTGTCCTTATTGTTTCTGTATCATACAAATTCATCCTTTTATACTATGTAGCTTTCCCATCGCTAAGTCCGTCAGCTTCCTTCTCTTCAGGGCTGACCATCCTCGCTATCGGGATGAAAGGCTCTCCCGTAGTTCTCGTTTATGGGGCGAAACGCCTGGGACAAAACTTAACAACTGCGGAATGGCTCGATGTCAACAAGGATTTTTGAACGACAGCTGATCTCCTGTCGGTGATGTTTTCACAAGATAATAGTTGACACAAAGGATTTCGGGTGAGTTTAAAATGAAAATTAAATGTTGTGCTAGACGTTTACATCGAATAACCTCCCAATTACTTAGCATTCATTGGTAACATATTGGGAAACCTATTGGGCGATAATGAAGTAGATTTGTTTGTCGGGCAGGTAGTTCATAGTTGACCCATAGTTGTGTCCCTAGTTTAGAGGGATAACCTAAGATCAACCAGGCCTAGCTATGCGACTGTGGGGCTAACCCGGTAACCATTCACTTTCTGTTAGGTCAGGTGTTAGCCATGTACAACCGAGAATACACCTCACTGACTTTTATTGTGAAACAAATCCAAAGATGAACCCTATCTTGTTATTCTTAAACACCTTATTGTGTTCACTGAAAACGAATGCCTGTCTAGTATTAATATTGTTTGCGATTGCCATGCTGAACTTACAGAGCTTATCAGTCGTCCAGGCTATTTGGGTCTCCCAAAATGCATCACATACTAAGAAGCAACGGTAAATACATACATTTTGTGATATGCCGACCCCTGAGGTTTCACGCGGAGGTTTTCAATCCAACAGAATAATAAGAAAATATATGTGATCAACTGATTAAGTTTCTTTGGTCTCGACAGCAGAAGGAGAAATCCATCTGTCTTTAAACGGACAACAGATAAAGACACACAATCAACCAATCAGAATCTTTGGTAGTTAAGTCTATGACATTTCCGGTTAATAACATGGTCCCAAGAAATCATATTATCTAATTATTTTTCTGCCGAACACCCTGCAGACTTTCACAATCAGGAAACATACCTGTATAGTGCATTTGGACCTGCAGAGCCATCTCCCTGCCTAGACAAGGACCTTTTCCATATGGTAGGTCTCTCTGGTGTATCCAGCTATATAAGGCTACTCCAGAACTTACTGTACAATCAATTAAGTCAAAAGAAAGCCATCAGCCGGGGATCTTCGCCCCCTATATGAGATATCATACCATCAACCATTATGGGCCAGGTAACTAGTGGTAGCACCGAACGCGGCCCATGTTTTTTTATTCTCTTGTAAGTTGTCAATGATTCAATATGTAAGAAACTTCAATTGAATATGTATATACGATTGTATTTCTGGTGCTTAGTGTTTGAAAATGATAAACAGATTAAGTTTGGAATCTTGTCAGATACATGGCAGGATCTTTAAATGATATAAGATCCAGGTGCTTGTCTGTTCTTGTTGTTGCATTCTTCCTGTTTGTATTAACCTTCTGTGATTGATCGATGTATATCTGCAGTGCTAGTTCTAGCCTATGTTCATTTGCTGCTAAAGAGCAGCCTTGCATAAGATGGAAGGTCTGAGTTAAGGGTTCTGATCCCAAGCCATCCATACATAGGGAACCATGTTACCCCATACCTGAGGAGCAGACAGTTGAGCCTTCCATCCACCTGACTGTAGTTGATCTCAGTGAACCAATGAGCGTTGATGACCCTCTGTCAGACACAGCCACAAGAGGTGAGAACCAGTAACAATTAACACTATATATGAGCTCACATTATCTGGTGTACTAATCAATTAACAGCATGGCCTTTTGTTGTTTTGTTGGATGAAATTTGAAACCAACTATCTATTATTGTACATACAATGGCAGTGGCATAATGTTTTATATTTTGATACTTTTCCCAGTTATCAAACGTACTACTGTATATGTTGTTGTGTGTGGCTGGGAAGACGTACCAAGCCAATGAGTGTCTAGGCTAGGTGAACCATCCAACAAACTGTGATATGAATGACAGCTCACCAGCTGGGGCTGTGGCAGAACAGATGCTTCCAACCGTTGCATTGACTGCCTCTATAGAATCTGTCCCTGCTATGGCTGTACTGTAGACACCCACCAAACACAACCACTGCATCTGATTAAAGATTGGCAGGTGAGCATCAACTGTAATTTGCTTTAAGAATGAAGAAGTGATAGCTGCTGACAGTTGTTTATCTCACCTTTGAGAGTATGTTTTACTCTCTTCAGGACAATCATTTTGTCTCTGCTGATCTCCAGGGATGAAGCGAATCAAGGATTTCCATACATCACCTGGCTACACCTTTCATTATAACACTTATTACATATTTAATCCATCCACTCAATCATTTCTTCTTTATTCCAAGCCAGGAATAGTGGTCTCCATGCAGTTGCTTAACTAACTGCTTTGGCTGTCACTTCAGGCACAGATATCAGTTCAAACATTTGTGGCTGCGACTGTTATACACTCATCATCAATGTTGAGGTTATATGCTATTCATCTCATAGCTAGATCACTCACCAATATATGATATGATTTATGTGATAAATTGACAAGACATATAGTGCAACAAAAGTAATCCTCCAGCATCAGCTGTGGTAACACATTACACGGGTGACAACAACTGTGACAGAAAATGAGAGATGCCCCTGCATCACTTGTATTGCCTGCATTCAGTCAATGACAGCATGCGCCGGGTGTCCTGTCCGAATGCAGACAATTGCTTTTCAATCACTTGATTCAATTTAGAAGGGAATAGAGGTGTAATCAATTTTTGTTTATCTGAATTTTCTGCTTGAATATATTTGGCTTCATTACATATGACAAAAATGTTTTTTCCTTTGGTGATATCTCTTGAAGGAAATTGTATGTTATGCTTTCAGATGGTCTTGGAACCAGTCTTATTCAGGTTTGGCTTCTTGATGACAAGTGGAAAGGACAAACTGCCAGCCCACCTTCCATCCGCTCCCCACCAAAACACATGGACTGAAAGGATAGCTCCACCACACACTTGTGTAATCTTAGCATCGGTCGGCGAGATATATTAATACATGTACAGCAGCAGCAAGTACTCTTTCCAAACATTAGAAGATGCTATAATAATAATTTATGATGATTTTCTGATGAGCTATTCTCATTTCCAGTGGATGATCTTCCCTATGACAATCAGTCTGTACGTGATGAAGACCCAACTAGCACCAATTGTGATACACAGAATGAACATCTCGGAACAAGTGAACATTGTTGTATGTTACTGTCATCATCATCAATTCCAACAAGTGTAAATATACTTTCATTGTCATCATCTGCACCCAGTGTAATAGACTGTACCAATATACCAGGATATTTATACACAGTGCTGCCTTAAAATCCCAATAGTCATTTTTAGAAGATGGTCTTAGTTATTACCACTAGTATTTCATCTGTAGGAATGTGGGGTAAAGAATATTTGTGAATCTGTATCATTATTTATTATCATTAGTGTAGTATCATGTCTGTAGACGTTGGTGTCAAGAAGAAAGTAGAAAATTGTCTCCATGTTGAAGCAGTACAGCTGACTCTGGTACGACGAAAAGGGAAATGCAATGTTTTGTATTAAGTGACGCAACCATAAGAACATTGGGTCTATGTCAACCAAGGGACGTCACATTTCAGGTACTCTGGTAATTGTTTCTTTGAATCATGACTGCACTTGTGTTAACGTTATGATCAAGTATTGGTTTTTTGGCCCCTTGTTTAACTACTTGCTACTCAGGGATTCGTTTGATTCCTGTCAGATGTATCATGTACTTGTGTAACTGGGGTTGTGTTTGGACGTGCAGTTTGGGACCTGTCTGAGACACTGGTTGATACCCCTATCAGATCAATAATGATTTATGGTGTAAGAGTTAATTATATGTGCCTTAAACAAATGTTGGTTATAGCATCCAAGTCATGGCGTCCTTGCTGTGTGAGTCAAGCTATGCAAGTCTGTCCTCTGTACTTGTTCTATTGTTGTTTGTGGTGAATCTTAGTTCACAGAATCATGTCAAAGATAGCAGAGCTTCAAGTCCTATTTGCCTCTTGTTATGTTTCATATAAGTATACTTCTATTTAACAGCCAATCACAGTTTGATAACATGTTGGAAAAGAAGCTAACAACCAAAAAGAACAAAATAATTTCTCTGTAGATGGACAAACAGTTGCAAATCACATCATCGGCTGGATCAAGTGGTTTGACAAGATGCTTACAACGTTGTGTGAGGTGAGAAGTTTGCAGCTGTTCGGTTGACCTCCGTAAACGGTCCCTCCCCACATCACCTCGAGTACAGTGACATATCCTCACCCTCCCCCAAGCTGAAGTGTACTCCACCCTGGATCATATGGTAGGTAACTGCATCATAAAATGGGGCTGCCATTGATTGATTAAATTGATTACATATTTATGATTATATGTGATGGTTTTATTGGTGTATTTCTGCCTATACATTGTGGATTCTGTGTAAGCTCATGACTCTTATCACATGATGAATGACAGAAGCTCCATTTCCCAGTTGCCAAACAAAGTCAGGCGACAAGTTTAGGGGGGTTCCTTCATGAAGGAGAAGACATAGCAGGTAAAAAGGTCAAGGTCAGGCAAGATGTCCACTTTGGTGGATTACTGGAAAAGTCATGTAAGTGAACTGGAAATCGTGGCTGCATGTCACTAAATAGCATGTGACGGGGGTCTGAATTCCCTGTTTACACCATCAGGTTCCCTGCGTTCATGACCGACTGCAGTCTGTTTATGTTGTATTTCATCGATGTAGTACAGAGAGACCAGTTGAGAACGATGCACTCAGTGTGGGGGGGGGGGGGGTTGAAAGATGGGAAACTGAGTGTTCTGATAATGATTTTCTCCATTACAGCTCAGAAAACGTGTTCTTGACATTTGAGTGTATAGTTAATCTGCAAAATGGCGTCTTGGGTTGAACAGTAGATATGAAAAATGTGGAATTGGAAGGAAACAGGGCCAACAGCTGGACACCCCTGATCATCACCCCAACCATCCCCCGTATTGCCTCCCCATAGACCAGCTGGTTCAGAACCATATCAGCCGCTCAGGCCAAGCTGAACCTTATGGATTATAGGCAACAGGTGACACGCACACCAAAGATAGACAGTGTTTTGAGGGAAGAGATATTTATTTATCAATTTTTTGTTTCGGTCAGACGGGTCGGGGGGCAGGTGTGGGGTGTGATGTCCAGCTGCACACATATGCTGTATCACTTAATGCTATCTTTAAATGTGTTAACACTGCCCACATGACGCCTACATACTCTCCATGGTTAGAGGGCCACTTGTCATAGATCAAACAAACCATGCAAGATGGAATAACCCTTCTGTTGTTGCTGCCTAAATGACCATACCGATGTAAGGTATATTGGTGATAAGCTGCCAATGGGAATGCTCGGTTGGTTTCCTCCTATAGCATGACTGTCTCCCTAGTGTAACAGAGCAGGGCTCTCTTGACAGCTTCTGTATTATGGCGTAGGAGTCGATAGTCATGGTTGCCAGTAGGACACTTGTGTGGCTTCTGCTTGAAGCATATCCTATCTACTTGGCTTAGCATGGGGCGACATCTCTGACACACACACCTAGACTTGCCATCTTGGAAACTGTGTGTCCGATCTTGCACTCTTGCAAGTGGTGCCAACTTCCTAGACAAAAACACTTCAATAGATGTCTTCATTTCCTGGCTGTTTGTAAATCCCTGGGCAAGAAATTCCTTTCAGATGTCCTCGGAAGTAGTGTTCAATACAGTTCAGAAAGTTGGAGTCCATTTAGTGTTGTAAATGAGCGAGTCAAACATTATCATAATTTGGTCAAGCGTCGCTCAGGATGTTATATTTTTATCAGATTTTCGGTGAACATTTCAATATTCTCTGTGAGTATAATTTTTCTGTACTGCAGAATTCCCACCTTAATATTTGAATTATTGTATCTTTTGAACAGTAAAATGTGATGCTATCTACATGGAGCTCCCATGGTGTTGCTATCTACTTGGAGCCGCCCTGGTGATGCTATCTACATGGAGCTCCTCTGGTGTTGCCCTGTTTTCAAAGTTGGAAAAAGGGTGTATGATTGCCACCAGGGATCTGACAGGGGGCAATTCAGAGGACCGATGTGAGGTTATTTTCATATTTTCTGTTTTAGGTGACTAAGTACCTGCTGCTAAATTCACTGTTAAGGCCGGGAATTTCATTTAGTGTCATATACAAATTTTCAGCCTTGATTATAACCAACATTTACTGTAAGGTTAGGGGAGACCACTATGACAAGAAGAATCGTGACATGGTCCAAGACACAAAGACGCTGGGGCGTGAATCATCGATCAGAGTTAAAGAGGTGTTAATGATGGCCCAGATAAAGGTTAGACGGACCAGACTTTGTCTTGTTATTCTCAGTGAATGCATGCATATATATGTTAGTGTAATTATCCAACTCTTATCTCTACACACACTTTCACATTCATCCTATTCAGACATTGTCGAATATGGTTCGGGATGGGCTGTCTGTATTCCCTACCTTGGAGTTAGAGTTTCGGTTGATCTAATTCTCCTGATGCAGCTGTTAATAGGTGTAATGGGTCAGTCAATCTACACTCATCATGTATATTTAGAAATGTCTAGGTGTATGAAGGCACTCATGGGGTGAGGCAGAGGATTTTTGTCAACCTGAATTCTCGGCATCTGTTCTGCAAAGGAAGGAGTTTTCCAGCTTGCCCTCATTTGAGCTCCACAACGGTCATGTTTCTGGTCCAGTAAGTAAGGCTATCTTCCTCCTACCTATTCAACAATTAACCAAACATACTCATTCTAGTGTAATTCTGTAGTTAACATTTTTATAACCTACATGGCTGTTGTGTGGTGGGAATGTAATGGAGATGAAACGGCACCTCAAGTTGTGTGCGGCAAGGGAGCTGGGAGCCTCTTTCGTTATTTCTTTCTAATAATAACATGATAAGGGCAAATCAAGGTAAGCATCAATTACTTGACTTGAACTCATTCAATGCAGATCAAATTAGAGTTGGCCAATACCAAAGATGTTTTTGTTATTCAGCACCTCATTCCTCTGTCTTAAAATCAACATATTGCCCTGTGTACTCCAATAGTGTTTTAGATAAGCCACAATTAACTGGCCCGACATCATTACCAGCGCAACATTAAACTTTACCACCACCTTAACAGATATTCCACGGAGTGGCGCTGTTCAATCGCTTTGGTTCGTAAAAACGGGGCAGTTATTGTATTATACTGAACTCCATATAAGTCCCACCCCAGTCCACCCCCACAGCCGACCCTTACATGCAAGCTGTGCTTGTATATAGTGCCACCAAAACTGCCCTGACATTTGCTAGCTCATGTACCATGATTGCCCTTTTCAAGGAGCTACAGTACTCACTACTCAAAGATTTACACCAGCCAATATACCATGTTCGATTGTCCACTATATATATGGTTTGTCCACAATGACCCATGGCAGTGTTGGACTGCCCACAATCAATCATTTCCATGTTGGATTGCCCTCAATATTCCACGTCCATGTTGGATTGCCCCAATATACCATGTCCATGTTGTATTGCCCACAATATTCCACGTCCATGATGGATTGCCCACAATATACTATGTCCATGTTGGATTGCCCTCAATATTCCACGTCCATGATGGATTACCCACAATATACCATGTCCATGTTGGATTGCCCACAATATTCCACATCCATGTTGGATTGCTCACAATAAACCATATCCATGTTAGATTGCCTACAATATCAACCATATTTATGTTGGATTGCCCACAATATACCATGTCCATGTTGGATTGCCCACAATATACAAAATCATTTTGGATTGCCCACATTAAACCTTGTTCATGTTGGATTGCCCACAATAAACCATGTCCATGTTGGATTGCCCACACTATAAGATTTCCATGAGATGTGCTTCACCGTTACGGCCAGGATATCTGTCTGCTTGATGCCACATACAACACTTAATGTCATGTTCCATGTTTGTTTGTTTGAGTGAATACTGACTCGTGGCGTCACTTATGTTGCAATGTTTGTGGTGGAGAAGCAGACAACAGCCGATCCGTTACGGAGGCCCAGACACTTTGTGATGGGTTTTGATGTGAGGGGGATTGTTGGATTGCCCACAATATTCCACGTCCATTATGGATTGCCCACAATATACCATGTCCATGTTGGATTACCCACAATATACCATGTCCATGTTGGATTGGCAACAATATACCATGTCCATGATGGATTGCCCATGATAAACCATATCCATGTTAGATTGCCCACAATATCAACCATATTTATGTTGGGTTGCCCACAATATACCATGTCCATGTTGGATTGCCCACAATATACCATGTCCATGTTGGATTGGCAACAATATACCATGTCCATGATGGATTGCCCATGATAAACCATATCCATGTTAGATTGCCCACAATATCAACCATATTTATGTTGGGTTGCCCACAATATACCATGTCCATGTTGGATTGCCCACAATATACCAAATCCATTTTGGATTGCCCACAATAAAAAATGTTCATGATGGGTTGCCCACAATAAACCATGTCCATGTTGGATTGCCCACAATATCAACCATATTTATGTTGGATTGCCCACACTATACCATGTCCATGTTGGATTGCCCACAATAAACCATGTCCATGTTGGATTGCCCACAATATACCATGTCCATGTTGGATTGCCCACAATATACCAAATCCATTTCGGATTGCCCACAACAAACAATGTCATCATGATGTTTGTTTGCCCAGTGAATAAACCATGTCCATGTTGTGGATTGCCCACAGACAACAGCCGCCGTAGAAATCCATCACCTTATCGGATTGCCCACGTAAATAGACAATGTTTTCATGAGGGGGATGGGTTCCCACAATAAACCATGTCCATGTTGGATTGCCCACAATATCAACCATATTTATGTTGGATTGCCCACAATGTACCATGTCTATGTTGGATTGCCCCGATTAACCATGTCCATATTGGATTGCCCACACTATAAGATTTCCATGAGATGTGCCCTTCATAGCTAGACCAGCTGCAGCTGGCATGGTGAACTGCAGATAAAACATAGAACATATTACTAAATGTCATCTCAAATGGATTTTGTTGGATTCTTGTAGAATACTGACTCGTGGCTTCACTTTGTTGTGATGTTTGTGGTGGAGAGGCAGACAACAGCCGCCGTAGAGGAAGCCATCAGCCCCTTATTGTGCATCGAAAGGAGGATCTTGAAGCTAGTTGCTGCCAAACCGTGTGATAGGGGAAGAAATTATAAAAGACAGGCTGCCAAAATGATCATTCTTCCTGGAAGAAGACAGTTTATTTAAGTCACAACTATGACTAACATAATTAACATGTCATGGTTGTGAAATGAATGGTTGAGACTATGTCACATCCCTTATTTAGAATGGTGACATAGTTGTTCACACAAATACATATATATTATGTAACTAACAAGCAACTATGTCCCTAACCACTTGAGACTCTTAAGGTCATATGGCATAGTCCAACCAAATATCAATTGAATATATATGACATTAAACAATACACACTTCATATACATATATATAGCAAAAGCCCTACCATTCTACTTATATGACCCATTCAGTCTAAAAAGCTTAAATTGTAGCAATGCAGTGAGTGGCAAGGTGGAGGAGAGATAACCGCCAACTGAAGGGAGCCAAAGAAAGGTAGAATATTTAGGTGGGAGAAATGGGCAAAGCTCAAAGTTAGAATTTTGCGAACTGGAATGAGGGTTGAAAGGACCTCAACTATTTTTTTTGCGGACAACTGCCATGCGATAATTTGAGCGACCTGGCCCGCTGATTGTGAGTGAGAACGAAGCCGCGAAAACGGACTTTGACCTTGTGAGGGGTGATGACAACCGTGTTCAGCCCTTACTTATTGTGAATTTCCCATATCCGAAAGGAGGATCTTGAAGCTAGTTGCTGCCAAACCGTGTTGATAGGGGAAGAAATTATAAAAGACAGGCTGCCAAAATGATCATTCTTCCAAAGGAAGAATGACAGTTTATTTAAGTCACAACTATGACTAACATAATTAACATGTCATGGTTGTGAAATGAATGGTTGAGACTATGTCACATCCCTTATTTAGAATGGTGACATAGTTGTTCACACAAATACATATATATTATGTAACTAACAAGCAACTATGTCCCTAACCACTTGAGACTCTTAAGGTCATATGGCATAGTCCAACACAAATATCAACTTGAATATATATGACATTAAACAATACACACTTGAGATATATATATATATACCTATATATATATGCTACAATAAAAGACATGTATAAAATTGACAGCCATTTACAGTCTAAAAAGTTAAATAAATTGTATACAATAAAACACCAGTGAGTGGCAGCAAGGTGGAGGAGAGATAACCGCCAAGCCTGAAGGGAAGCCAAAGAAAGGAGGAGAAGGGGGATGGAGGTGGGAGAAATGCACAAAAGCGTGTAAAGTTCGAATTGAAACTGCGAACTAAGAATGAGGGTCCACACAAAGGACCTCAACTATTAACCGCTCCAAAAGGGATGCGGACAACTGCGCATGCGCGCCGCTTGAGCTGCTCACACCTGGCCCGCTGATTGGCTTAAACAAAGAAGCCGCGAAAACGGACAGCGCCACCTTGTGAGGGGTGATGACAACCGTTCGCGCCTCACATAAACTACGTTATGATTGCTAGTCATAACTGGTCATTATGTTCAGCCCTTACTTATTGTGAATTACCCATATCCGAAAGGAGGATCTTGAAGCTAGTTGCTGCCAAACCGTGTTGATAGGGGAAGAAATTATAAAAGACAGGCTGCCAAAATGATCATTCTTCCAAAGGAAGAATGACAGTTTATTTAAGTCACAACTATGACTAACATAATTAACATGTCATGGTTGTGAAATGAATGGTTGAGACTATGTCACATCCCTTATTTAGAATGGTGACATAGTTGTTCACACAAATACATATATATTATGTAACTAACAAGCAACTATGTCCCTAACCACTTGAGACTCTTAAGGTCATATGGCATAGTCCAACACAAATATCAACTTGAATATATATGACATTAAACAATACACACTTGAGATATATATATATATATATATACCTATATATATATGCTACAATAAAAGACATGTATAAAATTGACAGCCATTTACAGTCTAAAAAGTTAAATAAATTGTATACAATAAAACACCAGTGAGTGGCAGCAAGGTGGAGGAGAGATAACCGCCACAGACGCCTTGGGATGAACATAAGCCCAAGGCGGGCCCCACCCAAAAGATCCTCATTGAGGATAATAATTGTTTATAGTTGTGAGCCGCGCAGCAAGGAATGTATTGAAAATTTAAGTAAGATGTGGCTAAGTTCAGTCAGACACATGTCTGGCACTGAAAACGGTGAATATGGTGAATATAAAACTTTATAAGCCCCCCTGACAGCCAGACCCTTGTCTGAAACTGTACCATATGATCACCTATGAAGTACGTGGTGAATATATAACTTCCCAGACAGTCAGACACCTGTCTGGCACTGCCTTTAACCCAAACGAAATTAACTGGTCCTTATAACCTCAGACAGCCAGACACCTGTCTGACACTGTCTGAAGGTTGGACCGTAGGGGGAAAGAAAGAAATTATTGAGATGTAACAGAATGAAACTGTGGGATACGGATGTATTTTTTAAATGCGTCAGACTTCCACCGACCCAGCTTTTGAATTATGTGATCTGCGACTCCCATGGAGCAGGCAGACGTAGCCGCACCGATGCGAAAGGAGTGGGCTTTAATGTTGGGAACATGGACATTGGCATGAAGCAAAAGATCTCTGTAACTGATGACAGAACAGACTTCGCGATACGGGCTTGCCATCAGAGAAGACAAACAATGGACCTGGAACAGTGCCTCTCAGATGAAGGTATGATTGCATCATAAAAACAGGACAATACTGAGGATTGTTGGAAGGAGTAATCAAAATAGTGAATGGTTGTCTTGCAACGTTTCCTTTGAAGTTACGCAGAACTAATTTCAACGTGAGAGGATTAGAGGATAAAGAACAATCACACAGCTGGACCACAGTTGAAGCCTGCTTGTGATTACGAGTGGTCAACTCTCCAATGCGTAGGAAAGCATGAAAGGTGACCAGAAACATGCTGCGGTAAAGTATGGAAAGGTAACTGTTCAAGGTGATGGCCAGCGAATCCACCAACTTGTGCAGAGTGCCAAGTAAGATGGGTGCCCTTTGGATTTTGGAAGATCCCTGCCTTTGTACCCCAATCAATGCTTTTTGCACCACAAACGATGTTATTGGATCATGAAAACCTTGGCATTTGTTAAAAAAGCACACCGCAGCAACATAGGTTTGAATTGTAGCTGGTGCAAAACTTAAAGAAACTAAAAATGAAATGAAAGTAACTAATTTGTCCACCGTAGCAGGGAAGAAGACAGACGTCTTATGAATTTCTGAACAAAAGGAGGCATATTTAACAACTGCTCTGCGGTAAACATCCCTGGACGCAGGTGCTAATGAAGCTGCTATAAGTTGGCTGCCTTGTATTCTTAAGTCAGAGAGAAGAGGCTGAGAGGCACCTCGGTTGGTTGAGGATCCAGCCACGGGGCAATGGCTCTGACTTCCTGCAGGCGAAAGCGTGAAATCAAGTCAGGAATTGTGTTAGAGAAACCTGGAATATGCTGAGACCTGAAGAGAATGTTGAATTTTAAACCTGCTAGGACCAGACGCCGGACAAGGAGCATAATTTTGGGGTCCTTACAGGATTGTTTATTTATAATGGCTGCCACAGCAGCGTTATCCGTTTTGAAAAGGATTTTGTGATTTTTTAAGGCAGGACCCCAAATTTCTAAACAGAGAACAATTGGAAATAATTCCTTGAATGTGATGTGCAAGGGAGCCAAGAGGGGGGGCCAATGCCCACACAGCCATTTGGAGCCAAAGACCGCTCCGAAACCAATGGAGCCAGACGCATCTGAGAACAACTTTATTTGGTCGGAATCGAGCCAGACATTGTTCAAAAACACTGAACAGCCATTGAAAGAGTGTAGGAAAACATACCAGGCATTGAGGTCCGCCCTTGCCTGGGCTGACAATTTGATATGGTGATGCTGGAAATTCACCTTAGTTGTCAAGTCTATGAGACGTCTAAGGAAAGCCCTACCAGGTCTTACAACTCGACATGCAAAACTGAGGCTACCAATGAGGGATTGAATTTCCCTCAGTGTCACTCGTTTGCGCACCTTGTATTTTTTCAACATGTCCAAACAACCCTTGACCTTATCCTGGGGCAGACGCAACATCATTTTTTGTGAATTAACTTCAATGCCATGTGCAACAATGTTGGTAGTTGGAAGAACCGTCTTACTGTGTTTGATGGGGATAGCACAATCTTTACAGAAATGAAGAAATTGTTTGAGGTCAGAATCCACCTTTGAGGCGTTTGCTGGACCTACAAAAATGAAATCGTCAAGGATATGAGTAATTCCTGACACCCCCAATTTGTTTGACGCAACCCATTGCAACGCACTGCTAAAGGATTCAAAAATGGAACAAGACATGCGACATCCCATTGGAAGACACTTATCAAAATAATATTTGTCCTTAAATGAAAAACCTAACAGGAAACGGTCGGCAGGCAGGATAGGAATTATACGGAATGCCTCTTGAATGTCACATTTTGCCATGAGACAGCTGTGACCGAACAATTGAACCAATTCCACAACCCTGTCAAGAGTCTCGTATTGCACTGCGGCCATGCTAGGATCAATAAAGGAGTTGACAGAAGAATCTGATGGGAAGGAGAGGTCATGTATCAAACGGTATTTTCCTTCTTCCTTTTTTGGGACCACGCCTAAAGGTGAAACAATGAAGTTTGGAAATGGAGCACAAGAAAAAGGTCCTGCAATGCGACGTTGAGATAGTTCTTTTTGAAGCATGTCCGAAACAACACTTTGACATTGAAAGACGCTTGCATGATTTTTACTGAAATTACTGAAACTGGGACCCTGATAGTTTATTGAAAACCCCTTGGAAAAACCATTAATGATGTATGTTTTTAGTGTACTATCGTACCCGTGCAAGTAAGTGGCTAATTTACTTGGAATTACTGGAGTGACCACCTCTTCTAGCTGCTGGACCTCCTGAGAATTTTTTGCCCTGAGTTTTGTTCCTGCATTGGGAGGTGGAGTGATCCCCTTTGCAGTTGTAGCAGTGGTGAGTAGTGGTGAATCTACAGTTAGGGATTGTGCACCTGCCGTGTCTCTGGAAGGACCAGCAGGTGTTTGGACGAAAGGGCGAGGTGGTACTGGGTTTCTTGATGTAACTATTATGAGTAGGGCGAGGAGATGAAACGGAGGCTTGGATTGCCAAAAGAGAGGCCTCTGTGAAAAGTTCCAAGTCCAGTTGCCCCCATTGGAGAGACTGGTCAAAGGACTTGGTCCACCTAAAATTTTGATCATAGTGGCGCCATGCCTGAGGACCATGATTTTTACTCAACTTCTGGACTGTGGCCATGTGCTTTATCATACCAGCCGCCTCTTGAGGGACCAGCTCGGTCATGATAGAGATATAAATTTGAAAGGCTGATGCCCAGTCCTGAATGGACATGGGCGGATGAACTTTAGGATTGGGATCCTGTGAAGAGCCTGGTTGGGGCAAGGCAAGGTCGTTCAAATTAATGAACTGCCCCTCCCAGATGGCGGATTTAATTTTTTGAGGGACATGCGCCCCCAGCGGGGCAGATACTCTGACACAATTTGAGTTGGGTAACAAGGGATGCGTGCTGCGCGACTCACCGGGCGAGGTTAAAAGTTCGGCCAATGCCTGGTTGACCACTCCCTGATGAGGTTGTGGTACGTGGACAGGCTGTGAAGCTGAGGGGGCCTCCTCTGAGGAAGATCCAGAGACAGCCACCGGTGTCTCCTGCTGCGAGTAGCTGCAGCTTGGCTGCGGTTGATATGGAGGCACCACTGGAGGGGGAACAGTCTGAGGAGGGACCAGTGATGGTAGCAGGCCATCCCGGCGCATTCTCGCATAAATTCCATCCAGTAAGAGCTCTTGATCCAAAGAGAAGGGAGCCGATGGTCGATTATCAGGAGGCGGCGGCACCACAAGAGAATCACCCTCAGAAGGCTGAGACGATCTGGCCACTGGTGAGCGGGACCTGTCTTTTGTCGCAGCAGCCTTGTGGAACGCACGCCGAGTCCGACGACCCGTTGGTTTAGGAGGCATGCTGAAAATACAGCCATAACGGCAGTATCCTACCGAATTATACTGACAAACAGAACAGCCAGCAAAAGCCAGCATCAGTTATGATACAAAGATAGAGCCAAACAATGAAATATACATCTACCAGTAAGTACCACAAATGTTGTGAACCCCACAGCAAGGGAGGGGATTGCAATGTTATTTGTGGAAACAAAGCCCGGGTCTACGTACAGCTTTGACAATGATGTCATACCAAAACAAACTGGGTCAAGCAAGTGACGCCCCGGAAACCTGATTCAATGATCATGTGACAAAGAATGACATACAGTAACAATTTTACAATATGGTAAAATCACCAAGACAAGAAACATAGTGTTACATCAATAAGTGGAATGGAAGCTGTTGTCTCATATTTGGAGGAACATGTCAAACAAGATCATCCTTAAACAATGGAACATGGAGAAAGGATCCACGAAACTGATCACACCATAGACACAAGAACACCAGTAAAAAGACAAAACCTGGTCTACCAACTGACGCACCAGCGGTTCTGGGTCAAATTCATGACGCACCATAACAATTGCTGGGTCTAGTTAGTGACGCACCGATAATGCTCCTTACTACACAAAGACACTGTGTGTCACATAGAACATAGTGATTTACTGAAATTGAATCGACATAATTGACCCACATCATAGACATAACAACATCAGTAAAAAGGCAAAACCTGGTCTACCAACTGACGCATCCGCGGTTCTGGGTCAAATTAGTGACTCACCATAACAAATGTTGGGTCTAGTTAGTGACGCACCGGTAATGCTCCTTACTATACAAAGTGACACTATGTGCCAACATAGAAAATAGTAGTTGACCGAAATTGCGTCGACATAATTGACCCACCGAAAGCCAAGTGGGAAGTATTTGACTTAAAACCAACCTGGAACAGCCAAAAGAAAAAGGGTATTTACAAAGTGCTTATTATCGCTCCTCTAACACCCGCAAAGTATTTGCGATTCCCCGCATCATTAAAATGGACACCGTCCTTGAGAAAGAAATGAGGGGACATATGAGCAAAACTTCTCAGAGAAGCAAACTGGATGCATGTTTCCTTTTGGTTTACCAAATGACGAATTTCCAGGTTGGACTTTAAAACCCGCTGATTGTACTCTTTAAAAGGGACAGCAACACGATACTGAACTTGTCCAATCACGACCGTAGGAATACCGTAACCGACATTTAACAAACTAGCAATGGAAACTAGGTCCTGAGCCAGGATGGTCGGACTGCAGTTATAGTCACATAAATCGTTACTCCCCAACTGGAGAAAAACAGATTTTAAAGTTTTGCCCGATAACCAACTGTGCAATTTAGGGACAATAGACTTACGACCACGAACCGTAGCACCCCCAATGCCCAGGAAAGCCACATTTTCCTGTTTAAGGCGAAGATTGGCTAAATCAGGGTTGGATGCAACAAATTCGCCTAAGCGCCGAACGTAAGAATGCCCTATCACAGCGATAGAAGGATGATCGGACATTATGAAAGGGTGGGAGAAACAAGACAAAATCGAACTTACGCTTAGATCTTCGAGCAGACGATGCTGTACTTTAGGAGAAAACGCAGGAACGCCTTTTTCCTGTGTGCGTAAACCGAAGCCTGACTAAGGCGCTTGACCAATCGCGAGATAAATAGATTTTGAAGAAATGCACAAAAGCGTGTAAAGTTCGAATTGAAACTGCGAACTAAGAATGAGGGTCCACACAAAGGACCTCAACTATTAACCGCTCCAAAAGGGATGCGGACAACTGCGCATGCGCGCCGCTTGAGCTGCTCACACCTGGCCCGCTGATTGGCTTAAACAAAGAAGCCGCGAAAACGGACAGCGCCACCTTGTGAGGGGTGATGACAACCGTTCGCGCCTCACATAAACTACGTTATGATTGCTAGTCATAACTGGTCATTATTATGCATGATAACTTCTCAAATACATGTTCTCTGTAGCTTATGACATTTGTATTTAGTTATATCTAACTTTATGCCCCGAGGTGGTGTTTTAATGTTATGTAGAACAATGTACTGGAGCCATTTTGCTTTCAGGTGATTGTTATAGTTGTGCATAGGAAAGCATGTGATGATACGCAGCAACTGCCTGCTGGCAAATCATATCCAATCACTTAACATCATAAGCTCTAAGCCAAGTTTCTTGATTGCCTGGAATAGCAGTAGCCATTTCATGAGTTATTCCATTATCATAGATTCTTGGGCGATGAGCTACTATCAACGATTTATTGGATTTAGATTGTGTCTTTAAGATGTATTTTCCCTGTTTTAGTAATTTAGTGCATGTAACTTTGCATTTACCTACTTTTCTCTGTGAAGGCAGACAAAATAGCAGAGGTTGTTTGGACCGACTGTTGAGGTATGGTACATTTCATTATCCATGACTTGTCTAAGGGGTATCAATAAAACCTTTTCCGTGATAAAGATTAAGTTGTTAACAATTATCTTGTCGTCACTTTGTGAATTTGTATCCTTTACTTGGGGTGTTGCTCAAATTATAGGTCTCCAACTGTTATCGCTGTGTACAGAGTGCAGTGTACTGTGACAGTTATCGCTGTGTACAGAGTGCTGTGTACTGTGACTGTTATCGCTGTGTTCAGTGTTGTGTACTTCTCTACGACTTTCACAGAGAGCTAGCCTGGGAGAGGTGGCTTAGCTGCGCTGAAAACGGGATTCATGCTCACAAGGATCACATCCAAACATTGTTAGTAACTTATTTAAGAACTCAGTATTGATAGTGACAGGTACCTGATCATTCCAACAATATTCTTAGTTTCAAGCAAGCTGCTATAGGGAAGATGATGATGAAGCTGGTTAATCACAGATAAGTCTGTTTTAAAGTTGTGACGAATGGCCAACATCCTCAATGAGGCTGAATTTATGACTGCTTTTGGAGATGTGAAGAAAAGTTCAGCTTGGGCCAATCCAAGATTCAGGAGTTGGTTGAGTTCCAAGTGAATTTCTTCCCATGAGGCGGGTGATACTAGGCACCAATGCATGAGGGGATGTTTACATCTATCAGTTAATGGCAATGATCAGGGATCAAGTCACTAAGTGATAAATCCCCACTCACTGTTTAATCTGGAGTAAAGGGCACACAATGTTGGATAACATATCACTTTATTTCATCTAATTGATGGTGGATAAAAAAAGGAACTGACACTTATTAAATTCTACTTGATCATCAGGAAAAGACAACTGCCAGTTGAATATCCAGCTAATTACATCATGTTACCTGAACTAGGCCTACCATAACTTTGCTCTACTGAACCCATTTCTTATCCAGTGGTTTAGTAACAAAGCACATATATCATATCCTTGTATTGTACCCAGTGGTTGTACTTCTTTGTTTATTTTGTTACCTCTACAGAGATTGATGAAAGCCTACCAGGACGAGCTTGTCAGTCTCATCAATACAACAAATGGGATCGATCACCAGCATCGAGAAGTGGAATGGAATTATCTGTATGCCACCTCGGCCGCTTCTTGGTTGGACTGGGACCCATTCTCTTAGAACACACTTCTAGAGCACCTGCTTCTCTTGGAACACCTGTTCTTTTTACTCTCTTTACTTCCCCAGGGTGAAGAAAATGGAGGATCCCCATCCGTCACCTGGCCGCACCTTCATTATAACCCTTATTGATGTTTCAGGTAGGCATAAAATATATAGGCCGACCACCTGACCATTTATCCTTTAAACCGCTACCAATTTAGGCTGACAAGGGGTGGTGATACAAATAGACATAAGTTATTATATATATATGTTCAGAAATAGAAATTTATATCAGGTTATACTTTACTTGCGGTGAATAAAAATGTAATAACAAGTTACATCACTAGTAATGTAACATTATTTATGCGATGGTCTGGCGCCATTTCACATCTAATTAGTTATTCATGTCCCTTGCAACGAATGCCATCCAGACGGTTCACATGACACGTCTGGACCAATCACAGTGTGGCAAGCTACAGCGCTTTCCCGCTCGCTGTAGCATCGAGCCTTTTCCTGCTTTGCCTCCATCGCGCCAGCATCTCAAAAGTTTTCTCAGCATCTCGGACGTTTTCTCTTTCAATAGTTTTACTTAAGTTTCTACTTAAGTTTTCAAGAATTCTTATTCACAGCAAACTATCGGTTTCCCTGACGTTCAATCAGAAGAAGATCACTTTCGATACAACTTACAAGGTATTTAACTTTGTTTTCATTATCAATAGTTGTGCTTTTAGCGATGTCGGATCACCCGTCGGTGGCAATAATTGGCCATTCTTTTGTTCGACGATTAGACAATTACGTCGACTCACATGGGCCAGCAACTATTAATTTACGACTGTCACAGGAAAAAGTAGTTTTCCATGGATTGGGTGGCGCTTGTGTTAAAGGAAAAAAGTCGATAGTGCCCCACCTTGAACAATGGTTGCGGCCAGGGCCGTTAAAAGTTGTTTATCTACAAATTGGAAGCAACGACATTAGCTCGGCCAATTATGCTCCACAGGATCTAGCCCAAGACATTATGGCAATAGCAAAGTACATTTCCCTGGGTTACTCTGTCTCAAAAGTGGTGATTGGTCTCATAAATTATCGCATAACAGGGGACTCTAAATACAACGACCGAGTTTTGGAGACCAATAAGCACATCCGTTTCCTTGTTGCCGACCATGCTGGAACCTCTATACAATTTGCCTCCATTAGGGGCTTGGCTCATGCTGACCCTAGTCATTTCTCAAAAGATGGAGTGCATTTTAACACTTTCGGCAACAAGAAATATTTCAATGGCGTTCGGGGGGGGCCATACTTAGAGCACTTAAAACATCATGCTAAGCATCCAATTTATAACTGATACCGCCAAAATTTTCTGCAGGCGGTCAATCTTTAGCCTGATGGCTTTTTGACATAAAGGTTGCACGCTGATGTGCTCACACATATCAGTTATATGGACGCTTACACTCGTTTGCACCCCCCCCCCCTTTTTTTCCTTTCTTTCATTAGTTATCATAATGCAGTGTTACATTTGACAATGAGCATTAGTTCAGTTGAAGGGTAACTCCTCAGCTTATTCTGCATTACACTCGTCCGTTTTTTGAGAGAGAATGCCTCGCACTTATGGGTACCCCGGTACTCTGCATTACACTGTTCGCAGTGAGAATGCACACCAATGATCGCATCTTATGGGTACCTCGGTACTCTGCATTACACTGGTCGCAGTGAGAATGCACACGAATGATCGCAACTTATGGGTACCTCGGTACTCTGCATTACACTGGTCGCAGTGAGAATGCACACGAATGATCGAAACTTATGGGTACCCCGGTACTCTGCATTACACTGGTCGCAGTGAGAATGCACACGAATGATCGCAACTTATGGGTACCTCGGTACTCTGCATTACACTGGCCGCAGTGAGAATGCACACAAATGATCGCAACTTATGGGTACCTCGGTACTCTGCATTACACTGGCCGCAGTGAGAATGCACTCAAATGATCGAAACTTATGGGTACCCCGGTACTCTGCATTACACTGGTCGCAGTGAGAATGCTCACAAATGATTGCAACTTATGGGTACCTCGGGTACTCTGCATTACACTGGCCGCAGTGAGAATGCACACAAATGATCGCAACTTATGGGTACCCCGGTACTCTGCATTACACTGGTCGCAGTGAGAATGCACACAAATGATCGCAACTTATGGGTACCTCGGTACTCTGCATTACACTGGTCGCAGTGAGAATGCACTCAAAGGATTGCAACTTATGGGTACCCCGGTACTCTGCATTACACTGGCCGCAGTGAGAATGCACACAAATGATCGCAACTTATGGGTACCTCGGTACTCTGCATTACACTGGTCGCAGTGAGAATGCACTCAAAGGATTGCAACTTATGGGTACCCCGGTACTCTGCATTACACTGGCCGCAGTGAGAATGCACTCAAATGATCGAAACTTATGGGTACCCCGGTACTCTGCATTACACTGGTCGCAGTGAGAATGCACACAAATGATTGCAACTTATGGGTACCTCGGTACTCTGCATTACACTGGCCGCAGTGAGAATGCACACAAATGATCGCAACTTATGGGTACCCCGGTACTCTGCATTACACTGGCCGCAGTGAGAATGCACACAAATGATCGCAACTTATGGGTACCTCGGTACTCTGCATTACACTGGTCGCAGTGAGAATGCACTCAAAGGATTGCAACTTATGGGTACCCCGGTACTCTGCATTACACTGGCCGCAGTGATAATGCACTCAAATGATCGAAACTTATGGGTACCCCGGTACTCTGCATTACACTGGTCGCAGTGAGAATGCACACAAATGATTGCAACTTATGGGTACCTCGGTACTCTGCATTACACTGGCCGCAGTGAGAATGCACACAAATGATCGCAACTTATGGGTACCTCGGTACTCTGCATTACACTGGCCGCAGTGAGAAAGCACACAAATGATCGCAACTTATGGGTACCCCGGTACTCTGCATTACACTGGCCGCAGTGAGAATGCACACAAATGATCGCAACTTATGGGTACCTCGGTACTCTGCATTACACTGGTCGCAGTGAGAATGCACTCAAATGATCGAAACTTATGGGTACCCCGGTACTCTGCATTACACTGGCCGCAGTGAGAATGCACACAAATGATCGCAACTTATGGGTACCCCGGTACTCTGCATTACACTGGCCGCAGTGAGAATGCACACAAATGATCGCAACTTATGGGTACCTCGGTACTCTGCATTACACTGGCCGCAGTGAGAATGCATGCAAAATTAATTATTACGTTAGAGAGAATGCATCACACTTGGGTGCAATTAATTTTACGCAGTTGCAAATGCACTATTTTGTTATAATTGTAATGTATGTTTAAAGGAATAAGACTTCCCTTAAGTCAACAACATTTTCGTGGTTATATCTGTACGACCAAGCACTATTTGTTGCAATCTGAAATAACTTATTGCAACTAACTATCACAATATTGCTGCTTTAAGTTTTATTTGTCTACAGCATGCCACCTGTTAGACGTTCAAAAAGAGGCAGTGCCGCTGCTGTACCTCAGTCTCAACCAACCACAGATGATGCCCCTGCTGCCTTCTCCTTTCCTCCTTTCCCAGTTATACCAGACAATCCTCCACCACCCTTCCAGTTGGATACCAAAACTATTATAGATGGACTTAATGAACGTATGAAACAAGATGGCCTCTTGCCTATAACGCACCAAGGGGCGTCTCAACAGCCCGTCATCATCAATACTGCAACTGAAACAGCCATCCCGGCTTCATCATCAGTGCCTACCCCAGGGACTTCCCAGGAACTGTCACCAAGTGAAGCACAGCTGCACTTGGTCAACCAATCATTGGCTAACATGGTCAATCCAGTTTCAGGAAGCCAGAAAACTGGCACCATGGCTGGACAAAGAGCCTACAACAGTTCCAAATCAACTCCTCTCGATGTCTTAAGAATTCAAACTGCTGATCTTTTGTCCGCATCATTGGCTCCCTCGTCACAAGAAGTTTATCGACGCGCTGTCATAAAATTTGGTATCTTCACTCAACACATTTACAATAGTTCAATTTATTTCCCTGCTTCCACAGATCGCATTGCCAACTTTATTACATACTTACATAAGTCCGGCCTTGCACCAACATCTATCCGCACATATGTGGCTGCGGTTTGTTATTTCAATAAAATGCTAGGAGTTAATGATCCCACTGGCTCGTTCATCATCCAAAAAATTCTAACTGGAGTACAGCGAGAAGGAAAACCATGTTCGGTGCGCAATCCGATTCATCTGTCTTTGTTGCACAGGCTTGTTGACTCCCTTATTTCAATTCACCAGTGTCACAATCTGTCCCTGCTATTTAGGAGCATGTTTCTCCTCGCTTTTCATGCCTTTTTACGTATTGGGGAGATAACAGTACGTAACCTTTCTCAAAAACACCAATGCATTCAATTTTCCGACTTCAAATTTATACCACTTGCATCAGCAAATTCTTCTGCCGCTCTGCCGTCAGCTGTCGAAATTACACTGCGTCACTTCAAAGGCAATGTATCAAGACAACCAGTTGTCATCTTAATCTCCACCTCCCCTACCCCAAAATATTGTCTAGTTAGAACACTGCAACAGTATATCACAAGCCGAGGCACATTGCCTGGTCCACTATTTTGTTTTCCGCAAGGAAAACCAGTTTTCCGCAGTGTTTTCACTACGCAACTACAACAAGCACTTCTCCATGCTGGCATTAACGATCCACATATTAAACCACATTCGTTCAGGCTAGGGGCAGCAACTACGGCATGTGCATTGGGTGTACCAGATCAAGATATTCAAAAATTAGGCCGCTGGAAATCTGATGCGTACAAACGATATATTCGAATCCCCCAGTTCCAAGCTATAACAGCCCAAATCAATCCTAATAAGGCCAAGTAGTTAACAAAATCAAAGCTAAAATTGAACATTTTCACAAAACATAGTTGTAGCCTGGTGGATAGCTATGCAATAAAACCTAATAACATAGTTGTAGCCTGGTGGATAGCTATGCAATAAAACCTAATAACATAGTTGTAGCCTGGTGGATAGCTATGCTATAAAACCTAATAACATAGTTGTAGCCTGGTGGCTAGCTATGCAATAAAACCTAATAACATAGTTGTAGCCTGGTGGCTAGCTATGCAATACAACCTAATTAAACATAGTTGTAGCCTGGTGGATAGCTATGCAATAAAACCTAATAACATAGTGCTAGCCTGGTGGATAGCTATGCAATAAAACCTAATAACATAGTTGTAGCCTGGTGGCTAGCTATGCAATAAAACCTAATAACATAGTTGTAGCCTGGTGGCTAGCTATGCAATAAAACCTAATAACATAGTTGTAGCCTGGTGGCTAGCTATGCAATACAACCTAATTAAACATAGTTGTAGCCTGGTGGCTAGCTATGTAATAAAACCTAATAACATAGTTGTAGCCTGGTGGCTAGCTATGCAATACAACCTAATTAAACATAGTTGTAGCCTGGTGGCTAGCTATGGTTAATGTCTTATCTTCATCAGTCAAAATTTCATTAGTTTCAACTATTATATACTCACGCCAAGTTGTAGCCTGGTGGCTAGCTAGGCGGTGTATCTCCATATCAAATCGTACTACCTAAACATCGTTATAGCCTGGTGGCTAACGACTTCTACAATACACCTCTTCTCCTCAGCTGCGGTTCTAGCTTGGTGGCTAACCACAGTTGGGTCAAAAAATTAATATCTATCCCAGCGACTAGCTTCACAGTTTAAATCAACTTAAGGTGCTCAGTTTCCACGTGACTCACTTGCGTCTGTACTCGTACTATCATCTACGAAGGAGGCTCCTTTGGGTGGGGGTCGGCTAACATTTATAGAGTAACCTTGTTAGCCTTTCTGGCAGGTTTTGGCCCCCACCTTGCTGCCAACCTTATTTAGCACTAATTGCATGTACTATATCTTTGTTATCGAATCATTAGATTAGGTATTTGGCTATGTTTTTTATGTAAATAATTGTATGTGTTCATATTGTATTTCCATAATATAAACAACTTGTTAATCAAATAGTCATCTTACAAGGGAATGATCATATATGGCAATATATACTATGCGTTCTTGTCATTCCCTGTTCAATTTACCTATACATGTTTGTATGTTTTACTTAGTATGTTGTTTAAAGTATTTCAATAAAACGTCATTACCTGGATGGACTAGGGAATGACCATATATGGCAGCACAGTGTTAAAATTATACATCTAAGGTTTTCAGCAACAAGCTACAGTCACCTCCTTAAGAGGGTGGCAGTGCCCCCCTTTCTTTCAGGGGCTTTAATAATTTTGCAGAAATTATCTGCATTCACCTCCTTAAAGCTGGCTAAATATAAGGTATGCAGCAGGACCTGAGCATAATAACAAGTTACATCACTAGTAATGTAACATTATTTATGCGATGGTCTGGCGCCATTTCACATCTAATTAGTTATTCATGTCCCTTGCAACGAATGCCATCCAGACGGTTCACATGACACGTCTGGACCAATCACAGTGTGGCAAGCTACAGCGCTTTCCCGCTCGCTGTAGCATCGAGCCTTTTCCTGCTTTGCCTCCATCGCGCCAGCATCTCAAAAGTTTTCCCACCGCCTCCCCTTATCTCCACCTTTCTTACAAACCTTGACTTAGGATGTCAAGAACATTTCGATGTACCTGTCGGCAGGTTTTGGCCCCCACCTTGCTGCCAACCTTATTTAGCACTAATTGCATGTACTATATCTTTGTTATCGAATCATTAGATTAGGTATTTGGCTATGTTTTTTATGTAAATAATTGTATGTGTTCATATTGTATTTCCATAATATAAACAACTTGTTAATCAAATAGTCATCTTACAAGGGAATGATCATATATGGCAATATATACTATGCGTTCTTGTCATTCCCTGTTCAATTTACCTATACATGTTTGTATGTTTTACTTAGTATGTTGTTTAAAGTATTTCAATAAAACGTCATTACCTGGATGGACTAGGGAATGACCATATATGGCAGCACAGTGTTAAAATTATACATCTAAGGTTTTCAGCAACAAGCTACAGTCACCTCCTTAAGAGGGTGGCAGTGCCCCCCTTTCTTTCAGGGGCTTTAATAATTTTGCAGAAATTATCTGCATTCACCTCCTTAAAGCTGGCTAAATATAAGGTATGCAGCAGGACCTGAGCATAACATAGATTACGTAAATAACAGTTATACATTACTCTCCTATATCTGTGCATATTGCTGTTTTTTAGGGCACACCCACTCAGATGTCACTGTGCTCTGTAGCTGGGAAGAGAGTGATTTGACTTCTGAGGCACAGCTTCCGGTCTCTTACACCCAGCCAGGTTTAGTGGTCTCAGTAAGGTTGCTTGACCAACTGCAGTGTCTCTCACTTCAGGAACAGCATTCAGTGCAAGCTTTCAAAGCTGCCACTGATTCACACTCATCCTCAATGTCAAAGTAAGGTTATTGGCCTGCTTTCTATATCATAGCATGATCAAATATCAATATATCATATGATTTGTGTGATTAATTTAGAATTCTTTTTGTGTAATGAAAGGAATATTAATTTGAGTTCATTTTCACACCCTTCCCAAGTTTAACAATGAACCCACTTAAGCATGTTTTTTAAACTTTATGCTGCGTTAGAAGCAACTGGAGACAACCTTCCCGACCAGAAGCTCATAGAAAACTGATAGAAGGGAGAGACAGCTCTTGTACAAGAAAGATTGTTATCCAAAATACAGGTAAATATTTTAATACAATGATTTCATTGTAATTTGTGGCACAATATCTTGTGATATGTTCCATCTAATTGATACCACTATCAGGTCAATGAAGACATAAGGTGTAATAGTGTTGAGTTTGTGCTATGACCAAATGTTTGTTATAGCACCCAAGTCATGGAGCTTCTGGCGGGACTGGTTGATTCAGATGATGCAAATCCCATCCACGAAGATAACAGTTAAGCTCACCTCGTATGTTAGATACTGTCATCAGTGTGTTAACGTTTTATATTTGTATGCATCTATTTTGAAGACAATATCAATTTAATCAAAATTTGAGAAGAAGCAGAAAATTCAAAGATGACCGTTGGATAACCCGCAGCATGAGCTAACTAAGATTGAAAATGGCAGCAAAACGACATCACTGCTGAAAATGAGGTACCAAACTTCTTGATGCCCACAAAACAAAGTTATACATGAAATGGTTTTATCAGATCTTTGTGACTTCATGTGATGGTTATATCAGATCAGATCATTGTGATTCGGTGAGATGGTTATATCAGATCTTTGTGATTCCATGTGATGGTTATATCAGATCTTTGTGATTCCATGTGATGGTTTTATCAGATTTTTGTGACTACGTGTGATGATTATATCAGATCTTTGTGATTCCAATTGATGGTTATATCAGATCTTTGTGATTCCAATCGATGGTTATATCAGATCTTTGTGACTACATATGATGGTTATATTGGATTGTTGAGCATTCCTGCCTATACATTGTGGATTCTGTATAAGCTCATGACTCTTTAACCTGGGCAATGACAGCAGCCAGTCGTCAAGAAATGTTGAAGGAGAGGGCATTGAAGAAGTAAGTGAACTAGAACATGTGACCAAAGCGTATATGGCCGGTGTCTGAATATCCTGATACACACCTTGAGGTTTCCCACATTCATGACAGACTGCGTTCTGGTGTAGAGATGAAAACCTCGTACTTCACTGTAATTGTGACTGTATAGTTGGTACTGTTTTAATCAATATTTACATCATAACGTTTGATCTTGCTTGTGACTATGCATAATTCGATGTATGATTGTTTTATAACAACAATAATCTGCACGATGTTGTTCAATTAACTTTACAGTTTTGCCCATTTGTTATGCAAGTTATAATTGTTACAGGGTCACAGTATGACTATACTTGATGTCATATGTAACTCCATTGATGCATCGGAATAAACCATCACTCTGTATATAGTGTATTATATGATCATGGAACTCGTACATTGCACCACACACACACACACACACACGCACACACACTTATTCACATGCAAATATATATATATATATATATATATATATATATATATATATATATATATATATATATATATATATATATATATATATATATATATATATACTGATGAATATACACTATAAAGAGTCAATGATGAGATATTTGTTTTTATATCAGACCCTAAGCCCATTAGTATATTGCAGTTGTTTCTCCTGAGGCTTGACGCTGAATAATGAGGATAATATAATTGTGTATGCGAGACAATGATAAATTTCATTAATGCATGGTGCATTCATCTGTTCTTGTGTAACAGCTGTCACCATGATGTTCCAGTGATACATCAAAGTGGACGGAGGTGCTGGGTCCGTCCTTCGACAAGGCAATAGACTCCCGCAAATCATTGCTTATTACGCAGGCAGTGGCAACATCAGGTCTGTCAGTACCTCATGTAAAGGTGAATATCTTCTGACTATCAGTATGCCTACATACTATCAGTGTTCCTCCATAACTATTGTGCATTTTCAATGTAGTATTTGCTGATTTTGTATAACACGGATATAACGATGGAAATCAAGCTATAAATAAATTTTGAAAGAGAATGGACTCGTGTCTAATCATCCTGTCTTGGAATGGTTTGCGTTATAATTAGCTGGAGCTTACTTTTCTATGTAAGTACACAGGAATCATTTAAGGATAAAAGATAACACATGAGTTCATCATGTTATACATGGGATCCCATACAAGCATGCTATCATAGGTTCTAGGAACTAACACAACTTGATATATGACTCGCCACTAGTAATATTCAATCAGCTGTGTCTTGGGTATTGCTGCATATTTTTTGTGCTGAAGCTAAACCAAAATGCCTGGAGGAAGCTGCACCAATCTGCCTAAGAGCCTGTTGACTGATGGAAAAGATGCCAGAAGATTAATGACTATTAAAAAAGAGGTGAATTTTTAATTTCAATGACTATTTAAACCAGCAATATGTGGAATTTGAAATCCAAAGCATCGCCCTTATTGTTTGGATCGTATGTAGAGTTACAGATGAATGAGCTTTCCAATAAGGGCTAACAAAGAGGCTTGTCTGTGATTCCTAGGGGCAATGTGCTCAGGAGAGTGACCCGGATGTACTGCTATTCCTGAGTACAGAGGATGGCAGCAGTTGTACATTTATTTAACTTAATCTATGATAAAGAGACCAAATGTTTGCTGACAAAGTATATACCATATATTGTTTGTCTTAACACATACAATAAAGCCAATTTAAATATTCTTGAGTATAGCTGTTTAGCACTCACTTAGGCAAACATAATCACGAGGTCAAACTGACAGACTACAGAAACATGTCATTTTAAAACAGCCTTTATCAAGGTTTCAGTTCTTCAATGATCATTAAGTATTGATAGATGCATTTCATCACATCCATGTTATGTTTAATTAATCTGGTTAGCTGATTCATCAAAGATAAAGCACGGATATGTCAAAACAGGGGGTCAATTTATCCCATACACTGCCTAATCACATCACTCAACATCTGCTTTTTTTACAAATGTCTTAGTTGAAGCCCTCTTAATGTGACTAAATGGATCCATTGTGTTTGTTATCAGCTGAGAGACAGACAGTACCTGGTTACTTATACGAGCTTCACATTACCACCCATTGAGCTACCTGGCGCGAGGTGGTACGCACACACACCTGTCAATCATTCAACAACGCGTTCTTAAGTCCAGAGAGTAACATCAATTTCGACAGGGCCCTTTGTCTGCTGTATATTGACACGTGACGTGTTCAGGTTCCATCATTAATTGTTACTTCCATACATTTCATTTCATTTGCAAATTGACCTCAGAATGTCACAGATAATTCTAGTTCCTATGGGTTTTGACGCCTGCGGCCCGATTATATTACTTCAGCATATGTCTTAACCAGATGGAGGTATACTTTTTGTAATATTGAAACGATAGTACCCTAACTCACCAAATTTGTGACTGGGTGGAAACGTTGTTGATCTTCTCAATGTCATAGTTCAAGCACGTATGAGTAGAGCTACGTACAAGTAACCAGGTACTGACCGTACATCAACTGATAAGAAATGTCATAGCAATGCATTATAAGATAAGAAGTTTTTATGCCTTGCATTTTACCCTGAATGTATTAGTGATTCATCCATATGCTATAACCCCAGTGATTCACCAAATAATCAGTTTGATGTTTCTCGTATTTCTAGTCACTGGGATTATGCCTCCCAGACATGACTAGAATGCTACAGCAAAAAAGTGGTGTTAAGGAGCCAGTATGGACCATTGTTAGCTAAGTGACGTCACACTGTCTTTACCACCAAGAACTACCCCACATCACACACTAAGAACACCACACCAACTCACACTAGGAAGACTCATCCAACTGGCACACTAAGAACTACCCCACATAACACACTAAGAACACCACACCACCTCACACTAGGAAAACTCGCCCAACTGGCACACTAAGAACTACCCCACATAACACACTAAGAACACCACACCACCTCACACTAGGAAGACCCATCCAAATGGCACACTAAGAACTACCCCACATAACACACTAAGAACACCACACCACCTCACACTAGCAAGACTCACCCAACTTGCACACTAAGAACTACCTCACATAACACACTAAGAACACCACACCAACTCACACTAGGAAGACTCATCCAACTGGCACACTAAGAACTACCCCACATAACACACTAAGAACACCACACCACCTCACACTAGCAAGACTCACCCAACTTGCACACTAAGAACTACCTCACATAACACACTAAGAACACCACACCACCTCACACTAGGAAGACTCGCCCAACTTGCACACTAAGAACTACCCCACTTAACACACTAAGAGCACCACACCACCTCACACTAGGACAGTTACCCAACTGGCACACTAAGAACTACCCCACAAAACACACTAAGAACACCACACCACCTCACACTAGGAAGACTCGCCCAACTGGCACACTAAGAACTACCTCACATAACACACTAAGAACACCACACCACCTCACACTAGGAAGACTCGCCCAACTGGCACACTAAGAACTACCTCACATAACACACTAAGAACACCACACCACCTCACACTAGGAACACTTACCCAGCTGGCACACTAAGAACTACCCCACATACACACAAAGAACAAAACACCACCTCACACTAGGAAGACTCACCCAACTGGCACACTAAGAACTACACCACATAACACACTAAGAACACCACACCACCTCACACTAGCAAGACTCACCCAACTTGCACACTAAGAACTACCTCACATAACACACTAAGAACACCACACTACCTCACACTAGAAAGACTTGCCCAACTTGCACACTAAGAACTACCCCACAAAACACACTAAGAACACCACACCACCTCACACGAGGACAGTTACCCAACTGGCACACTAAGAACTACCCCACAAAACACACTAAGAACACCACACCAACTCACACTAGGAAGACTCGCCCAACTGGCACACTAAGAACTACCTCACATAACACACTAAGAACACCTCACCACCTCACACTAGGAACACTTACCCAGCTGGCACACTAAGAACTACCCCACATACACACAAAGAACAAAACACCACCTCACACTAAGAAGACTCACCCAACTGGCACACTAAGAACTACCTCACATAACACACTAAGAACACCACACCACCTCACACTAGGAAGACTCGCCCAACTGGCACACTAAGAACTACCCCACTTAACACACTAAGAACACCACACCACCTCACACGAGGACAGTTACCCAACTGGCACACTAAGAACTACCCCACAAAACACACTAAGAACACCACACCAACTCACACTAGGAAGACTCGCCCAACTGGCACACTAAGAACTGCCTCACATAACACACTAAGAACACCACACCACCTCACACTAGGAAGACTCGCCCAACTGGCACACTAAGAACTACCTCACATAACACACTAAGAACACCACACCACCTCACACTAGGAACACTTACCCAGCTGGCACACTAAGAACTACCCCACACAACACACAAAGAAGAACACACCACCTCACACTAGGAAGACTCACCCAACTGGCACACTAAGAATTACCCCACATAACACACTAAGAACACCACACCACCTCACACTAGGAAGACTCGCCCAACTGGCACACTAAGAACTTCCCCACATAACACACTAAGAACACCACACCACCTCACACTAGGAAGACTCGCCCAACTGGCACACTAAGAACTACCTCACATAACACACTAAGAACACGACACCACCTCACACTAGGAAGACTCATCCAACTGGCACACTAAGAATTACCCCACAGCACGCGCTAAGAAAACCACACCACCTCACACTAGGAACAATTCCCTTACTTGCGGACTAAGAACTACCCAACATCACATGCTAAGAACACCTCACACTAGGAACCTTTCCACAACTTGAACACCGTCCCACCTTCCATACAGAACACATTGTCCCGCCTAGCACACCGAAAACATCACTCAACCTTGCATACAAAATAACATACCCCACTTCGCACACTTAAACACCACCCCACCTCGCACATTAAAACACCACCCCACCAAAAACACTCCCTGGTTATTGAGATAAGAGGCGTCGCTTCCAGAAATACACAGTGATTATTATTTTAAGCAATTTAACTGTAAAAATGTCTGTTTTGCGTCGCATTTTGATGTTAATCTAAGGCTTTGCCCGAATGACAATTTATACATTCAATTGTCATTCGGGCACTAAATGACACAAAAAGTGGACTTTAATAAAGTTCCAACCATATTTACATAAAAACATCAAATAACGCGCGATAAGGATGATTGACATCTACCTGTAATCATGTGTCAGGTATATAGCGGGGTGTTACCGACCAGCATCACCCCACTTGTCCTCTAGCATTATCATTGACGGGTCACCTTGGCTGACGTCTTTGAAATACCACACGTACACATGACCAGTTCAATCAATCACTTTTAGTTTTTCTCGGTAGAGATGGTGTTCTTTGTCAATGAAGCTAATCAGTTTAGGTGATAAATTAGCTTAGCCTTTTAGGAAGATAAGTCAGGGAACTATTGGAATAAATTATTAGATAATGCCAATTGAACACTTACCCGTTAACTCTTTATGGAAACACGTCTTTCGTCAAGTGATCTTGATGTCATTGATCTGATCAATAAAGTTTGTTATCAGCTCAGGTGGAGTCCGTACCTGGTTACATATACGTGCTTCACAACATGTGCTTCTAATATGTCACAGGGTGGTACGAAGTGTTGTGTGTCACTCAGACACAATCCTACTCAGGAGGGCGCCACCATCATGTTTTCCAATGTCTCTCGAGATAGAGAGATATATCAGAGGTTTCAAATGCGAATTCACACTAAAATGGATTTAGAATAAACATTCCTAACGATTGCACCTTGCTCAGCAGTTAACCCTTAACCCCAAATTTACGAGTCACCCTTCTAACACCATACCCCCACTAACCGCATGCACTAATTGGTTCTGTATAGTGTATGGATGGGACTAGGAAGGTCAAGGTCACAATGGACGCTATATCAGAGTGAGAGTTGTGATCATGACAAGCAGCAGGTCGTCTATGAAGGGACATAAAGGGTGATATGTCACTTTCAACAGTTCGGTTATATTGTGGCGGTGGTTGATGGGGTGATAGTGATGCTTGGACTGCTCTGCTTCCTGGCATCAATTAGTTACCCAGACCAGGATGCAAATCCGACTCCGGTCCAGCGCGATTGAACCGTTGAACGATCAGGTTGGGAACATCCCCTATCAGAGACGTCGCCATATAACGAGAACACTTGAGTAACGAGTGACGACTCATATTTTCGCTACTAGATTCCCTCCCACAGCCGGCTTTGTACAAGGCGACCCAGCTAACCACTAAGCCACCAGGAGTGGCTCATCAATGATAAGACTGCCATTTACTGACTCAACCATCAAGTCAATGTACCGGTTAAAATGTGATATTTATTCAGCACTCGACATATGTATAGGTAGTGCTTGCGTGGAGTTGAAGTTATCGCTATATAATATACCATGTGGTCTCATAGCACATAGTAAACATGTATAGTGAGTAGAACAAATAACACATTGCGGTAGTGACATGTGAAATACACAATATCCCTACAAAAAATACATTTTGGCCCATATGAGAAAATGATGCATGATATTAAAAGACAGATACTTCCATTATCATAATCAGTAAGTTGGAATGGTATCGCTAAACTAACAAAATGACCATATGCTACGCCTGGTTCCGTCTTGCCAGAATTGAATTGACTTGCAAAGCAACATGTCAATTTTACTGAAACTTTATAACTTTGAAACAATATTTTGTAATCAACTCGAATAGCTACGATTCTATTGATAGCGCTTTTCCGAGACAAGCTCAAATAGTAAATGGAACAGTATTGACTGAATACGGTCTTGTGTTAGCTCAGTGTGAGATTAATCTTGGTCGATATCACTCATTGACCCGATAAGCAGCTATAGACGTATCCCCGTGAACTGAAAAGATGAATGCTCACTAAGCGTTTTTCGAGTTGCGCAGTCCTGCCGTCAGCAGGTTACAAGCACTACCTCACTTTATCCCCTGACACATCATATGGTACTCGTCTTACTATACACAGTCAAAGAACAAGCTTCAAGACTTAAAACAGCTGCTGCAGAGCTTCAGGGTTTCCTGAATGTGTTTGTTGTCGAAATTACCCGAAGATTGGCAACAATAGAAGAGTGGCCATGTATGACCGAACATCCAGGGTTCAAGTCAACCTGCTTGGACCGTTATGTCCTGCTTGCATGGAAATTCGAGTTCATACAGATAGATGGACATATAGGGGATGAAGTTAACACAAATGAGTTAGTTATGCCTTTATTGAAGCACTTATAAGACACACAGCCACTTCTGGACATGGACAATGTGTATCCCAAGTGTCCATGTAGTGCATTTGGTAATCACGTTCAGTGCTACATGACAACAAACAGCAAAACCAGCAATACATTTATATCTGGAGTACATAGTTGACAAAAAAAGAGTTATAAAACATTACTTTCATATTTCCCTAAGAAATAATCAATTCTTTTTTACTCCAGGTTATTCAGATATTTGGCCTATCGCCGTTTCATCTACTGGGTGTGGCACAGATTAGGTAGACATAACAGAAAAATATTGCCATCATGTGTCTTAAACAAAATAAGATCTACATTCCCAGAAAGTATTGCCATCATGTGTCTTAAACAAAATAAGATCTACATTCCCAGACCCAGAGGGCCTTTACAGAGGATACCTAGAAAGTAGCCGAGTAGATTTTGTTTGCATGATTGAAGCGGCATCGCCGTGCTCCCACAAGGATGTCCTTTGCTGGCTTTTCAAATTGAGCAGCAATAGGGGGCGGAACACTCCTTTCCACAGAAAGAACTTTCGCCAGTCTGTAATTGGGATATTTCTCACGAAGCACAAACACTTCAGTAATGAGGTTGTCAACATAATCTGAAGCATAACCAGTTAATAAAAGATTAGTTATAAATTGTCTTTGAATCACTAAATGGAATGTTTGATCTTTTGTGCCAGTATAATTACCCTATGGGCATGGCAGAGCCTCATAATAAATTTATCTTAATAAATGCCAGCATTACATTATTGTTTAACTCATATTTACATATATTGAAAAACAAATCCTGTGATATATACCAATCAAAAGTGATGGGAACTTTGACAGGCTTCACCACTGGATCCTCCTGTCTGGACTTTGGAAAGGACACTCCCCATTGTGCCTGGCCTTGTTGAGTGTCTGCCTGAGCTCTATTGGAGTTTTCATTAAAATGCAAAACTGCAAGGAGTAATCTGGAAGTAAAGCACCAACAGTAGCAGATATAGCCTGGTGGTCTGGCATGCCTATGTGAGCTCACAATACACCAGCATGTCATAACTTTATAAGGACCAACATAAACCCTTGTTTTACATCAGGTATTTGCAATATATACCACACTACAGTCACAGCAAAGCTCAAATTACCTTGCTTCCATAGTGGCAAAGGGAAAGTGTACACTCTTGGGCACGAAGAAGATCACCACCTTGTGGAAAGATTCTAAGCTGCCAATTTCTTTCAGAAGGTGTTAGCTGTTCATGACCAGGGCCATCCTCTAGCTCAATGTCACTATAAAACCAAAGTTGTAGGTGCTTTATTAGGCTTATGAGAGAGCACTGATTTTTATAAGTATGCAATACAATTCCACTGTTTACAGGGGTATTTTCAAAGTAATCTATCACTTACATTTCCTGGTGCACTGCATGTTCATCCATATCATCCTCGTCACTTTCCATGTCGAATATAGACATCTAGGTGACTCAATATACCTACAAGCAAGCATGTTTGAACTCCAAACGATTTGTGGGAGCCCTCTACCAGTTGAGCTGGCCTCTATCTCGGGCACACCTGTCATCTCCTTTTCACATTCACTGGAGGCATCAAGCATCTCAGCTCCAGTTAACATTTCATGCAGCACCTACAAACAGAGGCATCATGTGTTTCAGTGTCGACCAGTTGTACACCAATGATATTTCCCAAAATAGGGATCAAAATCACCTATATCAATATACTTCTATGTACAGACTGTCTAATTTATCCTATGACATCAGTAGTACTCATGTAAATGGACCAATTAAACACAGTATGTAGTGTATCCAAATCCCTAAACAATAAACAGGCAATGTCAAGCAAGCATTTTGAGATCACATTGAAACACCAGTTATTCTGTTATTGAGCCATGCCCATGGGGCCTTTCTTTACCTGTTTACAAGTGATGCCTTAGCCTTAACACGGCCATGTCATTTGGGTCGTATGATTATTCATATAAGAAATAAATTTTGCTGTCAATCAAATACAAAGGCACAACCATGACTGGGATTTAGTGAATAGTGGGAATGAAAATTGAATGGTCCTAGCTATCTTACCTGTTGACGTCGTCTTTTCTCAAAGGCACCTCGACGTTTTACTCGATCCTGGTTCACACCCATGTAATTGAAAATCGTTGGCATGGCACCTTGGCGAAACCTAGTTTGTGTAGAAAAGCCCAGACTTTTGAGCAGCTCTGGGTCAGTTTCATAGGCGTCTCTCTCAAAGTGGTCGGAGCAAAGGACAGTTGTTTTGGTCGGCTTCCAATCCTTCCTCTTCGCCTTTGCAATCCAATTCTTGTGCATGTTTCGGTCTTTCGGGAACCGAAAGAAACTCTTACCCGACCTCTCGTCGTTTCTACACCCAACCGGCACAACAATAAGGCATAGTCCAAACTGTGAGTGTAACAAGCCGTGAAGACTTTTTCATAAACCATCAACGAGCCGCGACAACAATGGCGAACCTTGTTGACATTCTTGATCAGCGAGCACAGAGCAGCGAACGTGACGTCACGGGCCAAATAATTCCGAACGTTGCCGAGCGGGATGTTCAACGCGAGGAAGATGAAAACATACACTTTAAAATCATTTTTTAAAGGAATAGGGTGCTCCAAAGTAACCGCTATTGATATGAATACCATTATTGAAGTTTATTCTTTCGAATTTCGATTAAAAAAAAAATTGTGTTTATGATCTTTAATATATTAGTGGAAATCTTTCGGTGGCACCCAAGACACTCTAATAATGGACATCAACCCAACTTGGACAGTACCTCCTATAATACTTTAATTAAAACGTCGCACCAGCATCCGTCCTCTAACAGTGAGACAGAGTCAGGATAAGAAGAAATTAAGTAGTAGTGCGTAATAAATTTTTTGACATAACAAACTTTCTCACAAAGGCATTCATTTATCACTCTCTGACGCACTCACTCACACTCACTCACTCACTCACTCACTCACTTACTCACTCACTCACTCACTCACTCATGCACTCACCTACTCGTGCACTCACTCATTTCACTCATTGACATATTCACTCATAAAATCACTGGTACCAAATTGGTTCGCTCACTCACACACCATATCGGTCATTCATTAATCAGTTCTCTCAACCACGCACTTATCCGCTCATTCATTCATTCAATCGCCAATACACCAGCTCACTCACGCAGTCACTCAATCATTCAGACCTTATCGTCTCGAATTTCCTTTTGTCGTCCACAGAGTCACGTACACACAAACACCCACATATGTCAATGTATGCAGTCAGCCGCTCTATTCCCCTTTATACACACACAAACACACACATATGTCAATGTACGCAGTCAGCCGCTCTATTCCCCTTTATACACACACAAACACACACATATGTCAATGTACGCAGTCAGCCGCTCTATTCCCCTTTATACACACACAAACACACACATATGTCAATGTACGCAGTCAGCCGCTCTATTCCCCTTTATACACTCACATGAATTCGATACCGAATGTAACATTTCAATAATTTAATTGCAACTGTACCTATTCTACAGTTATCAATTGATTTTGATCGCGATCATTTAAGTTCCTGCGCAATAGTCAGTCATTTCATTCTGTGAGAAGTTTATCACAATCTCTAGAATTCACGTGCACTCAAACCTACGTTGTTTTCGGGCTTTCCTATCGCGTCACGTGACAAATCACGGAACACATGAACTAACGCCAGCCGAAGTTGAGCAGCACCGGGTAACGTAGAGCTCGGCAGGTGGGCTCTACAGTAAAGGTTATTCAGGAAGACATGAAAAGAACTCTTTAATGAGATCGATGGATCAGTAGTGCGTGACAAGCGCGCATCGTCACCTGCTGTGGGTGAATTACGGGAGAGCTTCGCGCTACAGCGGGAGAACACATGGCTTTATCTAATGACTACCCAGCATCGCCACATATACTGTCTTAATGTATTCATTGATGGCCGCGGTAATGCTGGTATAACACACATAATCTCTAGCGTAGATCACCTACTGTGGTCCGTTCTACAACTTGGGTACTGAACTAACTAACATGATACTTAACCGGACAAACCTGTGTAAAGAAATGCAATTATCGCCGTCTGATTCCTATTGTGAAACCAGGAATTATGCGGTGTTGCAAAGTTATCATTTTGTGTATAGTAACATTGCACAATTTGGTAGCAACAGCAACAAGTGTTTACTGACTCTGAATGGTCTCCTTGAACGATTAGCGTTTGAGTGGTTAACGACCCTCCTTATGCATCTTATCAACCAAGACATACACAGAACTCTTCCGTTGAGAGTGATGGCTAAAGACAATGTGATTCGAACACCCTGGGACGCGATACGAAGTGTCAATATAATACAACATGGTGTGGGGTCCTACTGTACGACCTCCTGTTGTAAAAACACCTGCGAGGACAGAGTAGGTTACATAACACATTCGACCTATAACATCAGAGGCTAACTTAAGTTATCAGACGTAACCATAAGATGTGTAAACATGGGAGTATCTTATACCCGGTCTCATCATACTATCGTGATAGTGGTTTCTGTGATTTTGATGCTATCGTGATGGTGGTTTCTGTGATTGTGATGCTATCGTGATGGTTGTTTTGTGATTGTGATGCTATCGTGATGGTGGTTTCTGTGATTGTGATGCTATCGTGGTGGTTTCTGTGATTGTGATGCTATCGTGATGGTGGTTTCTGTGATTGTGATGCTATCGTGATGGTGTTTTCTGTGATTGTGATATTATCGTGATAGTGGTTTCTGTGAT
>CM067348.1:32493253-32545436 GCA_034190875.2 Urechis unicinctus | reverse complement strand
CTTGTTAGCTCTACCGGGACAGGACAAGACCCTGTCAGCTCTACCGGGACAGGACAAGACCCTGTTAGCTCTACTGGGACAGTATAATACCCTGTTAACTTTACCGGGACAGGACAAGACCCCGTTTGCTCTACCGGGACAGGACATGACCTTGTTAGCTCTACCGAGAGAAGGACAAGACCCTGTTAGCTCTACCGGGACAGAACAAGACCTTGTTAGCTCTACCGGGACAGGACAAGACCCTGTTAGCTCTACCGGGACAGGACAAGACCCTGTTAGCTCTACCGAGAGAAGGACAAGACCCTGTTAGCTCTACCGGGACAGAACAAGACCTTGTTAGCTCTACCGGGACAGGACAAGACCTTGGTAGCTCTACCGGGACAGGACAAGACCTTGTTAGCTCTACCGGGACGTTGTACGCACGTGTGGTTTAGGTGTATATGTGTGTGATGCGCACGTGTGGTTGAGGTGTATTCGAGTGTGATGCGCACTTGTGGTTGAGGTGTGTATGAGCGTGATGCGCATGTGTGGTTGGGGTGCATATGAATGTGAGGCGCACGTGTGGTTGTGGTGTATATTGGTGTGATGCGCACATGTGGTTGTGGTGTACGCACCTGAAGGTGGGCACTAGTGAACCTGAGGTTGAGAGAGGCATTTTTAAGAGGTGTGCAGAAGGTTGAGGTGAGCTTAGGGCTGGGTTTACAACAGGTAGAGGTTTAAATGGGCCGGATTCTCAGGTTGCAGTAGTTTTGTTTGATGAATATTCATGGCGGATCTCTAAATGAGCAGGACTTGTCTTGCGTTGGATACGCCTACAAAACGTAGGAGTCGATAATGAGTTGGAGGTGATGTTCTGGCGTCTATGCTGTGGAAGTTTATATGATTTGGAGTTGTGCAAGCAGTAATGCTATTGAGATGGCCATGTTGGAGGTGTAGATGTGCTGGATGTGTACATATAGTAGGGGTTTATATGCTGTGGAGGTTTACATTTGATGACGCGTGACACATGTAGTGGGAATGGTGGACATTCGATCAAGGGAGAATTACATGTACAGCAGAGTGTGTGTTGGAGGAGTATATGTGACCGAGTTGTACATGGTAGACGCTAACGTTAGTTGAATGTGTTGAAGGGGTACATGTGGTGCAAATAGTGGAACCGTACAAGGCTGGTAACTTTCAAAAGTTACCGGCCCAACATAAATGTTACGGGCAAAATTCATAACATAAACATATGCCCAAATATGAATATGTATTACCCAGAACTGTACATGTTATTCACAGATGAAATATGTACCAAGACAAATAGAAATGAACACTTAGTGCGCCTTAACTGAAAACACTCATCACTTGTCTGTCCACACCCACACACACATTATCTAATGATTCAGTCTTACTTAAGTTGTGAATATCAGAAGACTGAAGAAGAACACTCATGAGGTTGACTAACGTGGAGTGACATAAACTGGACCGCCAGTCCCTCTCGGTTTGGCCCATCATATTGAAACCTCTCTCACATTATGCCCTAGATGAACGAATTGTTAGTATAAGGTCGAACAAATAAATAGCACTCTTTCTTTAGCATACGACTCACTGCTCAGCCCTATCAACCAAGTACGGGAGCTGCGGTAATAAAACCTGAAGTTGGTCTGCTGGGCTACCTATCATATATTGACATGCGTGAATTTTATCGTTGACGAACTGCACTTATCTGGGGCCGTATTTATAAAGAATCTTAACTTGAGTTGTGGCAACTTGAATCTGCAATCTCAGATCGTATTCATAAAGACAAACGACGGATATTTCCATCGACCACACGACTAATAGTTTTTTATCAGTACGGCTGAGACAGCCAACTCAGCTTACTCTCTCAAAAACCTGACTATGAACACCTGATCTGAAGCTTGTTGACACACGCGTATTTTATGGTAGCATGCGCGGACAAAAACCGGAGACAAACGTCTCAAGCATGCTTTTGATGTTTGGCAATGTCGCCGGAAAGTAATTAACCCACATAGAGAGAGTGCGATAACTGACTCGCCAGGGGCGGGCGACCGTTAGTTTCAACCCCTGGGGGTGTGTATGTGATAAATGTGTACATGAGATAGAGGTGTACATGGGATGGAGGAGTTCAAATGTACATGAGATAGAGGTGTACATGGGATGGAGAAGTTCAAATGTACATGAGATAGAGGTGTATATGGGATGGAGGAATTCAGATGTACATGAGATAGTGGTGTACATGGGATGGAGAAACTCAGATGTACATGAGATAGAGGTGTACATGGGATGGAGGAATTCAGATGTACATGAGATAGAGGTGTACATGAGATGAAGGAGTTCAGATGTACATGAGATAGAGGTGTACATGGGATGGAGGAGTTCAGATGTACATGAGATAGAGGTGTATATGGGATGGAGGTATTCAGATGTACATGAGATAGAGGAGTACACGGGATGGAGGTATGCAGATGTACATGAGATAGTGGTGTACATGGGATGGAGGAATTCAGATGTACATGAGATATAGGTATACATGGGATGGAGGAGTTCAGATGTACATGAGATAGTGGTGTACATGGGATGTAGAAGTTCAGATGTACACGAGATAGAGGTGTACACGGGATGGAGGAATTCAGATGTACATGAGATAGAGGTGTACATGGGGTGGAGGTGTTCAGATGTACATGAGATTGTATGTACTAAAAAATACCGCTGTATTTCTAAAATTTAACAACTTTTTGATAGAGCCAATGCATAAAAACAAAGCCAATTACTATTGACACCTTTGTATCAATTTATGTTATGATTTATTTGCTACAATATTTTTTATGAACGTTTGGACGAAGTCGCATATATCAGTATCTACCCCAGGCCTAGCCCCAATCGGACGGTAAGATACATGCTTACTCAGACGTTCTGTGGATACCCTTATTTGATGTTAAAAAGTTATCATATTGGTTTTGTCATTAGTGTGGACATATTTGCGGCGGAATATAAGAAGTTGATTTAAATACATGCTCATGATTTCCCGATTGAATGATATTTGATTTGTCACCCGAACCTCCACCGAATCAACATACTTCATTGTCGGTTGATGGGGTGCCCTGTGCAGACGTATGATTTTATTATGTAGTACTGTAACATGTATTCTTGATTATTTTGAATAACAATATAATAATGGATTATTTCTGGACATAGCATATGGTAAAAAGATTGATGCAGCATGAATTTAATCATCATTAACTCTCGCTCTCTCTCTTTTTCTGTCTCCCTTTTTCTCTCTGTCTGTATCTCAGTCTCGCTTTGTCTCTCTCTATCTCTCTCTGTCTCTCTCTCTGTCTCTCTCTCTTTATCTTCTCTCTCTCTCCCTCTCTCTCTCTCTCTCTCTAGATATATATGTATATATATATATAATATATATATTTATATATATATTTATATATATATATATATATATATATATATATATATATATATATATATATATATATATATATATATATATATATATATATATATATTAAGGTCATTCCAACTAAAACTCTCTATCTTAATAGCTTACTCAGAACAACCACAAATGAAATGAGATCATCAGCATACATTAGAAGATTAACAACAAGCACACTAAAACTACACTGAACACAACAATTATTTAAAACCAGTGCTTAATTCATCCATATAAACACTAAAACAGTTAAGTTGACAATATGCCTCCCTGTCTTGTGCCATTAAACACACCAAATCAGCCAGACATAGTTCTGCCCCATCTTACACACACATCTGATTGGACTACCATGCAACCAACCATTCTGACAGTAAATCCACCTTTGTTCGACAAACATTCACTTCCTGGGTGGAAAGGCCTTTGTCAATTCAAACAGTTAATAGAAGCGAAGAAATGCCCATTTGTGTTTGACTTCTAGTCAGACATACTCGCAAGTCATAACGAAGTTGGTTGGCTGCTGCTCGTCGTGTAGCTTCCACAAAGTAGGGGGCGCTGCCTACGCGGTGTCACGGAATTTGTCAGGCGAGCTGCCGAGTCGGGTACCTTATTATGTCTTCCAACGATAGTTGGAAGACATATTGGTTTAGCCAGTATTTTTTTTTTTTTTTTTTTTTTTTTTTTTTTTTTTTTTTTTTTCTCCAGTCAAGGTTTTTCAGGCTTTTCTCCGGAACGGTTAAACATATCAACATGAAATTTTGGGGAATGATAGATCAAGTTGAGACACAACTGGCGATCAAGTTTGACGCGCATGCGCAGTGTTGGAGGCTTATGGGATTGATTTTTCGTCGATTTTTTTCCCCATTTTCTGTAACTATCTCCTCCATAACTACTGCAGTTACGAACATATGAGTTATATGGTTGTAACAAGCAATTATCGTAGCATGGAATAGGCGAAAAAAATACTTGTTTTCACCTTTTGTACTTTGTATAATGACATATATTTTAGAGTACCTATCGCGATTTTTGCTAAGAGTTCTCTCCTCGCTGATATCTCCGTAACGGCTGTATTTACGGACATGAAATTTTGTCAGTATTTAGAACTTGGCCTCGTGATAATGATTGTAACAGTATTTTTAGCATTCACAGTAACAAAAAACAGTAAAAAGGACGATTAGTTTCAAGGTTTTCTACTGCAGCAGCTTAGCGGCAGGCTAACAGCAGTTCGTGTTTAAGTAGGCCAAACCTTACGTAATCGACCAGAGCCTTGGCTGGGTTTGCATTGACTTGGGTAGGTGGTCATGTCAAAACAGGCTAAACCTTACGAATCGACCGGCGGCATTTCTCACTTTCGTCGGCTCATATTGACTTGGCAAAGGGGTCATGTCAAAACATAAACGGCAGCTTATAATAGTGCGCGTTACAAGCTATTCTCGGTCCGTGTATATACTGTCTTTATGTCTCAGCGACAGTGTGCACTGGATGTCCCGGTGCAATCAAAGCGGGTATATATACACAAACACGCATACACGCACATATATATATATATATATATATATATATATATATATATATATATATGTATACACACGGTTTCCGATGCCAAGCTTCCGTGCGCCGAGCAGCTATCTATAAATATATATATATGTATATTTATAAGTGTGTGTGTGTTATATATATATATATATATATATATATATATAGAGATATATAGATATACCACGGTTTCCGATGCCAAGCTTCCGTAGCGCCGAGCAGCTATCTATAATAGCATATATATATACACATATATTATAAGTGTGTATATATGTACATACATTATATATATACATATATATATACATATATATATATATATATATATACATAGATAGATATATAAATAAATATATATATATACATATTTATATACATACATATATATACATATATACATACATATATATATATAAATATACATATACACATATATATAAATATAAAAATAAATATATGTATATAAATACATGTATATATACATATATATATGGAGAGATTGTTATATATTTTTTTAGAGATAATATTGTTTGTGGTATATTGTTGGTACCGTATTGCTGGTCGTCCAGGCTTGTCGTTGGAAGACATGCCGTTGGCGCATGTGCCAACTCTAAGTAGGCCAAACCTATAAGTGGTGTGTGTGTGTTTTATATACGTATATATAGATAATTATATATAGAGGAGGTATATATATAGAGACACAGAGATATAGATACAGGGACATATAGAGATAGATAGAGAGAGGCATAGATTTACATATAGAGATATATACACATATAGGGAAAGAGACAGAGATACATATAGATATACAGACAGAGATAGATATATATACATCTAGATAGACAGACTATATAGATAGGACATATAGATAAATATACATATATATTTAGATATATAAATAAATAAATATATATAATATATATAGATATATATACATGTATATATACACATATATATATACTACATATATATACATAGATATATATATATATACCTATATATATAATATCCCTATCCCCCATATATCCCTATAAAAATAAATCTATATATATATATATATATATATATATATATATCATATATATATGCTGGTCGTCCAGGTTTGCCGTTGGAAGACATGCCGTTGGCGCTTGTGTCAACTCAAAGAAGTCCTAACCTTACGTAATCGACCAGTAACGTGGGTGTGTGTGTGTTTGTGTGCATCGAAACATATTCGTATTTAGTAACTAAGCTATGTACGACTACAATTGAGTAAATTACTATAAACTGGTCACTGCTACGGAGCACGTCGTCCTCAAAGGATCTTTTACATCCCTTTTCAAAGATGTGACCACCATTTGTACGTGATCATCCGAGTCAGAGTCAGGTTGTCACACCTTGGAGTCGAACCCACAGCCTGTGGATCAAAAGGCAAAGCAGTAAACCACCAAGCCACTGAGACCGGCTTAGTGCCATTCCCTCGGCTTTTTATTGACTTGGTTGAGGGGTCATGTCAAAACATCTGCTAAGGGGTCATATCAAAACAGGGGCTAAGGGGCTGCAGCTTGTGTCATCTATCGAAAAATAGTGCGCGTTACCAACTCCCCTCGCTGACATCTATCGTAAACGTGTGCTGCGCATAGGGTTTCTTAACAAGGCGCAATCACAGACCCGATTGCTTGCCATTGGAAGACTTGCCGATGGCGTGCCTGCCGAATCTAGTTATAACATGATCTTTGGTTGAGGTGCAAAAGTCGGCGGTACCCCCACCCCCCGGTGTTGTCAGAGAGCGCTGACCCCAAGATTCACCAGTAATGGTATAAAGCGAACTCTCTAGCTCCACTGCCATAGCCGTACATGGCCTGAGCTGTGTGAACCACTTACAATTGCAACTGAACTGTCGTGTTTGAAGACTTGCTACTTGGAATCGCTTATCATCGTCATTAATCGTGTACATAACCCCAGCGCCGCGCAGACGACAAACTTCTAATGGCGGTAAATATTATCCATTATTCATAATTATAGCATTGACTTCGAATGATTTGATTTCAATATGATCGAAAATCGAATTAGTTGTCTATAATATATGAGGTCGTGTTGAAGATTTGTAGCCAAACATTGAAGGCGCTAGTATACCAGATGTTACGTGTAACAGAGCGACCAGGACTGGGAGTTTACTAGGATTTGGGTAGAGCTGGTGGATGGGCTTAAATACATAGAAGACATAGGAGAACAATTACAATTGACTGGTACTCTGTACAAAACAACAGTGGAAAAAATTCTGCTAAAAACAACAACACCTACTGAGCGGAAAGAAGAGCTTCTCGATGCCATACAGAGACACTGCGCCTATGATATATTCTCTGAGTGCCTGCATGTCTCTGGCCAGGATAGACTCCACCAGCTCATGGTTCCCGTAGTGCCTGTAAAGCGTGTTACTTACGAGCTGACCACGCTACGATACCGTGTGTATTGTAAACATGAAATAGGAGACCCAAAGAAGATTCAAGTCCCTCCACACATACAACAACTCCTAGAGACACTGCATGAAGCATTACAAGGGATGGAGAATGTAGAGAGACTCGTGGACCTGATGGAGGAGGAAGGGTGCCTGACCACAGAGATAACCAGAGCAATCGAACAACAGCCCGACAACAAAGGGAAAACAAACATCCTCGTCGACAAGGTGAAGAAATCAACGCTGTACAGTTACTTTGTACTCACTCGGTTCTTAGACATCTCACAGCAGGAAGCATGGATGTCGAAAATCAGCGATGAGGACACAAAGACAGCGCTAGGACGCATGGAATATCTCCTGCTCAATGTCTACTACAACCTGCTGGGAGCTATTGCCTTGGAACACGGCGAGTTGGAAGAAAGACTAGGCGTGGAGGTCCGCGATTTTGTCACTTTAAGTATTAACACAAATTATGAGGCCGTTGACAGGCGAGGTCTCAATGAAGCCCACGTTGACCAATCACCGGGAACCGGAATCGAATTGGCGGAATTATTTAGCGGCACAGAGAACAACAAGCTGACACAAAAAGTTCTGCTCATAGGAGCGCCTGGTGCCGGGAAGACAACGGCTGTAATGGAGCTGGCCAGACAAGCTACCGCCAAGAAAACACCAAACATACCCCGCCCACCGTTCGTGATTCAACTACGTAAAGTCAACTGGGAACATGGGACGACCATCAAGAATTTACTACTTCTTTATGGACCCTCTTTGCCAGCTACCGAACAGAATCAGATATGGCACGCCCTGTCGGGCAACCCAAAAGAAATCACAATTTTCTTGGACGGGGCCGACGAGGTCCGAAAAGGATTCTTCAATAGTGAACCGGCTCCTGTGACTGGAGCAACCTCATATCAGGCAAGCTTTTAGAAGGAGCCCGAGTCCTGGTCTCGTCCATGCCATATAGCTTAAATTCATGTTGGGGTAAGTTCGACAGGAAAGTAGACGTCGTTGGCTTTAACGAGGAGAGCCACCGTCGTTTCCTGAGCAATGAACTTCCTGAGTATATCGAAGAGGTACAGAGTTTTCTGGCGACGCATGTAGACATCCAATCTCTTCTCCTCATTCCGCTACACGCTGCCACATTCGTACTGCTTGTGAAAGACGCTCAACATACAGATGATTGGCTCACTGAACTATCAATGTCACTTATTGACGCGTTGGTGAAGACGAAGCTGCGTAAAGACCACGGAGGTACAATTACTAGGGAGCACTTGGAAGAACAAGGCGACAACCTGCGTAAGCTGTGTAAACTCGTTGCGACGCATCTGTGCAGTGAGGGTGAAATCAAAACAGAATATATATATATATATATATATATATATATATATATATATATATATATATATATATATATATATATATATATATATATATATACATATATGTATATGTACATATATCATAAATATGTGTGAGAGAGAGGGAAATATATATATAAATATATATGTATATATATATATATATATATCTATATATATATAAATTTATATATAGTATTTAAGACAGACAGAGAGTAAGGCAGAGACAGAGTGTTAAAGAGAGAGACCGTGATCGAGAGAGAAAGAGTGAGTGAGAAAACAATGCGTGCATATATATATATATATATATATATATATATATATATATATATATATATATATATATATATATATATATATATATATGTATATAGATATATATATTTATTTATATATATATGTATTTATGTATATATTTAGATACAGTGAGAGATTGAGAGAGGGAGACAGAGAGAGTGTTGAGAGAGAGAACGGCGCGTATGTGTTTCAAATGACTTATATTTACGGTTACTTAATAATATATATATATATATATATATATATATATATATATATATATATATAGATATATATATATATATATATATATATATATCTATATATATATGTATATATATAACTATTATATATCTGTATATAAATATATATATATGTTTATCCCTATATATATCTATATATATATCTATTTATGAATATATCTATCCTATATCTATCTATATATACATACCTCTCCATATATATATATATATATATACATATAGATATCTATATATATATCCCTATATTACATATAAAATATCTATATATACATATATATATACATATATATATGACTTTATATACATATATATATATAAATATTTGTATTTATAAATTTATATGTATGTATGCATGTATATAAATATATATCAATACAGAGAGAGAGAGCATGAGATAGAGAGACAGAGTGCGAGAGAGAGTGAGAGACAGAGAGACAGAGAACGACGCGTATTCGTTGTCATTGAGATATATTTACAGCTGGACATCTCACATATTATAATTGGAATGTTCTGTCGATTGGTTCAGTGGTACATGAAAATAGCACAGTAAAATATACATTTAGCAACCTCTAACCAATATACGTTCATGAAAACGGTTTCAGGGACAATGGCTGAAGAGATTAAATGCCTGTTTTTAAAGCATCGCGTGGAACTCACCGAGAAAATCGTCTTAGACGATGAAATGTGGAATCACCTGCTAGCCACTGAAGTTTTATCTGCCGCACAGCGAGACAGAATTCAGGTATAATTTACAGTTCGTAATTAGCATTTTTATAAAATAATTTTTCTCAGTGTATTGTTGTATGACCGACACCAAGAAACAGAAATATGTCTGCATTCCTAGTACAACAAGACCCATAGTGAGCAAATAGCGTCTCTGCTAGACTTTCTTGATCGGAGATCAGACCAGACCATTCTAAAATGATGGTTACTTTCAAAACATCACATGTTACATACTCTGAAGGCTCTTGGGACTGTGTTATATTGAATAAAATACGTATGTGTAATGAATTTGGAAATGTCATGTGTCTAACGTTTATTATTGCACGACATGAGCCTCAGAATGACTGTTTTATGATGTGATCTATTCTTTAATGCATTGACATCTGTCGTAGTAAGTTATTTAAATACGTTCACAGATGCTTCACAAACAGGGTCAGCTAACCAAAGGGAGAAGACTCAAGCCACCTCTAATACAGGACCTCAATGTGGTTTACCCAATTCACGTTGACCAACATTCCTTTATGACTTCTTATAACGTAATGGATCAATTTGACAACTTTTAACTCTTGTATTAAATATCAATAAATATATATATACGTATATAAAACACACACACACTTATAGGTTTGGCATACTTAGAGTTGTCACAAGCGCCAACGGCATGTCTTCCAACGGCAAGCCTGGACGACCAGCAATATTATCTCTAAACAAAAATATATATGAATATATATATATATATATATATATATATATATATATATATATATATATATATATATATATATACATGTATTTATATACATATATTTATTTTTATATTTATATATATGTATATTTATATATATATGTATATTTATATATATGTATATATATATATGTATGTATATATCTATATATGTATATATACATGTATATATATATCTATATATTTATATATATTTATTTATATATCTATGTATATTTATATATATGTATATATATATATATGTATATATATATGTATGTATATATATATGTATGTATCTATATATGTATCTATGTCTATATACATATATGTGTATCTATAAATATATATATATCTATATGTATACATATAAATATATATATATAGATATATCTTTGTATATCGATATGTATATATATCTATGTCTCTATATGTCTATATATATATGTATATATATATGTATATATATATATACGTATATAAACACACACACTTATAAATATACACATATATATGCTATTTATAGATAGCTGCTCGGCGCTCGGAAGCTTGGCATCGGAAACCGTGTGTATACATATATATGTGTGTGCGTGTATGCGTGTTTGTGTATATATACCCGCTTTGATTGCACCGGGACATCCAGTGCACACTGTCGCTGAGACATAAAGACAGTATATACACGGACCGAGAATAGCTGGTAACGCGCACTATTATAAGCTGCCGCTTAGATGTTTTGAAATGACCCCTTTGCCAAGTCAATATTGAGCCTACGTAAGTGATAAATGTCGCTGGTCGATTACGTAATGTTTAGCCTGTTTTGACATGACCCCCTACCCAAGTCAATGCGAACCCAGCCAAGGCCTCTGGTCGATTACGTAAGGTTTGGCCTACTTAAACAGCACCTGCTGTTAGCCTGCCGCTAAGCTGCTGCAGTAGATAACCTTCAAACTAATCGTCCTTTTTACTGTTTTTTGTTACTGTGAATGCTAAAATTACTGTTACAATCATTATCACGAGGCCAAGTCCGTAAATACAGCCGTTTCGAAGATATCAGCGAGGAGAGAACTCGTAGCAAAAATCGCGATAGGTACTCTAAAATACATGTCATTATACAAAGTACAAAAGGTGAAAACAAGTATTTTTCGCCTATTCCATGGTATGATAATTGCTTGTTGCAACCATATAATTCATATGTTCGTAACTGCAGTAGTTATGGAGGAGATAGTTACAGAAAATGGGGGAAAAAATCGACGAAAAATCGATCCCATAAGCCTCCAACACTGCGCATGCGCGTCAAATTGAATCGGCAGTTGTGTCCCAACTTGATCTATCATTCCCCAAAAATTCATGTTGATATGTTTAGCCGTTCCGGAGAAAAGCCCGAAAAACCTTGACTGGAGAAAAAAAAAAAAAAAAAAAAAAATACTGGCTAAACCAATATCGTTGGAAGACATAAATATACACGGACCGAGAAGAGCTGGAAACGCGCACTATAAAAAGATCACAAGCTGCTGCCGCTTAGATGTTTTGACATGACCCCTAAACCAAGTCAATACACGGCGAGAGGATGAATGCCACTGATTGATTACGTAAGGTTTGGCCTGTTTTGACATGACCCCTTAAAGCCAGCCAAGGTAAGCAATGAATGGCTCTGGTCGATTACGTAAGGTTTGGCCTACTTAGTCACGAACTGCAGATAGCCTGCTGCTAAGCTGCTGCAGTAGAAAACATTCAAACTAAACGTCCTTTTTACTGTTTTCTTTTACTGTGAATGCTTAAAATACTGTTACAATCTTTATCACGAGGCCAAGTTCTAATTACTGACAAAATTTCATGTCCGTAAATACAGCCGTTTCAGATATATCAGCGAGGAGAGAACTCGTAGCAAAAATCGCGATAGGTACTCTAAAATACGTCATTATACAAAGTACAAAAGGTGAAAACAAGTATTTTCGCCTATTCCATGCTACGATAATTGCTTGTTACAACCATATAATTCATATGTTCGTAACTGCAGTAGTTATGCGCATCAAACTGGATCAGCAGTTGTGTCCCAACTTGATCTATCATTCCCCAAAATTTCATGTTGATATGTTGAACCGTTCCGGAGAAAAGCCCGAAAAACCTTGACTGGAAAAGAAACCCAAAAAAAACAAAAAAAAATTCCGGCTAAACCAATATGTCTTCCAACTGTCGTTGGAAGACATAATAAAGAGCCCAATTTGTATTGAGTTTTATGTATTTTTTTGTGCGCTTTTAGTTCATATTCCTCTATTTACTTCATATTCTTGTCATGTATGTTCTACGAATGTTGAAATATATATATATATATATATATATATATATATATATATATATATATATATATATATATATATATATATATATATGTATATGTATATATACATGTATATATATCGATATATATATATATATATATATATATATTTATATATCTATGTATATATATCTATATATATATGTATATATATATATATATATTATACATATATATATATGTATCTGTATATATATATGTATGTATATATATCTATTTGTATATATGTATATATTTACATATATGTGTATATATATAAAATATATATATATATATGTAAATATATGAATATATATCTATATATAGAGATGTATCTATATATATATATATGTGTAAATATATGAATATATATATATATCTATCTATCGATATGTATATATATATCTATATATATCTATATGTCTATAGAATATATATATCTCATATATCTATATATATCACAGATATGTCTCTCTATCTATGTATATCTCTATATATGTATATATATATATCTCCTATCTCTATATATATCTCTATATATATATCTCTCTCTATCTCTATATATCTCTATATATCTATATATATATAGATCTACTACGTATCTCCCCCCACACACCCTTATAAATAAGTAGTGTAAGAGGTACCCCTTCATACCCCTTTTTTGACGTCGAACGATGGACGAAGTGGATTGCGTAATATATTTTTCACTGACGATCGCTTCCGGATTCGGTGCGATATTTTGATGACATCATTCTATTTTTGGAAAGTGATTTCACCATCTGTTCAAATATTTTCCGTCCTTGAAATCTTTGCGACCTTGGTTTTGCGACCTCAAGTCAATACATTGAGCTGGGCGCTATTTGGATGAGGACATTTTTGGCAGTTTTATTGAGAAGGAGTTTGCAAATGGGTATTAAAAGTCAATTAGCGGTAATGGTGTTGAAAGAGAAGTCAAGGATAGCGTTATTGTTAGTGGGAGTATTCACCGTCTGTTCAGATATGAAGACGGTGTTTACGAGGTGATTTGTTGCTATTAACTTCCTTTATCCCATGACATGTGGTGATATATTGAATTGGTGACCTTAGAATTGTAGGGTTATGTCCTTAGGAAGGTTGGTGACCTTAATAATCTGATGTTATGAATGGGCGGTATTTGGGTGAGGTCATTTTCGACAGTTTTATTGAGGAGATTGTAAATGGCTATTAAAAGTCAATTTTCCGTAGTATGTCGGTCGATTGAAGTTTTCTCGTGAATGAATCTTACTAGCATATGAGTCTTACATAGGAGGGAAAAATGACAGATGGCTTTAAGTGTGTTCTAACTCTCATTGAGAATATAATGACAGATGGATTAAAACTTGACCATTGGATATTTCTCAAAATGGGGGTGGAGTTATGGGTTACAAATAGCGGATGGTAACTTTACTTCCAAATAGTTTTCATCTATATTTTGTCAGAATGGAGCATATTCATAAAAACCATTTTATTTCAACTGATCCAACCAAATCGAAGTTTTATAATTCCGACTATGCTATTTTAATTCAGCAGACATTGACAAATCCCGATGTAGGACAACATTTTGGATACCATAAAAACGTTTTTTATAAACTTTTCCCTTCCTTCGTAGGAGTCACAGGGGCGTATCCTGGATATCACTCGGCCCCCACCCGTTGGGTGAAAGTTATTACAAAGGGAGGGTCCCTCGTAACAGCTTATCCCGTACTGTGAGTATTTGCTTAAAACAAGCTATATCGTTGTATAGATTCGTTGACTTTTTGTATCTGTTGTAAGTCTATATTTCCTTGTATGCAGGGAACCCAAACATTTATTACAAGAGAACCATGAGTACCGCAAATGTTTAAGATTCTCTGGAATTTTATTTTGGTTTATTCTTAGAGATTAAAACAAAAAGATAATAATTTGTTTTGTTTGTAGGATGAAGATAGAAGAAATTAGTTAGAATTAAATATTTTTTTAAATTTAAATAAATATATTAATAAATGTTATACTGGTGTTTGTGTTATTAATCGGACTTGATGAATCTGTGGTATAATTACACAAGCTGGTAATGTGATTTACCGATCGTTGAATTCACGATGCGCATCTATCTTAATTAAATAACGACTCATGTCAAACGATTTGATAAATTAGTCATTGTGAGTTGCCTCCCCTTAGCGCTAAAATTATTCAAGCGTATATCATTGTCAACTTTCGCTGACGATCGCTTCCGGATTCGGTGCGATATTTTGATGACATCATTCTATTTTTGGAAAGTGATTTCACCATCTGTTCAAATATTTTCCGTCCTTGAAATCTTTGCGACCTTGGTTTTGCGACCTCATGTCAATACATTGAGCTGGGCGCTATTTGGATGAGGTCATTCTATTTTTGGAAAGTGATTTCACAATTTTCGTCGGATATGTCGTCATAGTTTGCTGAGCTAAGCTAAGTGATGGGATAGAGGGTGTATATAAAACGGGAGAGTGTCTCAGTTCTGCGTTCAGTTATAATCATGGCTGGGAAACGGATGAGCGACGCGGACTTGTTAAAAGCCGTGGCGCAAATCGAAATGGAGGAAGTGAAACCACTATACACACGATACTTTGCACAGTATTCGATAGTGGTTTGGAATAAAGATGTAGTGTTTTTGAAAAACAATTTCAAGAAATGTCACATAGAGTTGGGGATGAACTGTGTATTGGACTGTGGTTACGAAATAGCTGCTGTCACAGAAACAATGAAACAGTTAGAAGCGGGAGAGGAGAGTCGTGTCGAGGTCTCTATTGGTGCAGACGTGACGATGAGTGTTCGATACCCGATCCCTATGGTGCTGATAAAGAAGGGCCAGGTGACAATGCAAATGGACAGTTACTCGTGGTATATGTGTAGTAGCGTGGGAGGAGTTGAAACAGCTCTACGGAACCCACGTGGTGAGAGCGAAATTAATGGAGGAATATCTGATGGTGGTGTACACAGACACGCTTGTCGAATTAATTGAAGCTCTAATACCAGAAAAATGCCATGGATGTCAGATAGACCACCCGAGTCAGCGACAGCATAATCTTTGTTTGATGGCCGAACCTGAAGAACAAGTTCGGATGTGTATGGCGGATGCTCTCGAGCGTGTTGACGAACACTATGTATCAAGTTTATGGGAATTAAGTATAGGTTTAATTGACCCCTGCCCCTCGTGGATGGAACGTAGCAAATGGTTGTGTGTGGACTATAGGAAATATTGGTTGGAGTCGGTGAAATCAGATATTGAAATACGTGTAATTAACAGATTGTGTAATAAATGAGTGAAAATACAGGCCTGTGTTTGTTTCTTTTAATTATTATTTGGAATGTATGTTATAAAGGGTTCAAATTTGGTGGGTGGTCATTTATGGCTAAGATAGTCAGAGAGTAACATCAACATGACGGATGCGTATAGCAGGTGGTCTGTTTTAAAAGACAAGTTACTGATGCATGCACAACTAACTCGAGAATTGAGAGACAATAAGATCTATAGACAAATTAGTATAAATCAACAGCGCTTGATGGAGTATGGTTACGATTTTGATACGGCTCTTAGTAAAGCGATCTAAGCTAGAGAGTGTTTAATGGATCGTCAGTTAACGGCGTTCGTGTCTGAAGATGAGGTAGATTAATGTAATTATAAATATCTGATTATAAATATCGGTTAACAACAAGTTTACTGGCAGTAGAGTTTGAATCTTTAAAGTGACGACATAGATACTTGTGTAGAATGTGACGAATGTCAGAGAGTCGCTGAGACTCAACAACCATATAGACCCAAGTCACCTGCTCAGGGTAAACACAGAACCCTGAGGTTACGGCGTTGTCCTCTGTGTCAATGTGGGCGAAGGCGCTTTTGACCCAACACTTGAAATATCACTGTAATTATAAGCTCTACATATACAATCGAAACTTAAGGAAAACAACAGGCACAACAAAGCAGAGGAAGGTTGTGACGTAATCGGAAAGCTTAACTTCCACGTTCGAAGTACCCCACAACCCCGGTGTGCGTGCGATACCACGTGATTTACCGGATCTGAAATATAATTTGTCACGTGATCATGACAAACCGCTGACTACAGCTAAATCAATTCGTCACGTGATCTTGAAAAAAGCGCTGACATCAGCTTAATTAAGTCGACACGTGATCATGAAAAACCCCTTACATTAGCTCGATCAGGGGATAAATAAGTGAACACGAACTGCTTTTTGTTTCATTCAGGATGGCAGAGGAGAACGGCGAGGAGTATGATTACATTGATGGACCGTTGTATACCAGTCGTCGTAGTGATCGCTTTCAAATTTCACAGTGGTGTAGTAACCCAGACCCCAATGATTTACACATTTGCGATCGATGGAGCGGACATCAAATAAAATTACCCTTAAATGCCTTTCGCAGAAGCGGGACGGCTCTTACATCACTCACCTTATCGTTGATTGACTGGGAACCTGGCCAATCGGACGTTGATACAGAAGAAACCATTTGTGACGATGTGATTGGTCGAGTGAAAGCCCCAGTCCCCTATATTGAAATTACCCGTGAAAGCGTGACCATGCGCTTTGATAGTTTCAATTGGTGGCAGCTCATAAAAGCTTACCAAGACCTATCACCACGCGCACAAAAGAAGGGTAATCTAGTAACGTCGCCTGATGGGTGGGATATGATAATTAGCCTTTACAGTGGTTTGATGAAACCAATGCTATCTGACATAGCTCATGAACCATGCGTCGTGTGTGGAACAGGCGTATGTCAAGCCGAGAACCAACAAAAGATGGATAAGGTGGATGAACATCACGTCACTTTATTATGGCGCTTGTTGTGTGAGCAACACAATATGACTGAACTATGCCTTTGGCTCTCTAGAGAATATCGACGTACCATGTTAGGTTTTTGTGTGACCACCGAACACTGATCTAAAGTCTTAATGGGGGAACCTTATGACTGTAAATATAATAAAATTATTAGACGCATGAATATATATGATTGGTGATAGAATAAAAAGTGATGATATACTTTAATTGAATTTCTTTTTTGAGTTCTACTTATCACGACACTATCTACCTATCCTATCTATAAAAAGAGTGGGGAACTGTGAATGATAACTCAGTATAAGAATGGATCGAGCCTTAAAACACCCCTTTAGTTGCGTGATAGCTGGTCCGAGCGGCTGTGGAAAAACTTACTTTGTGAGTGAGTTAATCAAAGGTAGCCACCACCCGACCGAATCGTGTGGTGTTTCGGAGAGTGGCAAACAATGTACACTCAACTACCGCACGTGGAATTTGTAGAGGGATTGAATTTTGAGACAGATCCTCAACAAAGAACCTTGTTGATCATCGATGATTTGATGGAAGAAACTGACGAACGCGTCACTCGCCTATTCACCAAAGGAAGTCACCATGGCAATCTTAGCGTGTTGTATTTAGTACAAAATTTATTCGGAAAGAATAAAGAACATCGAACAATCAGTTTGAACGCTCATTATTTAGTGGTATTTAAGAACCCTCAGGACGCTTCACAAATCATGCATTTAGCCAAACAAATGTACCCGCGAAACATCAAGTATGTACAAGAAGCCTTTTCGGATGCTACTTCGCAACCTCACGGTTATTTGTTTATCGATTTGAAACAGGCAACACCAGATCACTTACGGCTACGAACTGACATACTACGACCCAATCAAGTTGTATACCTACAGAAATAAATACCGTCGATCATCGGACGACCGCCATTCTTATCGTTAGACATAGATCATGGCAGAGCGTCTCAGAAAACACGCTGATACATTACGAGTGATGGCTAAAGCCAAACCCGCTGTCAATAGGGCTTTGATTCACACGGCTGACAAAGAATTGATAAATTGTCTATGTGAATGTGCACTCAATGTTTTAAAAGGAAACGTATCCTTGACTTCAGTTCAGAAGCGTAAATTAGCCCGATACAAACAAGGTCTGCGCGCTTTGATCTCACCTAAAACTAACGTCAAGACAAAGAAAAGAGTATTACAAACCGGTGGTTTTCTCCCGGCGTTATTAGGCCCTATTTTAGGTATCGCTGGTCCGTTGTTAGGCAAACTATTGGGCTAAAATTATGGCTAACAAAATGATGTTGGTTGATCCCCGGGTACTGTCAAGTGGGCGTTACGATCAAGCTCCCACTGTCGACGTGTTATCCAACTTGAATGCGGAGATGAGGGATGTCCTGAATCGTAGTGATTTATCGGAGGAGGCTAAAGTAGAATCTTATAACCAAATTTTAACAAAACACCGCGAGTATTACCGCCAGCACAGAACCCCGACACCTCACACAAACTTAGCTAATACCCCGCCCCACACACCCAAACAAGAAGATGTGTCTATTGCGGAAGTTGTAGAAACCATCCCTGATAAATTTCAGAAAAAAGGGCGTTCGCTATTAGAACGCCTTCGAAAAAACCCAGACGTGGGTTGGAATGAACGAGGGGAATTAACAATTAAAGGACAAGTCGTTAGTGGGACTAACGTGGCGGATTTGGTTAACGATGTGTTGAGACGACGTAAACACTTTGAACCAGAGGGTTGGAAAAGATTTGCTGAAGCGTTGCGAGACTCCAACATTCCTCAAGATTTAGTAGGTCACCCCGATCGATGGAACTATATCCGACAGGGTGCGATGCGAATAGATAAAAGACCTGGCGAGGAGTCCGCCATGACACAAGGTTGGACGTCATGGAAAAGTTAAGTGTGTATTTCGACCCCGAGGCACCGGCCGCGTATGGAGGGGTGCAGCCATTGGTTAGAGCTACGAAACTCAAAACAAAGGCGGTCAGACAATGGCTGGGTGATCAAGATATACATTACATAAACCGATCCGTCGTCGATTTCGAAGACGACGCGTCATAGTCGGGGGGATTGACCATCAATGGCAAGCCGATTTAGTGGACATAGCTCGCTTAGCCAAACAGAACCAAGACATGAAATTTCTCTTGACCTGTATCGATGTATTCTCGAAATATGCGTGGGTGATACCACTAAAAAATAAAACGGGTGACAGTTTGATTCGAGCCTTTGAGAGTATATTAAAACAACGGCGGAAGCCCCTGTGTTTACAGACCGATAAGGGTGGAGAATTTATCAACCGTAAATTTCAGACATTTCTTAAGCAGCAGGGGATTCGCTTTTTTACCACCCACAACGAAGAAACCAAAGCTAGCATAGTCGAGCGGTTTAATCGTACGTTAAAAACTAAAATGTGGCGTTATTTTACCAAACACAACACCAGTGTTTATCTACCGGTTCTGGCTTCGCTGGTGAAAGGATACAACGTCAGTTATCACCGCAGCATCTAGCGCCCCCCGATAACAGTCTCGGTGCGTAATCAAGAAGACACGTGGATGTTATTATACGGGGAACGCTCTGATGGGGTTAAACGACCACGGTATGATATCGGGGATCGTGTCCGCATCAGTCAAGCACGGGGTAAATTTAAAAAGGGTTACACTTCCAATGGGAGACCGCGTTGCGGTTTTCTCCAAAAGGTGGCGGCACAGAGCAATGCGGTCCCAAGCTCGACCGGAAGTTATCAGGTTATGCGCTTACTTTGCGGTTTATGCGTAAATACAAGAGATTCATTTCCATTTTGCTTCACTTCGACGAATAAAATTTCTCGCTCTACGTCACGCGGTCATGAGATATTTGATGGTGACGAAATTTAGGGTAAAGCTGTCACTGTCAATGCGCTGTGCGTAGCGTACGAGCATCTCCGAAACGCTGTGAAACGAGCCGACCGGCGACGTACAGCTGGCCAAGTCGAGATCAAAGAGACCCAGGTATATTGTTTTCTAGACCACTTTTTCTACGTACAAGAACCGTAACACAATGAATGTGGTGGTGAGAGCCACACCAGGAGGTCTTGTGTCCTAGGTGTCTCCCTCTTATGGCGGCGCAACCAGTGACAGACAGGTGATGGAAACGAGCAAACTACCAGAAATGTGTGACCAGGGTGACTCGGTAATGTCTGACAAGGGCTTTGTCATGCAGGACTTATTTGCTCGCTATGATGTAACCGTAAATATACCAACCTTTTTCAGTAGGAAGAATCAGCTGACAGGGAAAGTGGTGCAGAGAGACCGGAAGATCTCCAGCAAGAGGGTGCACACTGAGCGGATAATACGATTGGGAAAAAACCTTCAAAATCTTGGTGGAACATATGATCCACTGTGAGGTACAAATTTCCTCTGACATAATCTTTGTTTGTTATATGTTATGTAACTTTCGGCAGTGCATCGTCCCCACAACTGCCTAAGGTGTTTTTAAGTCTATCCCACTCAGGGTGTGATATTATATGAATCTCAATGAAAGGTGATATGTAGTAGTCGTTTTATTCCATGTGCCTTATAATGTAATCTATAATAACCCTACACGTGAATACTGTTGAAGAAAAAATTGTTTTTCACCCTATTCATGTTTGTCCCTTTATTTGAATAAGTGACTGTGGAACCCCCAATGGGTTAATTGTTTATAATTCAATTAAAACACTTTGTACTTTTCAAGTTTATTATACATTCCACCACATGCAATATGCAGGCAAATGATTCCTTAAAGAAAAAAGAAATCAGTGCACAAGACTACTCAGTAAGAGAAATTGTGTATAGCATCTTTGAAATAGTCCCTGAAAAACACCTCTTACTTTGAAATCATGGTAGTAATAAACTCATCGTCACGGTAGCTGGAACAATCTCCATACTCTGAGACGTAAACACCACAAGATGACAAAGTTTACTGTTTGTGCAAAACAACTGGCCCTGAATTTGGTAATAGTAGTCATGTTGGCTTTAAGGGTGAGCTGATTGTTCTCATTGACCAGGTATGGCACTGAGACAGGAGTGACATGTTTGTCCCTGGTACTGTAGGGACACTTGACCTCAACATTCATGTCATCAGACACAACCACATCTGTTGAGCATGCGAGGTAGGGGTGTGTTTGGGATACTACAATCCCACATGGCTTGACTTCGGTTCCAGTCATCTCTGCATATTCCTCAGAGCCACAGGCTCATTACGGATACCGTGGTCGATTGATTTGGCCCGAATCTGGTTGACGCGGGTCAGTGACTTCGCCATACGGACCAAGTCTGTTTTGATAGTTTGATAGTTGCTTTGCATATCCTGCCAATCTGGGAGTTCAATTCTTTGCCCGCTAAGAATCGCATTTCGCTTCTTCAGCTCTATTTTCAATTGCTGTAAGGTCAGACGGCCGTATATATCCATCAGTAATGATTTGCTCCAATGTTACCAACGATATAACTCGAAAGATTTCAATCAAAACTAACGATGTTGCGCAACCTTCTATGGTAAACTGTGTGTATTAGAATACCGGAAGCGGGCGAGGGACCGCATTGCTCCGTGGCGCCGCGTAGCGGATTAAAACTCGAGGTCTCTCATTGGAGCGAGGAGTTGTTTCGGGTGGAGAACGTTCACTTAGGCCCCCCTAATGTGTATACGACAAAGGATGATAATGACGAAGTGTTAGAGGGAACATTTTACGCGGAAGAATTACAGAAAGTGAATGACAAAGCATGGTATAGGGTTGAAAAAATTATCAAAGAACGTAAACGGAAAGGACAAAAACAATACTTTGTCAAGTGGTTTTAATAGTTGGGTCAGTGGTGTGGAGCTGTATAAAAACTGAGATTTGGAACAGAAGCGTCATTAGGATGGAAGATCAGATAAGTGATCGGGTGTGGACCATATTTGGTCGGGAAATTCCGAAAGCCGAAATCATGTTTTTCACACAAATCCTCATTTTATATACCGTAATCATCTTCAGCATCTACAATATATCGGCGGGTAAAGGAGATAGTAATTTGTGGACTGCTCTGTTAAGCAGTAGCTTAGGGTACATTCTTCCCAACCCCACTTTGAAACATAAAGCGACGTCATGAGTTTTTTTCTGACCCTGCCTTCCAACAGTTCAATGAATTATCACCCCAACAACACGCTGACACGTTACTTTACTCAATTGCCTAAACCCATACAATTAAAAGGTAATTGGGAGGTGGGATTAGCAGAGTCGCATTGTGGATATGATGGGCAAATTACATTTAGATTTATTTAGTCAAGAACGCTATTTATTAAACGGCGTAGATTTGAAGTTGCGATTAGTACGCAGCGGTGACAGCTTTGCCCTTATGGCCAATCCTGCAGATCTATTTGCCCCTAAAATAGTTCTGCAATCCGTGACCTTATTCGTACGCAAAATAAAGTTGAACCCCACCGTGTAACTAGCTCACATTAAGGCTTTAGAACGAAGCCCAGCAAATACCCCATAAGACGCATAGAAACCAAAGTGTTTTCTGCATCTCAAGGAGCTATAACGATCAATCAAGAAAATTTATTTTTGGGTCAGTTACCCAAATGAATTGTAGTCGGAAGTGTTGATAATAGGGCGTTCAACAGTGATTACACTCAGAACCCCTTCAACTTTAAGCATAACGACCTCACATTTTTAGCTCTGTACGTTGACGGGCAACAAGTGCCTGCAAAACCATTACAGCCCGATTTTATTCAGCATATATACACCCGCAGTTATGCTAGTTTATTCATTAGCACTGGACAACTCTATCAAGACGAAGGCAATGCCATAAGTTGGAGTGATTATCCAAATGGCTATACACTATTCGCTTTTGATCTGACCCCCGACCTGGGTGATAGCAGCACTCATTTTAATTTGTTGAAACAAGGAAACGTGCGCTTGGAAATGCGTTTTGGTACGGCCCTAGAACGTACCATTAATGTCATTGTGTATGCCGAATTTGAAAATATGATTCAAATTGACCGAAACCGTAACGTTCTGTTTGATTACGCTGCCTAACAATGGATACCAGGCAATTACACGAGCTCTTACAAAAAGACGCTTTCACTCGAGCTACTGTGCGCGGAGTGTTTGCGCGGAATAAATTACCCAGCCATGTCAACTACCCCAGCGGTTTCGTTTGTAATACGGATCCAGCTTCCAAAAAAGGCAAACACTGGATTGCTATTTTCATTGATCATAATGAACGAGGCGAATATTTTGATTCTTACGGACTACCTCCTATTCATAACGTATTTGTGAAGTTCTTGACCAAGCATTGTGTGAACTGGACTTATAATACAAAGCCATTACAAGACTTTAATTCCAATACTTTTGGACTTTATTGTTTGTATTATTTAAAGAGACGATGTCGTGGAATAAGTTTGAACCAATTGCTGGCTGTATTTACCGACGATTATTCAACCAACGATAAGCTGGTGACATGTTTAATTCAAGGCAAATAAACAACGCGTGTTGAAAATGTACGACGTTTTTATTCTTAGTTTTCTCTCACAGCCTTTAAACATCAATTTCTTACAGAGCGCACATCCATCGATTACATAACACCTTCACTTCAATTTATTACATAATAACACATATCAATTTCTTAAATAGCAAATTAATGTATCACACATCTAAAGGTTTAGTGCTTACACCATCTGCATTCACAATTCTCTTGGGGTAAAAATAACTTAATCCATCTCTAATTTGCGTATACGAATACATTGTGTTATTGTTAACGCGAAAGCCACGGTTCACACCGCGACCCGATTTTTGTTCTCTCAGCACATTCATATATTTCTCCTTGTTCAGGTCGTTTTGATGCTTATTGAGTCCTTTACACGAGGCTTTATCCGTAGTTCCATAACAGTAATAGGTTTTACTGCACAGTCCGATAAAACCATCTCCACTCCACTCCTCTTTAAATAACCCCGGGGTAAGTTTATCATACTTTTGGCGAGTCACGCAGCACGGTTGAGGTACCCACGGGGTTCCGTTCTTTTTACACTGTATAAAGTCGTTGTTGTGATCATCACACGCTACAGCTGGCAACCACTGAGGGTAATCTGGGTAAAATTGTTCTTTCATATTGGGTTTGATGACATCTGTTAGATGACTACTACTAAGGGCAATATAACTACTATCAGTGTCCATCTGTACATAGGCAAAATCACATCTCGCGACATACTTGTCAATAAAATCATAATAAAATTCCAGCATCCTTAATTTGGCGTATTGATAATCAAAATAGCCTATTTGTTGGGGTAAGTCGAGATCAATGGTGGTTTTGGCCATGTCGATTTCAAACAGGTTGGGGGTTAATTCGTTCAAGGCTCTGAATCTTTTGTCGTTGATCAATTTCTGACCCTCTCGGTAGTCGGCGTATCTGACATCACGGTGTTTAGTTTTATCCGTGACGCATTTACCTACAAACATAGAAAAATTAGTATAAATCAACAGCACTTGACGGGTATTTTTTTTTCTTTTCTTTTTTTAAATCATAAATTTGAAATAAATTTGAAAGTAACAATTAAATCAATATATTTTACAATAATACATTTTAGTATATTTACCATAGGCCGAATTTCCAAGTAGCTTAAAAGTTTCGGCTATATGACTCGGGTCGACATCACCCCCACGTCTACACACAAACAAGAACATTATCAAAAATAAAATTCAACGCTTGAAAGAGTATATCACATATAACTATAAGAGTATATCATATATATTCGTACATACCTGGCGTTTGATACGGTCTCGGCAAATCGTTTGAAACTGTGGGTTCATACTCCAGTGTTTGGTATATCTTTGTGATCACCAGGCCATGTTCCAAGTACCATTTCAGTAGTGGGCTAGCAAGCAATATTTTCACACCTTTGTAGCTCCCTATCAACGTCCGCCATTCCGTCTATTTAAAATAAATAATAAAAATCGTTATGACATCATAATGATCGCAACAAAATATATTATGATCCCACGCCCCTTGTCACCTTGTTTACTTACTTTCATAATGTCCCTTTGTTCAGCATAGTCTTGCATAAAGGGTCCGATTTCATCTCGGGTCAGTTCAGTGTTTTTGAATATAGGGGTCATTTCACTAAAATAGTCTTTAAGGGTTTCTGGTACGTGTATATCTACTTCAGCCATTCCAAAAAAGGTTCCGTCACGTATATTGGCTATTAGCTGTTTTTGCGTCAAACCGGTTAGTGGTGGTTGCGGTCGACTGTCCGTGAACGCTTTGATCTGAGGGTCTGTTTTTCGTTTTTTCGTCCATTCACATTCCCACACAGCTACGACATCATAACCTAATCCTCTCAAATACTGGGTATTTCTTTCTATTTCGGCACATAAATCACTAATTAGTTTTCCACTGATGGGGCTATGGGTCAATTTCAGACACGGACAACCATGCCATACACATCCGTGAAACTGATATACTGTTTGCGTTTCTTTGCACCAACCGTCTACGGGTAATCGCCGGGCACCTATTCTTTTTTCCCATCTGTTTAGACGGTGTTGTAGTTGATTTTGTGAGCTGTGTGCTATCCAAGCCAACCATTCGTTCGCTATTCCGCCTTTTCGGGTCTGAATTGGTTTAAACACAGGCGCGTGACGTCGGGTCGGAAAGTTGGCTGGCATGGGTTGAGACAAAGCCCACAAATACAAGGCATTCGCATCATAACCCACGATTCCTTCACACAACTTCGCTTCATTTCCGTTCTGTTCACGCCTGATGTAAGTTTTTCCTTTTTCGTGGTAACGATGAAAGATGATTGAGGGTCCGCCCACTATTCCATTTTTAATCAACCAATAGATGTCATTGTTCTTTTCATCAGGTAAGGTAAAATAATCTTCCAAGTCTTGAAATAAATATCGCATGGTTAATCCGGGCACTGATATTCCATCCTTCAACATATCTATACCTCTCTCACTGTAAAAACGACTCTGTTTCTCTATGGCTTCCAGAAACGGTTCGACATCTAAATTGTTGTAATATATCAAAAAGTCTTTAAAAGTCTGCATATGACCTGCTTCCCACGCTTCTTGACATTCAGCGTATTGGTCAGCTGTAATGTTTTCTTGCTTTAACGCACTGTAAAAAGCTGCATGGGGTGGTAATTCTGTGTTGTTCAAACGATCGAGTGTCACCCATTCATACGGGAAATATCCCTTTTTCTGTTCGCATTGAAAGGCTAGTAGGTATTTGTCGTATGTATATCCAGGTGCAATAAAGTTGGTGATATCCAAAAACCGTACATGGTCCGTTTCAATGCACATGAATGAGTTATTTCGTTTGATGGTATACTTGATCGATGAATGTTCTTGCAGGTAAGTTGTCAACGGTATTTTCACAACGTTGAGGTCATAATTCGATGAGTTGAATCCGACTAACGGTAATACATGTAAATAGTTGTCGAATTTGTTCTGTAATTTCTGCAATGGATGTTCTCCCTTAGCGACCGGATCAAGTTGATGCGTGACATCGATTTTCTCTTGCAACTGGGTTAGGGCAGCTTCGTATTGAGCAAGCATCAGTAGATAGGCGGCGTTTGATATCTCCTCTATATACATCATCATCCTGTCAATCAATGTTTGTGCGTTTCCTTCCGTTACAAAGCATTTTGGTTCTGTATAATCAGGTACATTGCTGCATACACTCACTGATAACGGTAAGTGTTTTTGGTCCCAGGTGACTTTGGGTGAATTGACGGGTAGGTTGTCTTCTCCAAAATAACTTTCAAAATCATTGGTGGCTCTGTAAGGGTAAATACCGTCTTCTATTTCGATTCCTTCGTCCCGTAACGCTTCAAAGATAGTGGGTGGTAGATGAAAAACACCGCCTGGGTACTTGTATTTGGTTTCCACAGTACATTTGTTTTCGTGGCGATGTAGTTTTTTCTCACTTTTCCACAGCTTCTGACAGGTACAACAAATATATGATTTGCAATAAAGGTCAAAGTTTTTTATGTAACTAAAGTGATTTTCGTACAGGTTCAATTTCAAGGTAGAGGCGAATTTTGTACGGGTTCGCTTGACCAAAGTAGCTACCTGAAACACATATAACAAAACGATCACATCTCATATTTCCATTTCGATATCAAATGATTACATCTTTTATGTTGTTACTTCTGTTTAATCACTACAAGACACACTTACTTGATTCTCGTCTAGCGTATACATGGTGACATTCACTTCGAATTGTTTTGCTAGTCTTTCGACGTCTTCAAGAGGTACACCTGCAAATGTTTTTTTCTTTTGCTTGGGGTAGGCAGTCTTTAACAATGTTTTTGCTGTGTTTTCTAGACTCGTGAATTTCGCTCTTTTGTGTAAGGCCAGTGCCCTGAAAAAACACAATCGGTCTTGATACGGTTTACCCGTTTTTAGACTTCGCTCTAACAAGTTGATGGCTCTGTTTGTTTTCAGGTGTTCCGGCATAACGGGTGGTGGGTAGCCGATCACGTGATCTTTGATTGGGTTCACAAAGATGGTCAAATTAGTCACTTCCTCTACACTCCATTTCGAATCCGGTCGTTGGTTCTGGGCGTAGGTTAAAATGTCTGTTTGTGTTATTTCATGTATAGCCCTGTCAAAATCATCGACATTCCGTACGACTAGAGGGGTTGGTAGCATACGATGGTTATTGACAGACGAGTGAAAGTACCGCAATTCATCTGTTTCTTTGTGACGTAATAAGAATCCATAACTCCCGTTGATTTTAAAGGCTGAATCACATTCCTCAAATATATACTGGTTGAGGTTGGGCACATCTTCTGATAAACTATAAGTGTAAACAGTTTGCAGGCTTCCAAACCACGTGTGAGTCCATATAATAGACCTATCCTTTAATAGACCTACCCTTAGCGTTGTCGACTGCAGCGCCATTTCCAGTTTGTGTCGGGGGGGGGGGGGGTGTGTTGAGCGTTGTTTAACAAATCCAGTGCTGCATTGACCTGTTCGATTGCATAAGTGTCCATGGTGGCGTGCAAAATATCTTCGTCTCCCGTTAATACTGAAACACACACGCGTAACAAAAATAAAAAAATAAATAAATGACGTATACGTGGTAATTCTATAATTCAGGTATAGAAATAAAATCATACTCACTGCTTTCCATCTCAATTTGTTCTACCGCTTTTAACAAGTCCGCGTCGCTCATCTGTCTACTGCGTTTGTTCACATCATTGATAGTACCGAGCTGTCTCTTCTCAGCCATGGTTATAACTGAACGCAGAACTGAGACACTCTCCCGTTTTATATACACCCTCTATCCCATCACTTAGCTTAGCTCAGCAAACTATGACGACATATCCGACGAAAATTGTGAAATCACTTTCCAAAAATAGAATGACCTCATCCAAATAGCGCCCAGCTCAATGTATTGACATGAGGTCGCAAAACCAAGGTCGCAAAGATTTCAAGGACGGAAAATATTTGAACAGATGGTGAAATCACTTTCCAAAAATAGAATGATGTCATCAAAATATCGCACCGAATCCGGAAGCGATCGTCAGCGAAAAATATATTACGCAATCCACTTCGTCCATCGTTCGACGTCAAAAAAGGGGTATGAAGGGGTACCCCTTACACTACTTAAATATTCACATATATATGCTATTTATAGATAGCTGCTCGGCGCTCGGAAGCTTGGCATCGGAAACCGTGTGTATACATATATATATATATATATATGTGCGTGTATGCGTGTTTGTGTATATATACCCGCTTTGATTGCACCGGGACATCCAGTGCACACTGTCGCTGAGACATAAAGACAGTATATACACGGACCGAGAATAGCTGGTAACGCGCACTATTATAAGATCACAAGCTGCTGCCGCTTAGATGTTTTGACATGACCCCTAAACCAAGTCAATACACCGCGAAAGCGATGAATGCTGCCGCTGATTGATTACCTAAGATTTGGCCTGTTTTGACATGACCCCTTAAAGCCAGCCAAGGTAAGCAATGAATGGCTCTGGTCGATTACGTAAGGTTTGGCCTACTTAGACACGAACTGCAGATAGCCTGCTGCTAAGCTGCTGCAGTAGAAAACATTCAAACTAAACGTCCTTTTTACTGCTTTCTTTTACTGTGAATGCTTAAAATACTGTTACAATCATTATCACGAGGCCAAGTTCTAAATACTGACAAAATTTCATGTGCGTAAATACAGCCGTTTCAGAGATATCAGCGAGGAGAGAAGTCGTAGCAAAAATCGCGATAGGTACCCTAAAATACATGTCATTATACAAAGTACAAAAGGTGAAAATAAGTATTTTTTTGCGTTATTCCATGCTACGATAATTGCTTGTTACAACCATATAATTTATATGTTCGTAACCGCAGTAGTTATGGAGGAGATAGTTACAGAAAATGGGGGAAAAAATCGACGAAAAATCAATCCCATAAGCCTCCAACACTGCGCATGCGCGTCAAATTGAATCGGCAGTTGTGTCCCAACTTGATCTATCATTCCCCAAAATTTCATGTTAATCTTTTTAAAAAGAATGATGTAAGACCCATCTTAAATAGATGGCGTTTCTCCTAACTGTCGTCACCGCGACTTATGCACCGCGACGAATGCTCCAGCGGACCGCTTGTCTTCTTCACTTTGCCAAGCTTATGCAAGGCATCGTTAAATTTCTGCGTCGACTTTTCTCACTATCTCTCCATCCTAGACCGATGGCACACGAGTGATAAAATGCCCTTACCGCTGATGTATCAAGACTGAATGGACTCAATCACTCGAGTTGCAACAGGCCAATCCTGCAGAACCATTGATAAATAGACTTGACACTCGTTCACTCGGTGGTGAGGCTGACATGTGGTGGGGGTGAACATTAAGAGGAGGTTGACAGGATGTTTATTCTCATGAAAACTTGCAGTGTGACGAAGGCTGAGTTCCACGATGGAGGTGTACAAGACGTAGTGGTCTATATAACCGCTGTCTCACATCCAACATAGTAACAGTCACGCTATAGCGCCATAGACACCATGCCCTATTTTAGATCCACATCGTGTGCTGCGCGATCACAAATTCAACTCTCCTAATGATATCCCAGATATACATCGTGTTTTATACTATTACAGATATCCATCGTGGTCAATGCGATCCCAGATCTACATCATGTTCGATATTATCACAGACATGCATGGTGTTCCATACAATAACAGATATGCAACAATAGTAATATGGGTGAACAACAAGACGAGCGAGGCAAGAGAGAGAACAAGAGGATACGAGAAGGGGTCAACAACAAGAGGAGAAAAGAGAAGGAGTTCAAGAGGATTTGAAAAGGGTTCGACCGCAAGAGGAGCAAGAAAACAGAGAGATCAAGAGGATAAATACAGGGTCAACAGGGTCGCAATTTTTTATTTCGTGTTCACTGTGGTATAATAAAGCTACTGTACCCTTCCTTTACCTACTAGCGTCATCAGTCAGTCACGCTGTCTACCCCCTACTTAAACACTGGACAAATAGTCCACATGAGCCGCGTCGTGTAATAAAACAGAGGGAGCGTGGGAGCGATAATTGACGCATAACGGAAAACATTGAGGGGGCTAGATACCAGATATGGTTGCAACACAGAAGCGGTCGTAGTCGGGGAGAGGTAAGACGACAAAAATAAATCGACCCAACGAGAATACGTGGACTGGGTGTTTTGATAAGGGGTGTTTTTCTCTTCAGCACCAGGCTCTGACAAACGAAACCTCATTTCTCACATGGCTTGCTTGAACACATGGTGGGCTATAACTACCGGCATTAAAAACATGCTGGATATAGGCGTAGTTGGAAATCGCTGTTTTTCAGGACTGTCCCTTAACATAGCACCTGTTTTCGCGTCCGTTAAATAGAAGTGAGCCGTAGGTATGTAATTTCTATCCAATTTATAAATCACTCACCCACCCAGAACAATCGACCACCAACAGGAGGCTACAGCCACCTGTATCTGCCATCTGGTCACTTGTTGAATGAACGATGGTGGAAATGTCATGGCTCATGAAGTTTCCAGGTTTACAATCTAATACAGCATCAAATCTACAATCAGCAGTTAGGATAAGATAACTTTAAGAATAACAGTGATGAAACAATGATGCTAAGACTACATCGATGGCCCACGATAGCTCTGTTGATCAGTTCATCACAATGAGGTCACGGTGACTCAGGTTAACATGATGTCACATACAACAGCGAGATCAGCGCAGTGAACAGCTCAACATAGAACAGCAACATAAACCTTCACAACGAATAAAAGTCACAATATAAGCATTGGATAGTTCACCGCTCAACAGCAACCCAAGGTCTTCACATTGGATAACTCGCCACACAATAGCAACCCAAGGTCTTAACATTGGATAACTCACTGTACAGCAGCAGCCCAATGTCTTCAAATTGGATAACTCACCTTACAGCAGCAACCCAAGATCTTTAAATTGGATAACTCACCGTTTAACAGCAGACTAAAATTCACAATGGATAACTCCCCATAGAACATCAACCCAAGGTTTTCGCAGTGGATAACTCCCCATAGAACATCAACCCAAGGTTTTCGCAATGGATAACTCCCCATAGAACATCAACCCAAGGTTTTCGCAATGGATAACTCCCCATAGAACATCAACCCAAGGTTTTCACAATGGATAACTCCCCATAGAACATCAATCCAAGGTTTTCGCAATGGATAACTCCCCATAGAACATCAACCCAAGGTTTTCACAATGGATAACTCCCCATAGAACATCAACCCAAGGTTTTCGCAATGGATAACTCCCCATAGAACATCAACCCAAGGTTTTCACAATGGATAACTCCCCATAGTACATCAACCCAAGGTTTTCACAATGGATAACTCCCCATAGAACATCAACCCAAGGTTTTCGCAATGGATAACTCCCCATAGAACACCAACCCAAGGTTTTCACAATGGATAACTCCCCATAGAACATCAACCCAAGGTTTTCACAATGGATAACTCCCCATAGAACATCAACCCAAGGTTTTCACAATGGATAACCCGTTGTAGAACAGCAACCCATGGCTTCACAATGGAAAGCTCACAAAAGATCAGCAACTAGAGTGGAGTATTCAAATGAGCTGGCCAATCGAATTAGGAAGATATTGACATGGTGTACGGTGCGATTCGCATTGAGGGAAGGAGAACAAGAGGTTGGCATGGTGTTACGCATGATATGAAGTTGTACTTGAGGATGAGGTGTATTTGTGATGGAGTTGTGTATGCGATGGAGCTGTTCATGAAGTGGAGGTTTATGTGTTGTTGTGGTGTACGTGACCTGGTTTACATATACTTCGTGGAGATGACCATGCAAGTAAGATGTCAAAGAGGTGTTGGGGAGTTGGGCAAACATGAGGCTGAGGTAAACGCGCGGTGTAGAGGAATATAGGGTGGAGGTGAATTTGAGATTCAAATGAGATGTGTTTGGAGGTGTACAAGAGGTTGAGGTGTACATGAGTTAGAGGTTCACAAGAGCTTTCATGAGATGGAGGTGTATATATGCTGGAGATGTGACAACAGTATACGTGCACAAAATTCGAAAGTGAACATAAATTTGAGGTATGCAACAGGTTAACATGAGGTGGAGGGTGACATGTAGTAAATATGAACATGAGGTGGAGGTATTGATATTGTGTTGTTTGATTTGAACATGCAGATACTTGAGTTGGAGGCGTTCATGAGATAGATGTGCGTATGACTGGAAGATGTACTTGCAATGGAAGATAATATATGGTTAAGATGCACGCGGTTTGAACAGTGTGTACACGCAGTGTAAGAATGAATATGGTTAAGCAGCGCGCGGGTTAAAGGTGTACATGCAGTGGAAAAGTATATGTGGTTAAGGTACACACGGGGTGAATGTGTACATTCAGTGAATAAATATATGTAGTTAAGGTACACACCGGGTATTAGGTTGGGAACGCAGTGAAGGATTTAGATGTGGTTCAGGTGCCCAAGGATTGAAGGTGTACATCCAGTGGAAGAGTATATGTTGTTAAGGTACACGCGTGGTGAAGGTGTACATGCAGTGGAGGAATATATGTAGTTAAGATATTCGTGGGGGGAATGTCTACGGACAGTGGAAGAGTAAATGTGATTCACGTACACACGGGGTTAAGGTGTAAATGCAGTGGAGGAGCATGCATTAAGATTAAGGTTAACATGGGGTGAATGTGTAGATGTAGTGGAAGAGTATATGTGATCAATGTTCACGCTGTGTGAAGGTGTACATGCAGTGAAGGAATATATGTGACTTAGGTGCACTCTTGGTCAAGGTGTACAATAATATAGGTGCACTTGGTGTGAATGTCTTCATGTAGTAAAGAAATATATATGTGGTTTATGTACATGCGGGGGGGTGGAGGTGTACATGCATTAAAGGAATATATGAGAAGGTGTACATATATGTGGTTTAGGTGCACGCGAGGTAAATATGTACGCACAGCAGACAAGTATAAATAATAAAAATGCATGCGGGGCGGAGGTGTACATGCTGTTAGGGAATATATGATGATAGCGTCCACGAGGAGTGGAAGTGTACATGCACTGATGGAATATATCAAGCTAAGGTGCTCGCGGGATGAAGGTGTACATGCAGTGAAGGAATATGTGTTGTTAAGGTGCATGCTTGGCGAATGTTTACATCCATTGGAAGAGTATATGCGGTTAAGGTGCTCGTAAGTGTTAGGTGTTAAAGCAAGTAAAGGACTATAGTGGTTAATGTACAAGCGGGGTGAATGTATACATGCAGTGAAAGAATATATGTTAATAAGATCCACGAGGGCTACAGCTGTACAAACAGTGAAGGAATATATTATGTTAAGGTGCACGAGGGATGAAGGAGTACATACCGTGGAAGAGTATATGTGGTTAAGGTGCACGCGGGGTGAAGGTTTACATCTGGTGGAGGAATATATATGGTTTAGGTGCAGCACTCAAGGTTATGGTGTACATGCAATGGAGGAATATGTGCGGTTAAGGTGCATGCGCGATTAAGGGGTAATGGAGCGAAGGAATACATGGGTTAAGGTACACACATATGGGTGAAGATGCACATGCAGTGGAAGAGTACATGTGGTTTACGATTCTCACGGTGTGTAGCTGTACATCCAGTGGGAGAATATCTGTGTTTAAGGTGCATGCGGGATGAATATGTACATGCAATGGAAGAGTATATTTGGTTAGGGTACATGCTGTGTGAAAGTGTACATGCAATCGAACAGTATATTATTAAGGTGCACGCGGGGTGAAGGTGTTTTTGCATTGGAAAAGTATATGTGGTTAAGGTACATGCTGTGTGAAGGTGCACATGCAGTGAAGGAATGTATGTGGTTAAAGTGCACGGGGGCTTAAGGTATACATGCAGTGGATGAGTAGCTGTGGTTAAGAAGCAGGAAGAGTATATGCATTAACAGAGATAAAGGTGGTTAAGGTGCCCGTAGGGTGAAGGTGCACATGCATTAACAGAGATAAAGGTGGTTAAGGTGCCCGTACGGTGAAGGTTCACAAGCATTAACAGAGATAAAGGTGGTTAAGGTGCCCGTAGGGTGAAGGTGCACATGCATTTACAGATAAAGGTGGTTAAGGTGCCCGTAGGGTGAAGGTGCACATGCATTAACAGAGATAAAGGTGGTTAAGGTGCCCGTTGGGTGAAGGTGCACATGCATTAACAGAGATAAAGGTGGTTAAGGTGCTCATGGGGTGAAGGTGCACATGCATTAACAGAGATAAAGGTGGTTAAGGTGCCCGTGGGGTGAAGGTTCACATGCATTAACAGAGATAAAGGTGGTTAAGGTGCCCGTGGGGTGAAGGTTCACATGCATTAACAGAGATAAAGGTGGTTAAGGTGCCCCGTGGGGTGAAGGTTCACATGCATTAACAGAGATAAAGGTGGTTAAGGTGTCCGTGGGGTGAAGGTTCACATGCATTAACAGAGAAAAGGTGGTTAAGGTGCCCGTGGGGTGAAGGTTCACATGCATTAACATAGATTAAGGTGGTTAAGGTGCCCGTGGGGTGAAGGTTCACATGCATTAACAGAGATAAAGGTGGTTAAGGTGCACACGGAATGAAGGTTCACATGCATTAACAGAGATAAAGGTGGTTAAGGTGCCCGTGGGGTGAAGGTTCACATGCATTAACAGAGATAAAGGTGGTTAAGGTGCCCGTAGGGTGAAGGTTCACATGCATTAACAGAGATAAAGGTGGTTAAGGTGCATGCGGAATGAAGGTTCACATGCATTAACAGAGATAAAGGTGGTTAAGGTGCATGCGGAATGAAGGTTCACATGCATTAACAGAGATAAAGGTGGTTAAGGTGCATGCGGAATGAAGGTTCACATGCATTAACAGAGATAAAGGTGGTTAAGGTGCATGCGGAATGAAGGTTCACATGCATTAACAGAGATAAAGGTGGTTAAGGTGCCCGTGGGGTGAAGGTGCACGTGCATTAACAGAGATAAAGGTGGTTAAGGTGCCCGTGGGGTGAATGTTCACATGCATTTACAGAGATAAAGGTGGTTAAGGTGCCCGTAGGGTGAAGGTGCACATGCATTAACAGAGATAAAGGTGGTTAAGGTGCCCGTGGGGTGAAGGTGCACGTGCATTAACAGAGATAAAGGTGGTTAAGGTGCCCGTAGGGTGAAGGAGCACATGCCGTTGAAGAGTTGTAAAGGAGCACGCGAGGGTGTACATGCAGTGAAGGAATATATGTACTTAAGGTGCGCACGAGGAGAAGGTGTACATTCAATAGAAGAGAACATTTCGCTAAGGTGCACATGGAAAGAACGGGACATGCAGTGAAGGAATATATGTAGATAAGGTCCATGGTGGGTGAAGGTGTTAATATAGCGAGGAAATATATGTGGTTAAGGTACACACGTGGTGAAGATTGCCATGCTGTGGAAGTGTAATTGTGGTTAAGGTACGAGGTGAATGTGAACAGTGCAGTGTGAATGTATACATGTAATCGAACAGTATATGTGACTATGGAGCACGCGGGGTGAATGTGTTCATCCAGTGAAACATTATATGTGGCTTAGGAATTTGCGGGTTGAGTGTGTGTGTGTACATGCAATGGGAGAGGATATCCGATAAAATTGAACGCTGGGTAAAATTGTACATCCAGTGGACGAATTTATTTGGTTAAGGTGCATGCGGGATGAACGTGTACATGCAATGGAAGAGAATATGTTGTTAAGGTGAACGGAATTCGAAGGTGTACATGGAGTGGAAAAGTGTATGTGCTTAAGGTGTGCGCGGGATGAAGATATATATGGATTGGACGAGGTTTTGTCGTTAAGGTGCACTCGGGGGAAGGTGTACATCTAGTGAAGGAATATATGTGTTTTGTGTGCGTGCAGGGTGAAGGTGTACATGCAGTGGAAGCGAATATTTGTTAAAGGCGCACGCGGGGTATTTGTACATGGTGTGGAAGAAGTTTTGTTGTTAAGGTGAACTCGGGGGAGGGTTTATATGTAGTGAAGAAATATATGTGGTTAAGGTGGCTGCGGGGTGAAGGTGTGTAAGAAGTGGACGAGTGTATGTGGTTAATGTGAATGTGGTCAACTCACCAACTCCCATTAAAAATCCTACTCAACCCGTCAGCATTAGCCCTCCAACTTACCCACCCACGATTACAATCTAACTCACCCACCCAGGTTAACAATCACACTCACCCACACACCCAAGTTAACCTTCCTACTAATCACATAAGTTAACCTTCCAACTTACCTACCTACGTTTACTTCCAACATACCAACCAAAGTTAACCTTCCAACATACCAACCTAAGTTAACCTCGCAACTCACCCACCCATATTAACCCTCCAACACGGCTGTCTGGGGTTTTCGTGGTTACCGAACTTCATCACTGTAGGTATATGGAGGCTTCGTGTTGCTACAGAGCCGGGTCTGTGACGCGACTGGTGGTGTGTTTATTAGGGATGTAATGATAGAACGAAACATCGCGGCATTGTGATAGTGTCCGCCGCAATGCAATGCATAGGATGGTGATCTCTGACACCCATAACTATCGCCGACAGTGATTCCAACTAGCGATATTTGTGATAGTTTTTCTTTCGTCATTACACACCATCAATCTATTATTCCTCTACGTGTGAGAGGACTTTAAGGGGCGCTCGGTCAGCGCTTGTATATGGTTTAACTTTGATCCCTAACGGAAAATTAGTATTGAAACAACTTAGGTCCCGTTTGACGATTTAAGCTACGCCCCTTCATTGATTCGCTCAGCTAACAAATGCTGTCTATGGTAAGAACTGGTCCAGTAGGTGCTAAACGACTGTAATATAGAATGTAGAGCGTGTAAACAATATCTGAAACCAGAACGAGATCGATAGAATCAGGATACATGGTGACAGCAAACCGACGATTGTGATACTAGTGGTTTCTGCGAATGTGACTCTATCGTGATAGTGGTTTCTGCGAATGTGACTCTATCGTGATAGTGGTTTCTGCGAATGTGACTCTATCGTGATAGTGGTTTCTGCGAATGTGACTCTATCGTGATAGTGGTTTCTGCGAATGTGACTCTATCGTGATAGTGGTTTCTGCGAATGTGACTCTATCGTGATAGTGGTTTCTGCGAATGTGACTCTATCGTGATAGTGGTTTCTGCGAATGTGACTCTATCGTGATAGTGGTTTCTGCGAATGTGACTCTATCGTGATAGTGGTTTTTCTGCGAATGTGACTCTATCGTGATAGTGGTTTCTGCGAATGTGACTCTATCGTGATAGTGGTTTCTGCGAATGTGACTCTATCGTGATAGTGGTTTCTGCGAATGTGACTCTATCGTGATAGTGGTTTCTGCGAATGTGACTCTATCGTGATAGTGGTTTGTGCTTCTGTGATAATATCGTGATAGTGGTTTGTGCTAATGTGATAATATCGTGATAGTGGTTTGTGCTATAGTGATAATATTGTGATAGTTGTTTCAGCGATTGTGTTACTATCGTGATATGTGTTAGAGTAAACCCGATGTTACACCAAACAATCAATGTTCGGTGCCCCGCCCCTTGACAAAATCATTAAAGCACCTGGTTAAATCCAGCCTAGAAGTCAATGGAGCTCATTGGCCGTAGCGCAAACGTGGGCGGTACCTTGTCACGTAAGGACAGGGGACGCCAGCCGACATATAAAGCTAACTACTCGACCACACTCTCATTGCGGTACGTAGCCTTGTCTGCTGCATACGACTCCAAGTTGACTATCAACAGCAAAGTCTTTAACGACCATCTGTTTTTAAGCGCTCTTACCGTCATTGTTACCGTGTATATCATCCCGCTGTTGCACCGAGGACGAACTTCTCAAGACGGTTAGTAAGTTTAAATACACTTAAGTAATGCGTCGAGAATATGTCGCTCAAGGTTGACACTATACCCGATGTTCATTTGTTACAGAGCGTGAAAGTCGACGGCAGCTCCACCATGTCTGAGCGGATAAGACCGATTTGGGAAGACCTTGTCAACAACCTCCAAAATATAGAAGATATAGCTGACCAGTTATAGAACTAACGCGCACTCTGACGTCATATGAAGTTGAAGTAATACAGCACAAGCAAAACACACCACGCGAGGTGAAGCGCAAGCTTCTCCGTGCTATACAGACAAGAGAAGCCTATGATGTATTCGCTCAGTGTCTGCGCGTCACTGATCAGGAGGAACTCTACCAGCTCTTGGTCAGCACGGGGCCTGTACAGCCTGTTACTGACGAGTTGTCCACGCTACAATACCGCGTGTATTGTAAACATGAAGTAGGAAACCCAAAGAAGATACAAGTCCCTCCACACATACAACAACTCCTGGAGACACAGCGTGAAGCATTACAAAAGATGGAGAATGTGGAGAGATTCGTGGACCTGATAGAGGAGGAAGGGTGTCTGACCTCAGAGATGACCTCAGAGATTAAACAACAGCCAAGCAACGAAGGTAAGGTCAATATGCTAGTCGACCGCGTGAAGGAATCAACGCTGTACAGTTACTTTGCACTCACCCAGTTCTTGGACATCTCACAGCAGGAAGAGTTAATGTTGAAAATCAGTGAAGAGGACACAAAGACAGCGCTGGGACGTATGGACGATCTCTTGCTTAATGTCTACTACAACCTGCTGGGAGCTATTGCATTAAAACAGCGAACTGGAAGAAAGACTGGGCGTGAAAGCTCGAGATTTTGTCTCTTTAAGTATCAACAGAAATTATGTGGCCGTTGACAGGCGAGGTCTGAATGAAACCCACATTGACCAATCACTGGGATATGGAATCGAATTGACGGAACTATTTAGCGGCACAGAGAACAACAAGCCAATACAAAAAGTTCTGTTCATAGGAGCGCCTGGTGCCGGGAAGACAACGGCTGTAATGGAGCTGGCCAGACAAGCTACCGCCAAGAAAACACCAAGCATACCCCGCCCCCCGTTCGTGATTCAACTACGTAAAGTCAACTGGCAACATGGGACGACTCTCAAGAATTTACTACTTCTTTATGGACGCTCTTTGCCAACTACAGAGCAGGATAAGATATGGCGCGCCCTGACGAGGAACCCAAAAGAAATCACAATATTCTTTAACGGGGCCGACGAGGTCCGTACAGGTTTCTTCAACAAGGAGCCGGCTCCTGTGACTGGAGCAGAAACTCAAGCTTCTCCCAAAGATATCCTTAACAACCTCATATCAGGGAAGCTTTTAGAAGGAGCCCGAGTCCTCGTCTCGTCCAGGCCGTTTAGCTTAGAATCGTGTTGGGATCTGTTCGATAGGAAAGTGGAAGTCAATGGGTTTAACAAGAAGAGCCTCTATCGTTTCCTGAGCAATGAACTGCCTAAGTATATGACAAAGGTGCAGAATTTCCTGGAAACACATAGTGACATCGAATCTCTCCTCCTCACTCCTCTACATGCTGCCACATTCGTACTGCGTGCCCAGGACATTCTAAAGAACACTGAAAAGAACCCTCAACATACAGATGATTGGCTCTTACAAAGCCGCACTGAACTATCATTGTCACTTATTGACACGTTGATGAAGACGAAGCTTCGTAAAGACCATGGAGGTAGTATTCCTAGGGTGGACTTGAAAAAACAAGGCAAGAATTTGAGTAAGCTGTGCAAACTCGTTGCGGAGCTGCTTTACATTGAGGGTGCAGTAAAAACAGAAATGACAAGTGAGGATCTTGAGAAGGCGGGCATCTCGGTAGATGAATGCGTCGCAACTGGTGTATTCAGCGAGAAAGTTCTAGACGACGACGGCGTGTCTGACAGCATCCTTATAGTACCTCATCAATCGATCCTCGAGTCTCTGGCGGCCTTGGGACTGCAGGAACAACAGATCCTAAAGCTTGTGGCGGACAACGACGGCAGGTAATTCATATCTTCATTTGATATGTAGTTCCCAAAGTAACTGGATAAATAAAGGTGAGTGTATGTTGATCCTGTTACATGTGCCCAATAAATCGCGCTGGGCGGAGATATAAAGCCCGATCACACATCTTTCCCTGCTGATGTCACATTCTTCCTTGTGATATACAATGTTATTGTCTGAGGCACATGCCATAATGCTTGCTGTCAAACAGGTATTTATAGATCTATGCGTCATATGTTTACCTTACAGACACGACCTGGTGCTTACTTACGTGGTGGGGATCCTGGGGAACGAAAAGAACAGAAAGATGCTCAAGTACGTACTTAGCGAAGAGGATCAGAAGAAGGACTTCGAGAAACTGGCGGCGACTGTTGTACGCGCAATACTCGGGAGCAAGAGGAGGCTGGGATATGGCGGGGAGGAATTCTGTCAACGAATTGTGCATGATAGTCAGCAATGGGACCTGATCGCAGACCTGATGGTGAGCAAGTTGTATTTTTTTTTATTTCAGAAGTTATCTCAACGCATGCCATATTGGTTGTAGAAATCTTGCTTGTGGTATTTATCAACGAGTTAACCCTACTTTGTAAGTCATCCGACGCCAGTCATTGTATGGCGGTCAGAGTACGCTCATGAAGATATACTGACCCTCTCGGTAAATAATGTTTATTCCGATGTCCCAGGGAGAACAACTGGGCCAAATTCTACATTACTTCCAGTTGATTCAATTGAAATTCTTTAAATATCTAAACCAGTCAGACCTCATTTTTATCGTATCAAACAAAAGAAGCCACTCGACGGCGAAGTGTTATTTTCATTATGTTAAACGCCTAAATTGACTATGCAATTGCTGGATGAAAGGACAATAACATATGTTGACCTCTGATGACCCAATTGCTCCAATATTCAAATGGAGGGTTCTGGCATTACAATCTAATAGCGCTGGTTTGAATATGGTTTTTGTCTTATATGCCAGGTAAGTTATGTTAATTAAGCCTCCAAGACCACCCCACCCCTCCCCAACAATCAATTCGCGGACTATTCATTGCGCTACGCATGCGATATAATTCTAAAAGTTAACTTCTTAAACAAATGTTATGTTACTTAAAGCCGTTCTTTCCATCATATAAAAATCTTATGTGATATCATATAAGCGGATTTTCACACACAAGCTTCGGAATAAAAGCATGTATATTTCAAGGATTTATAATTTTGATTTAAATCATAATACTACTCAGGTGCCGTCAACTCCTCTGGTTGAAGATGAGCTTATGGGGTTTGCAGCGAAGAGTTAATTATTGATCAAACTACCTCGCCTTGTGCATTATCATAACACCTATAACACCTGGATAAGCAACGCGCAGGAATATTTTGTTTATTCAACACATATAAGTGTGCACTAAAAGCTGAGATCGTGGTGGACAGTAGTTTGCGTGACGATGTGAATTTTATCATTTATTTACTCATTCAAGTGTTATAAAGTGATTTCAGTATTTGCCTATCTACGACCCTGGAAAATATAACGTGCATAAGATGATTTTGAAGCTTACGGTGATCATAACGTCAAACCGATGACCGAGTTGTTTTTGATATTTTTGAACATTTAGTAATCATAACGTTTCAACGGTTGTGTTATTTTTCATCCTGCTTCCGCCACAATCGGTCGTGTTTCGCTCCCTCGATCCTCGCAGTATGTGTAAATTGATGTTAATGACTCAGTTATCTGCATTATATCAATACTGCTACTGCAAAAGATTCTGTTATTTACTATTTTGACGTTTTCCATGGGACCATTAAGAACTGAGGTATTGTCCAGACCGGCTGCAGTTAATTTCGCCCATGCAACCTGTGCGATAAACATCTGGACTCGTTAAATGAGATTGCCCCCAAAAGAGTCTTATCAAAAGTTAATGATTATGTCAAAAAAGTATGACGGAATTGCGAAAATGGTCATCAAAAATATAATAACTCAACGGCAGTGAATGCTACTGGTATATATATATAAAATGAACTGAAAGGGCTCATTTCAACAGTGGTTTATGAGTTTCATAGCCGGATGGACGCAAGGGCGTCAAAGACCATGGCGTTTTGAAATTACCCCCGAATGCCACAGTTGGCGCGAAACAGCATATCGCGTGATCTGATTCTCTATGGAAACAACCCTGGGTTTATTAAGCACGCGCGCAATGAAGGAGTTACTCGACATTAAGGAAGCTGCGTATCAAGTGGTTGCCTCCGTTCAAAACAAAAATTTATTTCACCGATAAGGTGCTAAAAATTCAAAACTGCAGGTGCGTAAATAGTCTATTTAATCTATTGATTATATATTTCAATATCTTATCAGCATCGGATTCAGTTGAATTCAATTTGATACACAGCTCTATCTATACTATAGCAAAAGTGACATCTGATTTCACACAATGAATAAAAAAAAACCAAACATCATATCATTATACTTATCAATCGATCATCGCACCATTTAATATTAGATCTAACACCTATTATATGTGAAAATTAAGCCTTGCTCAACTTGATTCTTATCATTTATGAAAGTTGCCTCAACAATTATCAACTCATTACCACTCAACGTCGCCATGTCGTCTGCAGCCGTCTTGGCGCAATTCTTCATTTTGTTGAATTTCACTGAAGAGAGCAGACCTCTCGGCAAGCTGCTGTGATAAAGTCGATTTTTAAGGGACATAAACAGACAAGAATTACCTGATAAGCAAAACATCAGTTCCCCAGCATCTGTCAAGTAACACCTCCATTGATTGGATTATCCTCTTCGAATAACTATGGTTGATATTTTGTTTTACTCTAGCCCTACAAGACGTCTGAGTATATTCATGTTACCGTTACCACCGGAGCTAGTTTTGCTAATAGTCTACTATCATTCTATGTGACTTGAATTTACAGAAGTAAGCTAAGGATAATTATTGTGGTGATGATTAGTAGTTTATTTACATTAAGTCTGTATATATGTGATACATTGTGTGTTGAGTGTTAATTCGGCCGTGTTTGTTACAGCGTGTGATGAGGGGGTGGTGGTTGACGCCGCGCGGCAGTGAGGACGTAATGGTTGCTGACCAACTCATCAGACACGACCCGCGCGGCGACACAGACGATCCGCTCGTCAGAGTGGTGGTCAGCCGCATCAGCGACGTGAGGTTCTGTCCGCGGGCCACAGCTCTGATGCTGGTTGGTGATGAGGTGACAGCCGCAGACATCATGGAGAACGTGCAACATCTCCGTTATATCACCAGCGTCATCTTCTTCAGGGCGCGCATCACACGGGAGACGGTGGCGGAGCTCAGCAAACTCAACAACGTGAAGGTGATGAGCATGGGGCGTAACAAGGTGGGTTCGGCATCACCAGATAGGTCGTCAGTTCTCGGCGGCTTGTCGTCGACCTCATCCCTCCAGTTCCTGTGTTTGTCTGACTGTGGTCTGTCGTCTGGTGACGTGGCCGCCGTCACCTCGTCGTGTCGTCGTCTGCTTCACCTCGACATCAGTTGGAACCGCGGCGTCCGGGGAGGCGACGTGAGGAGCAGGAAGTTGACTGGCGGAATGGAAGGAGAGGAGCTGGTGGAGCTGGCGGCGAGAAACAGAGAGACTCTCACATATCTTAAAGCTTTTAATTATAGCCTTCTTTTAACATCAACTGACTTTAATGCATTACTGACTCGCTGCCCGTGTCTCGTGGAGATGTATACTAGTCATGGTGGTGGTGAGTTGGTGCGGGCGCAGAGCGAGAGACGCGCGGCGTGTCGCCTCAACCATTTGTGGCTGCGTTTCTGTGACTTGTCATCTTCATCCTCATCTGATCGTCATGTCAACTCATCCAAGCTGAGTGACGTCCTCACGCGTCACTCGTCAATATCATCACTCGTCCTGTATACATGTCATTTCACCCCAGACTTTGTCTCACTTGTCATCATCCATGGCCGCCATCACCTCACTCTTCATATCATCTCTTAATCCGCCTCGTCCATCTGACGTGGCGTCGCTCGTCCGCGCGTCATGCGGCCTGAAGCAGCTCTGGCTGGATGACGTCCACGACGAGTGGCGCGCGTCTGATTACATGGAGGTGATCCACGCCGTCAACGCGTCGCCCGCCCTACGCGTCGTAGGCCTGGACGTGGCGCAGCTCACCGTGGATGAGGTTCGTGTCGTCGTCAGGGTGTTGACGCGTCCTCCGACCCTGCTCTGGTTGAGCGGGGGTTACAGGATGGAGGAGGTCGTGTTGGAGAGAGAGCCGGGCGTCGTACATCTGGTCGAGTCTGATTCTCTGTATCGTACATACGTGCGTGAGAGCGGGTCGTTTCACCAGCACCTACCGCCCTCTCTCCCCGATTACTTCCGCCCTGTCATCAGCTATGTAGAGTAGACGAGGATCATTTGTCGCCATTTCTTTCATTTAATCATCATCAACACTGCGCGTCTCCCGCTTGCGTCGTTTCCTGTTTCTGATTTCTTCATGAATATTTACTTTTGAATCGCCATTTTACATACTATTTTTTACTGATGTAACTTAATGCTCTTTGTCGTCCTGTGTTTGTTGTTATATATGGAGTGGAGATTAATGTCTAATGCAAGTATAAATAATTCCATTAATTCCTATTAATCTGACGGGAGGATTTATTTTCCGAATTTATCCTAAATGTTACAAATAAAAACAGTGACCATTATTAACCTGCTGTCTGCTTTTATTCCTGTGTCTGTGTCAATAGTGTGTAGGGGGGGGGGGGGGGTGTACTCTGTGTTTGAAGGGGAGTGTGGGCGCTCTTATTTATCGCCCGTCTTGAGAAGAGCTGGGGGGGGGGGGACTCTTGAGTTGTGTGTAGCTGGAAGATGACCGGGTGTGTTTATAGGGGAGGAGGATGAGAGGTGTTGTGGTCACCAAGAGTTTTAATTGGTGATCAGACAGTCTGATGTTAATGACAACAGTTGACGCCAAAATAAAAATTACACATGCACACCCAATGTCAGACAGCACTTGATACACACACATCCAATGTCAGACAAAGCTTGAATCAAACCTACGTAATGCAAAACAGCCCTTTATCACAGCATAAACAACGCCAGACAATATTTGATGCAAATATACATTATGACAGACAACGATTGATACAACTAGAAGCAATGCTAGACAAAGCTTAACGTAATTATTTATAACGTCGGACAACACTTTATTCTGATATACACAACGGCTGACGACGCTTGATGCAATCTTACACAAGCGTCAGCCAATGCATGACACAAACACACGCAACGTCAGACAATGCTTGACGCAAACACAAGCCGTGTAAGACAAAGCTTGATGTAAATATAAACAATACCAGACAACGCTTGATGCAACAATACAAAGCATCAGAGAACGCTTAACGCAATTATACACACCGCCAGACAACACCTGACAGAAATATAAACTACGTCAGACAATGCGTTATGCGAATATGAACACCGCCAGACAACACATGACACAAATATAATCAACGTCAGACAATGCGTGATGTGAATATGAACAGACGATGGGTGATGCGAGTATAAACAACGTCAGACAACACTTGACACAAATGTAAAAAACCTCAGATGATGGGTGATGTAAATATATACAATGCCAGACATGTGATGTGACTAAAAATGACGTCACACAATGCGTGATGTGAATAACAACGTCAGGCCACGTGTGATGCGAATATAATTAACGTCAGACAGTGCGTGATGTGAATATTAAGAACTACAGACAGCGAGTGATGCGATTATAAATGACGTCACACAATGCGCGATCCATATGTAGACAACGTCAGACAGTCCGTGATGCTAACATAATGCGAATATAAATGTCAGAAAGCGTGAAATGCGAATACATACAAGTTCAGAAAATGCGTAATGTAAATATAAACAACGTCAGAAAAAACGTGATACAAATATAAACAACGTCAGACAGTCCGTGATACGAACATAAACAACGTCAGGCAGCATGTGATGCAAATATAAACACGGTCCGACGTAACGTGGTTCGTATACTAACAACGTCAGGCATTCCGTGATGTGAATAAAAACAACTACTGACAACGTGTGATGCGAATATAAACAACGTTAGAGAGCGTGTGATGTGAATATAAATAATAACCGCATATAATGAGTGATGCGAACAAAAACAATGTCAGACAATCCAGGATGCGAACATAAACAACGTCAGACGTAACGTGGTGCGAATGAAAACGACCACAGACAGCGTGTGACACAAATATAATAAACGTCAGACAAGATGTGATGTGAATAATATTAGAAACAATGTCAGACGTTACGTGATGCGAATAAAAACGTCAGACATTACGTGATGCGAACTTAAATAACGTCAGACAATCCGTGATGCGAATACAAACAGACAGCGTGTGAATCCAATATAAATAACGTCAAAAAATGATGTGATGTGAACAAAATGAACAATTCAAGACGCAAAAATAAACAATTTCAGACAATAAGTTTTCCGAATATAAATAGCTTCATAAAATACGTAATGTGAATATAACCAACGACCGACAATGCATGGTGCGAATATAAACAACGTCAGACATTAATTGATGTTAAGATAAATTACGTCAGACACTGCGTGATTCGTATACAAACAACGTCAGACAGCGCGTGATGCGTATATAAACAACATCAGACAGCACGTGAATAGAGTATAAACAGCGGGTGATGCGTATATAAACAACACCAGACATCACGTGATGTAAATATAGACAACCCCAGACAGCGCATTATGCGTAGACAAACAACGTCTGAAAGCATGAGATGCGTATATAAGCAACGTCAGAGAGTGCGTGATAAAAATACAAACGTCAGACAGTGAGTGATGGATACACAAACAACGTCACACAGCGCTTTATCCGTATATAAACAACATCAGACAGCGCATGATAAAATTATTAATAACGTCAGATGACACCTGAATTGAAAACAAACAACCTCAGACAGCAAGTGATGGGAATACAAACAACGTCAGACAGCACGTGATGTGAATATAAACAATGTCAGACAACGTGTGATGCGTACACAAAACAACGTATATATATGCAACATCAGACAGCGCATGATGGGAATATAAACAATGTCACACGGCGTGTGATGTGAATAAAAACAACCTCAGACAACGCATAATGCGTATACAAACAACATCAGACAGCGCTTGAATTGAATATTAACAACCACAGACAGCAGGTGATACGAAAACAAACAACGTTCAACAGCAGGTGATTCGAATACAAACAACGACAATCAATATTTGATGTGAATCTCAGCAACATCAGACAGTCGTGATGTGAATATAAACAACCTCCGAAAGCACGTGAGTTGTTCTATTAAATGGAGCAAAAAACCGCATGTCACTTTTTTGAAAAAATGCATCTTTAAGAGAGCGTTATAACAAATAAATGCTTCAATGCCAACGTTTTAAACTGTATTTCTTAAACATTTTGTATTACTCAGTTACTTATTGAGTCATCAATGAGTGTTCATAGCGACTGCTTGAGCGGGGAACTATTCATTTACGTTTTGGCACCATCAGACGGCCGGTAGGTCAATGCTATGGACTCATGAGAAAAATACACGACACCAGTCACCAGGCGAGGAATACGGCCAAGCGAAGGAGAGGTGACTATGAGCTTTGTTGGTCGGAGCTAAGTGTCGGCGGCCGGTAACGTGACAGCATTCCTGTACGTTCTTGTGCCAAAGGGGTCCTCATTTGAGTTGTTCATTACAGTGCCTGCTAATCTGACCTGTTTTTCGTCTGTTAGTGAACAACAAACTGATAGTACATCTACCTGTGGTAATCCCCCCTCGCCGCCAGAGCTACCCGCTACGCCCCCAGCACTCCGCTCCGCCCCCTGCACTCCGCTCGCGTTTCCTCGGCCATTCGCAGCGCGTAAGCCAGTAACAGTTCGGCTTTTGGCGCTGTAATTTACAAACACTCCGAAGAAGAATGTAACGGCAGTGTTCTGCCATGCTGGTACTCATCAAACTGTGTAGAGTATACTGAGCCTGCGTCACATGTGACCCCACCGACCGCCCATTACTCCATTATTCCTTCACACAACATTATCAAGACGCGAGGTTTTTTCTTCCCAAGAATCCGATCAATTTCAACTTGAACGCCCAACGCTCAAACGCTAGTGATCGTGTGAGATGTTTCATGGACAATTGTTTAATCGAGAAGTGCAGATCATAATATTGTTTTCATGGACAGCGACATCTGACAGTATAGGAATCAGCTATGTTATTGCTGAAGCAGTGAAGCAGAAGGCGTCATCAAGAGGATATTTCCTTCTCAACTGAAACTTGGCGGGATGGTCTAACGCATAAATAATGGATTATCGCTAACAGAGTAATGTATTATCTTCAGCCACGAACTTCGTGATATGTGTCTAGTTGGCGCAATCAATTAGGAAACAGGTTGGATCTGTTTCTTTAATTAATTGGTTATGGCTTATCTCTGACTTGCTGTGTGGTACATTACTCGCATATAACTCAGGAGACTTAGACGGTCAAAAGTCACGTCGATCCGTTTAGACAAGGCCTTTAGTAAAAGTTGGGTAGTCAAACGTCACGCCGATCCGTTCTGACAGGACCGTTTTTAGGTTGTTCGGTTCTCTTCTGTAAATGCCCACTGACAGCGAACGAAGTAATGACAGACTTTGCTGTTCATATATGCTGTAAGTTAATATTAGCTCTTTCATTTGGTAACAAAATCCATCATAATTTATCTCGTCGAAAGGGAATGAAGCATAAATCGACCCAGAATATTGTCGGTGCCCAAAATGATGGTACGGGTGGAATATTCATTACAATTCCACAAGAATGACGGAATACTGAAGAAAAATAATAATTTACTTCTGATCCGAGTAATGGCATTATTATGATATTCAATAGTTGTTAAATCATCGTTTTCTGATTTTAACTCGTATAACTGGCCAAATAACTCGTTATTTTCTTAAATTTATCTGTACATTGTGTTCATTGCTTACGATCATTCATTGTACGCGTATACTGATGCATGAGTAACTCTGTACCTTTTTTTTAGTTTGCAAGAGATAATAAAATCTGACACCCCTTCATATACTCTCGCCTTGTCGACTGCTAAGTTTCAGGTGGCTGTAGGCTTTGGTCTGGGGCAATACAATAGCTCACATTCGCCCAGTAGAAGTAGATAAAGTGGGAGAGAGAGTGTGTTTGGCATCTGAGTGTAGTTATGGGAGATGAATGGTTCTGTATGTTCTGACTTAGTATAGGTAACCATGCAAATGCATAAAATGAACAATTCATAAAAGTTGTAGCTTGGCAACGCTTCGATTGTGACCCATCTACTTGGCAACGTCTGTGGATGGGCTGCAAATCTGGGACGTTTCCATGGTAATTTGCGAATGAAACTGACTTTTGCTTGATGTGAGTAATTTTTAGATGCATAGGAATCCTAATGCAATAGTTGAGGCAGACAAAATGACAGGGAAATCCATTGATGGTGTTTGGGACAGTAATAGTCTTCTGTTTTATGACTTTTGACGGCAACTCACGCAGACTCTGCATGTTGTCTGGACAAGCATTTACGCGTCTGATTACTTCTCTGGATTAATATTTATTTGAAAACCTCAGTCAGGCGCGTCAGAATGCCACAGACTGGTATTACCCAGAACTGTTGTTAATGAACGTTACAGGATCCACTAATCCCTGTCATGACTCTACCCTAAACATATATGTTGATAACCATTTCGATTCTGGATATTGATTTTGCGTTTGTTTGTTTGTTTGGTTTTTTTTTTTGGTTTTTTTTCTCCAGTCAATGTTTTTCGGGCTTTTCACCGGAACGGTTAAACATATTAACATGAAATTTTGGGGAATGATAGATCAAGTTGAGACACAACTGGCGATCAAATTTGACGCGCATGCGCAGTGTTGGAGGCTTATGGGATGGATTTTTCGTCGATTTTTTCCCCATTTTCTGTAACTATCTCCTCCATAACTACTGCGGTTACGAACATATGAATTTTTATGGTTGTAACAAGCAATTATCGTAGCATGGAATAGGCGAAAAAATACTTGTTTTCACCTTTTGTACTTTGTATAATGACATGTATTTTAGGGTACCTATCGCGATTTTTGCTGCGAGTTCTATCCTCGCTGATATCTCTGAAACGGCTGTATTTACGGACATGAAATTTTGTCAGTAATTAGAAGAAGACATTGGTTTAGCCAGTATTTTTTTTTTTTTTCTCCAGTCAAGGTTTTTCGGGCTTTTCTCCGGAACAGCTAAACATATCAACATGAAATTTTGGGGAATGATAGATCAAGTTGGGACACAACTGCCGATCCAGTTGGACGCGCATGCGCAGTGTTGGAGGCTTATCGTTGGAAGACATATTTTGTACTTCGTATAATGACATGTATTTTAGAGTACCTATCGCGATTTTTGCTACGACTTCTCTCCTCGCTGATATCTCTGAAACGGCTGTATTTACGCACATGAAATTTTGTCAGTATTTAGAACTTGGCCTCGTGATAATGATTGTAACAGTATTTAGCATTCACAGTAACAAAAAAACAGTAAAAAGGACGATTAGTTTCAAGGTTTTCTACTGCAGCAGCTTAGCGGTAGGCTAACAGCAGGTGCTGTTTAAGTAGGCCAAACCTTACGTAATCGACCAGAGGCCTTGGCTGGGTTTGCATTGACTTGGGTAGGGGGTCATGTCAAAACAGGCTAAACCTTATGTAATCGACCAGTGACATTTATCACTTTCGTCGGCTCAATATTGATTTGGCAAAGGGGTCATGTCAAAACATCTAAGCGGCAGCTTATAATAGTGCGCGTT
>CM067348.1:32470127-32493153 GCA_034190875.2 Urechis unicinctus | reverse complement strand
AACCAAGCCAAATGCAAAGCCAACGATCAGATCTACTCAAAGACGGACGATGACGTATGTTTGAGTCTACGGCCTGAAGGACACCCTTTACGATCACATGTTCTAGTTCCGTATTTGTGCATATGGAACTCGAATTATTGATCTCCTAGAATCAGAATCTTACCAAAGACTCAATTGCACAAATCGTACCTCATTGAGATCTTGTGATATTCGACGATCTACCGAGCATCACATCCCTTGGTAATTACTGAATATATCGTCGAAGACCAAATCATAAACCTAATACCAATAGTACAAACGGAATTTCTTGTAATTATTTGCCATGTGTTACTTGATCAATCAGATTATTTGCAGAAGCGGGAGGTAATGTGTAGAATGAGGGGCTGATATGGTATGATTGTTGTTCGTAGTGGTTTTCCATATCTCGCGCGCCAAGGTGTCAAATTACTTGACTCCCGCCAGGGGCGGTAGCGACCATCCAATCACAGGCGCCGCTCAGGTCACGTAATCTGTCCTTATCGCGCTCGCCATTGGGAAAAATGTTTTCATCCTCATTGTTTTTCCACATCTTCTTCTCCTCCTCGTCGACTTCCTGCTCCTGGCCACTTCGACTTGTTTCCGTACAACACTTGACAAGGTTATAAAAGAATAACGTATTTGGATGCAGAAGTGTTTTTTTTTCCTTATTATCATGGCTGTTGCCATCATCGGTCATTCGTACGTAGCCCGCTTTAGCGAGTATGTGGCGAGAAATGGCGTGCAAACGCACAATCTTCGTTTCAATGACGAAGAGGTAATATTTCATGGGTTCGGTGGTGCTAAAGTTCATGACCCAAAATCAATCATAACCCATTTACATGACTGGTTAAGGTCTCGGGTCTGGAAGGTCGTGCTCTTTCAGTTAGGAAAAAAATGACCTGCGTAATCAGTCGCATCAACCCCAGGCTGTGGCGGGAGATTTGTTGGCCATTGCAAAGTTTATCATCAATTCTTATCATATCACCACAGTTGTGATTGGCCAGGTCTACTACAGAGCAAACAAGCACCTGCTTTTTATGATCAACGACTACACCGGAAACTCAATACAGTTTGCTTCGCTTCATGGTTTGGCCCACCCTTACAAGTCTCAATTATTGAGCGATGGCGTTCATTTCAATAACTTCGGATACCAAAAAACTGTTCAATGGTATAAGGGGTGCAATTCACCGTTCAATGCAACCGAGAGAATCGTAGCCAGTTTCAAACAATTTAACCGTTCCTAATATCAATTACTGTCATTTATCAAAGTAATGGTGCAGCTGCTTATAACTTTTGATGCCCATAGTTGTTAACTATGACAACCATCGTTTCACTGTCACTTCTAAAGTTTTCCTTCGGTGCTATCATTTGTTAGAGTTCAATAGCCCTGCCACGCAGACAAAAGTTCGAGTAAGACCTTGAATCCAAGTTGATAGATGAAAAACATATGGTAAAACATGACATAAAGTAGGGTCAGATCAGGAAAGGCATCGATTGTATTATTTATGTAAGATTAAAATGCTATCCCTATATTGTCTACGACATAAGACTTTAGGTCAGAGACTTGAAACAGTGATACAAACTTAAAACTTTAAGCTTTAAAGTGGCAAGAATATATATATATTCTTGCCACTTTAAAGCTTAAAGTTTTAAGTTTGTATCACTGTTTCAAGTCTCTGACCTAAATTAATATCATTTTGAGACCTAGATGAGGGGTACTGTATCAGACCTAACTGCGGGGTACTACTGTAAGTCGATAAGCACTGCGCATTACACACTTGTGACTCTCTACCTTAATTTCACCTGTCACGCAAGACCCGATACAACGTGCGCAGTATGTTATATGAGCCAATATATCACCTGATGGCTGTTATATACCAACGCAGTGATTACCCGAATACATAAACAGTTAATGGTGACGATGGTGACGACTTTATTATATTCTTTGAGTTTAATGTGCTGTGTATGTGTGAGGGTATCTTTGATAGTGGAATCGGACGGAATTTTATATGTCTGTGGTTTGTTTAGGAAGTGCAATCTATTTGTATGTCATGCCTGCCTTTCCTGTTTGAAAAGTTATCATTCTGTTGCGCGGATTCCGTAATGCCAATTTTCCTTTAATTGAAGGACCGATTTCTAAATTATGTGGGCCTATCGTTTAATTCCTCTGTTTAATCAACCGAAACAGCTCTTTGGTGCACGCGCGTGCTCACGCTTCACCATTGGGGTCAAAAATACTTATAAATAGATGGCAGTTTTGGGATACAACATTAAATCTGGATATGCAAAATTGGGGTAGGGCGCGTTTGGAATCGGGCTCAGTAGGTGCTGATTGATCCCCAGGGCGTGTTAAATGAATTCCGGTCAAACTTGGTCTGCGAATATCGAAAATTGTTTCAAGCAAACGTCGCTTGTTTATCATTAATTTCTAAGTATCACTTTCTGCCCATCACTTCGCTGGTGTACCATTATATCATTCGATAAAAAAACTCGTCTGGTAATATGTTTAGTGACTCCTATAATTCACCGTTATGCCGTGTCATAATCATCAATATATTATTAATTAATCTCATGATATCCTGGCCATAGAGATGAAGATGTAATGGGAGGATTGCATCGTTGTGTATTACAAGAACAGGTTGGTGTACTTAATAGACGCTTATGCTACAACGTTACATAGATAATAAAGTTACATATCATTAAACGTAATATAGGGCAATTGCAGAATCAGATTGAAATATGAACCGCAGTCAAAAGTCACACACAAGTTTGATATATACAATATTATTGCCGACTTGGTTACTCACATGGGAAGGATGATCATACCAATAAGGCAACGCGTAGCTCTATTTTATATTCAAAATGTAGGGATTGAACTTGATATTCAATGAGACATATACACTTAGCTGAATGAACTGCAGCGTCAGAACAATTCAATAAGTAACTATTGCCGAAAATACTTATGACTTGAATACGACCATTTACAGCCATATACAAATTCAACACACCGTACGTCGTTCCTCTGCTTCTAAAAGTTACATTTTATTTTTTCTTTACCGGAAGTAATATTGTGAATCTTTGCCCTTATTTGGGCGTCGGTTCTGTCTGACAAGCTTGGGAGTTTCTCCTTAGCTTGCCTCTACCTTACTCCTGACACCCAGTCCTTCCGACTTTTGCATGTTAATGCGTAATCGGTTTCGATATTGCTTGCTCACCTGGCTAATGTTCTTTATGATGTTATGCCATTTAATGTTTTCCTAGCTCTGCGCAGCGGGGTTCTGGACTTCCCTAATCCCAATAAGGCGTGTGTATGCACCGGCCTTCTTTTCGGTTTCCGTGGGAGGTTTGATGATAACAATGAGATAAACCAACAACCAGACAGTCGTGGATGAATCTATCCAAATATAAAGCACGGTTGCGTGGTATATATCAAAGCACGCCGTCTATATGCATACTGTTAAGTGACGAACCAGGACAACAGATGGCGCCGCTGAATGGGGCGATTATATATAATTACGATTTCAGACCTTACTGTGCAAAAAACAGTTTTTACGAACACCACAACCCCCAATAACATCATAACACATGTAAAAATTGTGGGGCATTACATATACCCCACACATCTGCCGATACCCCACAACAAAGGTTTTATGTTGAAAAATATCCCACATTTGGGTGAATGTATTTCGATATATATATATATATATATATATATATATATATATATATATATATATATATATATATATATATATATATATATATATATATATATATATATATATATATATATATATATATATATATATATATATATATATCTATATATATATATATATATATATATATATATATATATATATATATATATATATATATATATATATATATATATATATATATAGTAAGTAGGGTCAGATCTGAAAAGGCGTTTATTGTGTTGTTTCTAAAAAGTTTAAGACGGTATCTCTATATTGTCTACGACATAAGACTATACGTCAGAGGCTTGAAACAGTGATAAATACTTAAAACATAAGTGATAAGTGATAAATACTTAAAACTTGCAAGAATGTATATACATATATATACATATATATATATATATATATATATATATATATATATATATATATATATACAACCAACACATATATATATATATTTATATATTAATATATATAAATATATATATCTATATATATATATATATATATATATATATGTATTTATATATATATATGTATATAAATATATTCATATGTATCGCGTAGAAATATAACGGATGCCTAAATATTGCGATATGAATAACGCACTAAGCACACATGCAACATGCCTCGGGATAAAGAGCTGGTGACCATTCAACCAAATTGTATGTATATATACATTATTATACACGCAAATATATATATATATATATATTTATATATATATATATATATATATATGCATAAGTTTGTATGAAATAAAAAGCATGTATATATATATTTTTATATATATACATAAATATATATATGTGTGTGTATATATATGTATATATATGTATATATTTATATATATGTATATATATATTTATATATATATGTATACATATATATATATATGTATATATATATACATATATATGTTATATATATATAGATAAATATAGATATATGTATATATATATATATATCTATATGTTTATGTGTGTTTATGTATATATACACACACACACACACACATATATATATATATATATATATATATATATATATCTATATATATATATATATATATATATATATATATATATATATATATATATATATATACTTATGTGTGAGTGTGCGTGTATATGTATAAATATATATTTGGGCGTTGTTGTGCGCACTGCTGCTTCCTAAACACATTTTCACGTTCGTTTTGAAGCAGGCAATTCTTCTCCAAACTTTAATTATTCACTATATGTGTACTTAAGGTACCTTGTCCGGAACTGTCAGATATAGGATTCCATTTGCAATCATGTTATATGGCTTGTGTTTCTATATAAGATCATATGATGGATTTCAAGGTTGTGTAGAATCATCACAATAATCATCAACACTGTAGCAAAAAGATTGATAAACTGAAAACAGATGTTATTGCTTAACGCGGGTAGCTCATGAGGTATATTTACATGGTTTCCCCGCAATACAAAAACAACAAAGCATATTACTGGATCTCGTTTGGACGTCCTTTACGAGGTATAATGCTGGTTCAGAGAATATATCACCAGGGTAACCTCCGAGTATTAAGGCAGGTGTTGCTTTGCAAATAACATTCCTTAAATTTGCCCGATATATGGTACATCCGATGCACAAATGGCGGATAACATTGTACAGATAGGTACGTCAGAACGATTTAACACAGTGTATGAAAATAGCATGAGAATATAACAAAAATCAGGCAACGCAGTTTATTGGAGACACACTATTTACGTAACTCGACTACGTTATGATAGACAGCTATCAATTCGATGTGTACTTTGTTGCTCTTACATTGGACGAACAAATGCAGCATATACTAAACGCTGGCACATGCGTCACAGTTTGAAAACCACATTTCCACAAATAGCTCATTTATCAACCTTATCAACTGACTTTAGGATCCCTTAGTGCTATAGCAGGGTTGTGTGTGGAGGGAGATGGCTTCAGAGCCGATTCTCAGGAGACATACAATTCGACCTGTTATATTCGTTTAGGCGCAATATTTCACTCGTAATGTAAGTGAGTCGGGATGTAAGGCTTTGTTTGGTCGTTTCATCGTTTACCACTGCTTCGTGGCCTGTAAAGATTGTTTGAAAGCACCGCCCTTATATTTCCGCCTTTTTTCAATGTTTTTGAATGTTTCTAGTTGTACCAGACCATTACGATTCACAAATAAAATCGCCCTTCAGTTGTTTCGCAAAGTCGTATTATTACAGGGGATCTGAGATGAACCTATTCCTTTTCCTGAAAGGTATTGTGTCCTCTGCTCAACATGTAGACTGTTAACACAATAATCATAGGCAGGAGATGCGTTTGAAAATACCGTTACTCAATTTCATAGATCCACAGCGATAACACCTTTACTGCCTTCAAGGTCTGTATTTTCCAACATATGACATATTTTCTGAGAGGTAAGGGTAAAATTCAAAGGGAAATACTCGACCGTAGCTTTGCTATGTTTAATAGTTGAGACGGTGACGTCAGCATACTAGGTCCATTAAAGTAGCCACTGCATTGTTTCCTTTGTATGACATCGCTCATATTGCATTCAACGCTAATGTATTATTTCACTTGTGATGGCAGGTAGTCGGCGCGTTGTTACGTGCCGTTTTTGTTCTTGCCCCGTTCTGTGTTCACATGTATCATAGCACCTTGTGTTTATCTTTGAACCTATAGTGTAATTAAGGTCCGTCACTTAGAATATCAGAAGAGCGATTGCAGTCTCAACAATGCGTTTTGTCTTGCATGTCAGGTTGTGAACGCAATCAAACTTGAATAAAAGCCGCATGGAATTATTTTGAGTACATTCTGCACAACATTTTTCTCATGTTTAGAAGGAGGAACGACAAATAGTATTGTTCCAATATTAGAACAGACACAATGATAAAAATGGAGTACATTTATTATGGCCGGTCTCTGGGGTAACTCATGCACTACTGGTGGTAAACAATATGACGAAATATACAACTGAATGTTCGGGAACCATTTGTGAAAGTAAAATAGCAAACACTGCTGTTATATGTAGCAGATTTGAAGCCTAGTACTTGATGACATGAATACAATTTACGAAGAACTTATGAAAAATAGCTATCAATATAATGTAGTTTTATAGATACATACGTGCTAACTAATCAATTGAAGATGTGAGCACCTCGGGGAAACGGTGCATATCGGTTTTATGTCTTTCCATACGCAAAAGCCATATGAAAGCCTGAAACAGATCATTTTAAAAAGCATAGCCTTACAAACGATATTACATGCGGTTATGCTTAACGAACAGCTAAAGATCATTCTCTTGGAGTAGATATGCCGCAAGAAAATTAGTGAATGCACAGCATTGTCTCTATTGTGCAGATGTGCAGAATCTAGTCATTTTAGTGGATAAGATTCTTTCATGCCGTTCCGGACAGTGTTCTCAATACTATGTTCTAAATACAGTACTAACAGTTCATGCACATCTCAGCTGACTAATAATGTCACATCGGCTTGAATAAAGCGAACATCAAATATTGCAAACAAACCCATTTACACGGATCTGTGCGCATGTGTTACTGCCTCGAAACCGAATTTCCACAGAAAGCCTATTCATCGATCTTATCAACTGAGATCTGAGACCGTTGGGCCGAATGCAGGCATGCATGTAGAAGGAGGTGGTCCTCAAGAGACACATTACCCTACCTGATGTATGTCTTTAATTGTAATGATTAATACGAGGTGCAGCTCGCGGAGGAGGGCGTTGGTTGGTTCGACTACAGATTACTGCTTTAGTAGTCAATGCTTGTGCACAACTTAATAATCTTTATAGCCTACATAGTTCGGGCGAAGCCATTGTTTTCGTATCTCCAGTGGTTTTTATTTCTTGTGTAATATTATACCAATATTTATTTGAGGGGAAAGTGCTCCTTGTCCTGAAATCGCTTATATCCTCCGTCAAGCAAGTTATATACAATCCATGATCACATCCATTTTACTCGTCTGTATTAAATGCAAGATGAGAGTTACTTTATAAGTCACGTAAATAATTGGCTACATAAATATAAAGTTTGTAAATAACCTCATCAAAAATTATTAACCTTGATCTTAAAGCTTGTCGGTTTGGGATAAATCGTTTACAGGCACGCATGTTTTAACCAACGACTGTCGCCCATACACGACCTTACAATTTCAACAGGGCAATGAATAGATCATTTAGGGGATATTGTGTGAAGGTAGACTATCGCATGTTAATGCATGTGCATCTGATGAGACCTTAAGTCACCTTTTGCTAATCTCTTGGACTATATAATGTGATTGACTTTGTGTGTTAACTATATCGATTAATTTGATAGAGGGCAGCACCAGCACTGACCAAATAAATGTAATGTTATCATGCGGACATCAAAGCCTTGGGATCGTAATTACACATCAAGCAATTGTAAATTGATAATTAATGTTTCATCGCAAAGGACGGTGTGCGATGCATTATAAATATCCTGTTAGTCCTAATAGACAGATTGAACAGTGGAGTGTTGACGAGTAGTTATCTTCTGACTAACAAATACTTCCCTCCTGCCTCCTCTCGCCTCCCCTCCCCTTTCAAAACGTCACGATCGCACAACTGAACCTTGTCGAAATAACTGCTTTTGACTCATCCAATGAATGCAATATTGCTTAAGCGCATGGTCAATGAATTGCTCGACAAATCCTCTTCGTGGGTTTAAGCTCCGTTATGTTAATCTACGTCCCTACGAATGTGAAGCCACGTGACATGCATAGTTACTGCCTTAATGCAGCTCAGCCCTTTAGTTAACGCAAGAACTTTTTGTCGAATGACAAATCTTGAACGATTCTAAATATGATGGCACGACCAATTTAATAAACGAACAAAGATCATCGTTTTGAATGTTGCATACCAAAGCATGACCTTTGTGTTCTGATCTCGAGTCACTGTTCATCCCTCTTAAATATCTAATCTGAACCTCAGTTACAATGTGATGTGGGATATGTTTTATGGTAAAACCATCTATAAAGCGCAGATGATAGACCGATTATCTGGGAGATAAATTTCGGGCCTCATAAATAGCAGCACATAGCATGGCTTGAGCAGTTCTCACAAGAAGAAGAGCTTAATAGCCTCTTACACTTGTAAAGAGGCTTGCAGCATAGTAACCAGGTTATGTGCCTATTTGAGGATGCTTATTTATCCCAGGCTTGCATAAATGCTCCCAGAGAAAGTAATATGGTAAGTATGAAATTCCTAGCCTCGATAGCCAAGAACATATGTAGTGTAACTGAACGTAGAATAATAGAGTTACATACTGACGGCCATCAATAAGAAGGTCGCATAAAGAACAATGCAACAAATAGATGAAACAACCTAGATGCACGAGAATTATACAAAGCATTTCTCCCGGTTTATATAAAAACACTGAATCTACAATACATTCCCGCGAGTGTATGTGAAAGAGGCTATGAATCAAAGAAGCTCACCCTGCACAAAAGCCACCAAGTAACACTTAAGTCAAAACTGAAGCCGTTGTAGTAGCAATGATAAATATCTGGTAAAAAATTCGAAGCTGATGTGTAAATTATTCACTAATTATATTGTCAGTTTTACATCGTTGTGTCATCACCATGTCAGTGGGGCACATCATAGAATTATATGTCACTAACAGATTCACTCATACCCGGCTTACAATGTATAGTTTGTATGCGTAGGTTGTGTTATCAATACAGGTTCATGACATATGGAATATTGCGCGTAAATAAAGACGCCATCAATTTTTCGTTGCTCATGTTGACTATCTCAGAACCAACAGCTGTTTGGACGGGCTCCATTGCTTTATTGCAATCAGTTAAACTGCATTATTTAGTACACTGTTTTATATTGGACTACTTGCTGCATGATCACAGGATGAATAGTACGAGTACCCCGTCTGTGCAATGATGTCAGACAGGTAGATATTGAATGACATTTCATCTGGTTGAAGAATAATGCTCTCAACCGATACTAATGGGAATGCTAACACATTATTCATCAGTCGCTATTGTGGATAGGCAATAAATCGCAACAAGTCAAAAAAAAGAGGCGGCTGGTTCCTGATCAACAATGTTGCAATAGGGTGAATATGCGGACCTCAACTAGAGTAACTGAACAACTGTTGCTGAATAGCTCCTAATGCATAAGTTTAGTTTTATGCCAATTTGTTTTTAACATCCATGGCTTAAGGTGCCGGGTAGAATAATGTTCACTTAACCATGACGGGTCGTACCTTTTGATCGAGTGATAATTGATCTGGACAGTCGTTCTCCGTCAATGTAACTATTGACCATATCTAACCGACGCCAGTGGTAGCCTCCAACATTGAATTCCTTATATCGTATGCTGTCTATTCCCTTTCAATGACCCTATGATAGGATGTGTTGGCTTCCTGTGATAACGATCGTTGCAAGAACAGAAACAGGGGTGCATGCATTGACGACCACATTGATGGTTAATTATCGCATAATTACACCCATCCTTCAACAATACCACATTGAACACTACATGTTTCGTTAAATAGCATCGATGTTTATTAGTGCCGTTAATTGGTTGACCTCCTACACAATTCCATCAACCCGCCAAATGGCTGGGTTCAACTCAAGGGCGGGTTACTCTCGATTCCAAATCATCATTAGAACTTCACCTGTGTAAGCTTATCATGTGTTTCCGTGTAGAGCGCATCAGACGGCCTATTGTCAGTTAATCTCGTCTTGTTGGCTTTTTGCGGGCAACAACATGAACACCTATTATGCCTCAATTGTATTGACAATGGCCATTGACTAGAAATATATTATGACGTTATATAATGAGCTTTACAGAGAGCTAGGTGAACATTGAACGCTGCTTACAAGATCAGAACCAGTTGTAAATGCTTCCTTTCACTCCATCTCTATGTTATGTATTTTACGCTGCCATGGGATTTCCCCGCAATGTTGTCATCACTTGAGGCGTTCACCACCCTCTGAGATTTAAGTGGTGTGCTCAAACATCAACCTAAATGCACTCACATTATTGCTGGTCTAAAGACGTCCATATTTTCACGGAGTGGGGTTTTACTGACTCATTCTATTATTATGATATCGCACTAAAATGTTCAAACCTTGCTGAAAATGTCTCGTTGACTGAGCTGGGACAAATGCTTGTCCGACATTGAAGTCACCCTTTGCGCAAAATGTTTATGTCTGGACTCTTCTATATGGTGGCCAACGATTTTAATATTTTACTGCTTCATTAATTCTTTCTTGTTTCAATTCATTTACGTCCTTGTCTACTAGACTAAACCATTGTATCTTGCTATCGCTAGTAACTCTTTGGCGTCCAAACGTCGCATATCTTTAAACCAAGGACAACCCTCTGGGCAGCAGCGTCGTCGTCATTGTTATCGAAATATGTCTCATCCGTCCCATCAGTGATTATTGCCATGATACATCCCCGAGCATGACCGTACCAGCAAATTCGCTTACCTGTGCTCAAGAATGACATCGTCGTTTTGATCGAGTGTTATTCACACCATCTTCTACAGTCCCCGTATAGGATCACTACTACCGACCGCTGCAAGTGGTCAACATAAATCACATCAACACTGTTGCAACGTTCATGGATGCTGCAGCATCATCACACAGATCTTCGATTCCACTCCTACCACTTAGTTGCAAGAATCGTTATGACCCAGTCCCTTCGTTTGTTTTATAAACACTGATCAGGGTTTCTGTCATATGCCCAGCTCGTGTCACGCTGACACAATGTCATTTCGCATATGCTCTGAATACAATAATTGTAAAAGAATGAGGCTATGATAATCTAGCCACAATGATTTATATAGATGGCTACCAAATACAAGTTCTCTGATCAATCAGGTGGAATATGTTTTTGGTTGCTTGCAGAAGCGAGACGGAATGTGTGAAATGGCGGGCTGATTTGACTGGGTCACCTTGGTCTTCCATGGAAGTATATCAGGCTTTTTTTTATTTATTGTTTCTGTAAATTCAAAACGCAAACCCAATATTGTATTCGGCTTAAGACTATACAGAAGAGGTTTGTAACAATGATATGTATCTATAACGCTATGCAAGCCCAATAAGATGAGGCTATACGCTGCGATTAGATTTATTGGCAGAAACGCAAGTATTTAATACAACCTAGGTGATGGCAGCAATGTACCATTACAGAGTTAATCAATCACCATGGTATCTTTGGCCGACGTCGCAGACGTCTTTGATGAGTGAACAAAGACAATAACGAGCTGATTATTGCTATATAAGTCACAGGTGTTATGCGCCAACAATAATCATAAGCATCAATCAAGTGCACAGAAACCACATGTTTATTGACAGTATATTCCAAGCAAAAACTGTATGACTTGACTCCTGTACATTGCAGAACATTAGATAAAGTTGTGTCGGCTCTGAAACGGCATTTTTCCATTGCTTCTGTAAGTTCAAAACGCAATCAAAATATTGTCGTTTAGACCACATATCAGAGGCTCTTACAATGATATTTACTTATAACGTAATCCAAGCCCAATAACATAAGGCTTTAAATTAGCACTTAAATTATTCATCACTTACGAAAATATTCAATATTCAAGCCAGATGATGGCAGCAATGCAACATTATATAGTTAACCGGTCGGAATAAATAGTCTACGTAGCGGAATGTTTTATAAAGCACCAGGCGTTACGTGCGAGTTCCCATGATCAATTGCTTTGCAGTTAAAGGTTGACATGCTGATAACCAAACAGATTATGGATATGCTTAAACTGTCAACTGGTGTTTATGACTTGCCCTTCAAAGTTCAGATAATTATAGTAGCAAAGAAGCATACAACACTTCATCCGATGTGTTGCGGGACACGAGCTTGGATCGGAGCGTAGTAGTGGCCGAGTAGCTGGCCAAGAAAGGATACTACCCGTTTACAGTTTCTAATTTAGGGACTATCGGTATCGACGAAGCTATACACGATAAACAGTAGATAATAACATCAAACAGATAAACAGCGTCCTTCGTCAACGTCACACCGAGAGGCGTCTCGTACACAATCTACCTATACAGAAACTAATGACCAAATACTTTATTGAGCATTAAACAATAAAAAAGAGAAAATAAATTAGTTGAGATAATAAGTGTTTAGGTATCAGTGGTTACCAAACAGCCAATCTAGCAATAGCAGTGACGCCAATGGTACTGGATGCAATCAATCTTTTGTAGGTATCTTTGACCATAATCGCAGATATCTTTAATGAGGTTACAAAGACATTTAAGAGCGGATCATAGCTATTAAAGTAACACTTCTAATGCGTCAGCGATATTAATAAACAGTGGTACATTCCAATTTATATGACGTGTCTTCCAAACATAATAAATAGTGCTAAAATACTGTTTCAAACGAATTTATGCTATCAACGAAGAGCGATAGACAGCAATAGTTGCGCATATCGACGTCAACCACTATTTGCTCTCGAGCAAAAAGGCTGGATGCATTATGTATTTGTCATGGAAATTATAGTGCAGGTTCGAAAGAACTCAGATAGTTATTTATACTCTCAGACAATAGGTTAGAAAAACATTCCCTCAATGGCTAGTTAAGCATGTTTTATTGCTAACGTAACATTATTATATCTTTTAAATGCACATTCTTTACTGTTACTCAAAGGTACGTATGTAGATCATATATATATATATATATATATATATATATATATATATATATATATATATATATATATATATATATATATATATATATATATATATATATATATATACATATATATATATATATACATATATATATATATATATATATATATATATATATATATATATATATATATATATATATATATATATATATGTACCTGACAAAGTGTTTTGCACTCGGGAGGACATGTTAATCAAGCTTTTTGACTATTCTTTACGGTAGATAAAATGTTATGATACTGCAAACATTTTCCGCCTCAGCATGTCCTTAATTCAATATTAAAATCCTTTGAATGGCGTTACATCTTATATATTTTCTGACGTTATAATGACTTGCTCATATGTCATTAAAGGTGTATGCATAACAAACGACTGCACACACCAACCTGTGGATAAGTCGTGGAAATCGTGAAGTACCCATGAATACCCAAAGAGTAATAGATGTAATCTCTTTGCATCACACGTAACTAAAACACATGATTATTTGCATGGATAGTTAATGAGCTGATAGTGACCTCCAGTTTGAGTAAAACAATCGGTTAAATGCTATCGAATATAAGTGCATTTGACGGTGAAGAGAATGTAGTTGACAGTCAGTGTAACAACTATCCACATCCATGAATAGGAGGGAACGTTTCATGCAAATGAGGAACATTGTTGGGGTTCTGTCAAGAAAGTGATACCAGCGAAATGCAGCAGCTGTTGAATAAATAAAGACAGTGGTTCCGAAGTAATCTATCGTGACCTGTAATCTTGGTATAAGTTATTCGGCGGCACAATTATTTGAAGGCCAGTATAGGCTAATTCCAAAGTTCCCTACGTTAAGCTTAACTACGAATACAAACCCACATCGTGGCAGCTTGAACGCGAATGGTGCAACCGACCATTTGCTCAATACATATTTCCAGAATTATGTTATTGAATATGCTTTGAAGTCATAGTACATAGATATATACACATAAATATATATATATATATATATATATATATATATATATATATATATATATATATATATATATAAATATATATATACACATATATATATATACATATATATATATATAAATATTAATATATATACATATATATATTTATATATATCTATATATGTATATATAAATAAATATACAAAAATATATGTAAATATATATATATGTATGCGTATATGTAAACATATATATATATGTAAGTATATCGATGCATATATATGTTTATTTACAAATATACATATATATGTGTATATTGACATGAATATATAAATATTTATTTATATATATATATATATATATATGAATATTTATATATACAAATATATTTAGATAAATACTAATATAAATATATAGATATATACACAAACACATATATATATATACATATTCAGATACATTTGCATATATATTAAAATATAGATAAATATTGATATAAATATATACTTGTATATATGAATGATATATATATATATTTATATATATGAACATATATTAATATGTATTTATACATATATATATATATATATATGCACATAAACTTATATATATACATATATACTTATATATATACACACACATAAACTATATATATATCTACATATATTTATATATATATATGCATCAATATATATATATATGTATACATTAATATATGTATATATATATATATATATATATATATATATATATATATATATATATATTTATAGCTTATGCTCAATTGAGTATGGTACAAATAATATTACCAACGCTAAGGAGTTTAATCGTCAACAGATCTAAAAATGTTATGTCACATGCGATATCGGAAAATCACAGAGCATTCGATTAACGGATTCTAGTGCGATGCATCACGATGGGTTTAAGAACGATAGCAAAGAATATTTGAACTCAAATACCTTAGGCAGTGAGATAACGGAACCAGTCAAGGCAGCCGTGATGGTTCAATATTATGCTGATAAAGGCATCGATTTTCGTTTTTTGCAATATGAAAAAAAAGTGATTTTCATACATGACCTCATTCATATATAGGGCATCTAATAGATGTACATAGGAAATAGCACCATCTTAATATCATCTTCGACGTACATCGACCCTGCTTGGAGCTCAACTAGTTAATACAATGTCATAAGCCGTGCCTTAGATTACCATACAATTTCCATAAAATCCTGATCATTGAAGCAATGCGCTGATTGGAGGTTGCTTTCTTTTAATGTGTAGTAATAAATCTTCCCAAGACGTATAATTGCCGCCTGTGTAGTTTCGTACTACACAGCCATTAAGGTTGACCTGCCAGAACCATGATTTAAGTTAACTTAAAGACCGGACTCAGTTAAGGGTAATGACTATTTATCGCTCTATAGTGACCCATAAATAGTTTTTGATAATAAGGGAGCGCTGTTACCAAAATAGCGATATCTGTAAGCGATGATGCTCTAAGGCAACTACTCCATCAACACAATTAATGTCAGTACCTAAAAGACTGTTAATCACAAACGTTTCAAACAAAAATCTATTTAACTTTAATTGTACCGTTTTAGTAGCGATTTAATGAAAGCTACGTCAAGGACAGCATGTCCGATTTTACCTGCGGCAGAGGTCTCTACGCATCAATGAATCGCTCCTGATATTATTCAGTTGACTCGGCAGTGCAACAGAATCACATTGACTGACGTCTCCTTTAGGCACAAGGCTTAAGCATTATCGTAGGACACCTGGTGTATATTGTGACAGAGCCAGCTTAATAGGGTTTTTGTGTCGATAAACTGCAGTACAAATTGTATAGACAAGTGTGTAATTCCCATCAATCCTTTTTACTTCCTGTTTTATGTTGTGCGTTTGTCGGTGATATATCAATTTTTTATGATGCTTGTGTGATTGGAAAAATGGTTCCATATTATCACGAGGAGAGAACATATGTAATGTAACAAGCTTGGAGAGCAATGCCGTTAGACGATAGAGACCCAGTATAGGTATGCAGGTTTTCACAAAATAACACCTCATAACATGTTTCCGCACCTACTTTTAGGATACCTGCAAAGGTCAGATCACATAATTCAATGCCAGGCAACTTACGTGACACCACATCAGCGGTTCAGCAGAGAACGTTCAATATTAGCTGCTATCAAATTGCATAATAATCATAATCATGGATTTATATATATTAAATAGTTCAATGCCAATGATCGCCTGAAGTGGTGGTTGGATAGATAAGATTAGATGATATGAGGAATTGAGATGAGCATGAGATGGATGACTGCAAAATTCAATCCTTTCATGACGGCTATCTATTTTTATTAGGCATTGCCACAGGCAGCAATAATCTAGTTCAACAAGAGCGCGCGACAGGATCAATATGGAGGAGGTATGATCAGTTCATACGATTATGCTTCAAACTGATTGATTGATAACATAATGACGTATTAATTATTTGAAAACACCATGTAGCTGCTGCGTTTCAGGGCACTATGGCCGTGATCCCGGCGCGGGCGCTCTAGCCATGAATGGGTAAATCTAGCATAACGTCTGAGGCCAAGTATTCCCGGTCTTAAACAGCATATGATGGGAAAAGACATATATATGGGGATATATAAGGGTGAGCCTAGCGTGCGCGCGCGCGCGTGTGTGTGTGTGTGCGCGCGTGTGTGTGTGTGTGTGTGTGTGTGTGTGTGTGTGTGTGTGTGTGTGTGTGTGTGTGTGTGTGTGTGTGTGTGTGTGTGTGTGTGTGTGTGTGTGTGTGTGTGTGTGTGTGTGTGTGTGTGTGTCTGTGTGTCTGTGTGTGTGGATAACAAACCTCACATCGCGTCATAGTCAAAGCATTATCTAGGCGATTCTCTAAGCCCAATGTGTGCACTAATCCGGTTTGTGGTAACCCATATTCGTTTATCTTCACTGAAACACGACTGTCACATATTTGATGCTCCTACTCTACCTTTACTGTATTTTATTGCTGTATTAGCTCCGACTTTTCGCATGGGTTGTATCTTCATTTACTTGACATCTTATGCTCATGCACAAATGACAGTTAGAACTATGCAAGCAGATACATCTGAATGAGAACGGCACAAAAACTTATGCCTGGTGCATTCCGATCACTTTTTTTGTGACTAAACAGATCATTTTGAAAGCCGTACTAACGATATTGAAAGCTGTATCGTAAGACGAACATCAAATCAAACCAAAGATTATTTGGGACTGGGAAATGGGCATTGTTTATTTACCTTTAGCGGAGCTCTTACGTGCATCGTTGGTCTTAATGCAGACTTGCTGACTTGTCTCTTACAAGAAGACCTATTACGTAAAATAGTCTTCCAATGCAACAGCCTAAATCATTTTATTTGAGAAGATATGCCAGGAGATTAATGAATTGCAGCACAGTCTTCATTTGCATCCATGCTCATCAGATGTGCAGAATCTAGTCATAACATACGTTGTGTAAAAATATTTAAATTCCTGTTGTTAAAACTGGTTGCTCCATGTTCAGATCCGTGTATTTTAGACTATATGCACCATACACCATAACCAGCTTATGCTCCTCTTATATGCTTAATAAAGAAATATCTACTGTGAACAAATAATGCGCATATCAATTATCGCAAACAAATATTTAGCTAATTTACATAAATCTGTGCGTACGACAGCACCACGTTTTACATGCGACTCACAAAAAACGCATGCGCACGCGTGCGTCACTGTCTCGAGAGCAAATTTTCACGAAAAGCTAATTTATCAGTCGTACCACCAGAGATATGGGTCCCATATGCCTAAAGTAGGGATGTATGTATGTAGAAAGAGGTGACTTCAGAGGTCATTATCAAGAGACACATTAGACTACTTGATATATGCGTTTAGATATAATGATTAACTTAGGATGCAGCTCCAGGAGGAGAGGTTTCATTGGATCGATAACAGATTACTGCTGCGATGACCAATGCTTGTGCTCACCTAACATGCGTCACTTGCTGCTAATCAGCTTACATGGATAAGATGGAACCATCGTTTTGGTACCGTCAGTGCTTTGTTCCTTTGTCAGCTCTTTTAAACTATCTTATGTCTTCGCGTAAACTAAATATAATCGTTATTAAACTGTACAAAATAACCATAATTATTCTCATATAATATCATACCAATCATTCATTGAATGGGAAAGTATTCCTTTTTCTGAACTCGTTATTATCCTCCTTCCAGCAAGTTATATACAAATCCTGGTCATATATTTTCTACTCATCTGGGTGTGAATATATTAAATGAAAGAACCTTCGACGAGATTGTCCTTTATTAAGTCACGTAAACATTTTGCTACATTAAACCTGTGTTTTCTGCACATGTACAGGTTGCATTAAAATGCAGAATATCGCATTAATAACATAACAATTTCAAAGGCGCTATGAACATATCATGTGGGGGAGATCACACATAATTCAACAATCATTTATTAATGAATATGCATCTAATGAGCACATATTGCTAGGGCGCAATAGACAACACGTCGAAATATTTGATAGAGGTAAAACAATAGCACAATCAAACAAAATGCATTCACGGGGATTTGGTTGAGCTCCACTTCCTGAGAGCTGCGTGATACGTTATTGTATTCTGCGGGCATCATCCTCTGGGATCTTAATTACAATTCAAGCAATCGAAACTTTATACTGAATGTTTTATCGCATACGCAAGCGCATGATGCATTAAAAATGTGCTTTCAGTCAATATAGACAGATTGAATAGCGGGATGCATGTAGACTGTTATTCTGTGACCCATCACCACCACTCCCCGAACCCCCTCCAAAACGTCATGATCGTACAGATATCAATCTACGTCTTGTTGAAAGAAAACTAATCTGAGCATTTGACGCATTTCTGCTTTTCCGTACTGCTGTAGTCCAGTATATGTGATGTAGCTTAAGCGCATGGTAAATGAATTGGTCGATCACTCTTCCCTAACTGGCAAAAACTTCGATATTTAAATCTCCAAGAATGGCAAGACACGTGACATGCGTACCCATTGCCTTAATGTGGCTTGGCGCCGCATTAGTTAGAACAAGCCAGAATGAACGCTAGGGCGCAATGGACAACACTAAGCCCAGATGAAATTCAACAAAAGTTGTCCCTCCAATCAAATTGTCGTGAAAAAGAACGGATATCGTTTTCATTTTGATCATTGGTTGCAGTGATTATATTTTAATATTTATGATTCATCTGCACTGAATTGGGCTAGGTGTGCATTGTTATTGATGAAAAAACAATCTATAATTCACATCAAATCACTGTTATCATTGCATAACAGGAACATGACTACTCGGGGTTAGGGTCCTAACACGCACGTCTTTTTCGTTTATCTAAGGTTCACTTTGGCTTTAAAAGCACTCATGGCGAATATTATTGCCAATGTTATGTGTAAGTTCTATCCAACGACATTTAGTGCAAAATTACTCAATATGTCGTGCGAAAATCGCAGTATACTGATTGTAGGAAGCAATCTAAGCTGGTATTTTTGATTACCGTGATCACTGTTTTATTAGGTGTTTTTGCTGATTTACCTTAATGCATGATATAAGATGCATGAGGCAATTCAAATTCTAAATCGACTTCAATGAAATTCACCTGCGATGTAGTTAATCAAAAGCGGAAGTTGATTTTCTGCTTAATGTCACCCACAAGCCGCCAATAAGGCGGCGCTACCATGAAATACACAAAAGCACACGGGACTGCCTCAAAACTATGGAATCATTACCGTTCAAGGGACGTTAAACGCATTATACAACACCCCTTTTATATAAGGCTATCTGCAATATATTTCCCTAACAACACTGAGCCTGGCAGGTATCAATTAATCACCCCAATGCATCATTGCGACTGTGCATTTGTTCGCCTCCAGTACATGTGTTTATTACATTCCATCGTGTTTCAAGGCAAAGACGAAAAATCGCAAACACACATTCTGGAATCACAATAAATAACGCATTTTACTCGTTGCACTTGACCCAAGACGCCACATAGACTAATGCCGGAACAACTGTTGATAAGAAACCCCTGAATATTAGTTGCCGTATCCCGCATTTAACTTATATTCTGATAGGCGAATCTTATCAAACGCATTCCATGCTCAGCTCACATGTCTCGATTACTTCATGTGCATGTATCGATACATTCGTGTATATATATAGAGAGATAGATAGAGAGAGATATAGAGAGATATAGAGATAGATAGATAGAGAGATAGAGAGAGAGAGAGAGAGATATAGGAGAGAGAGATATAGATATAGATAGAGAGAGTAGAGAGAGAGAGAGAGAGAGAGAGAGATAGATCCTAGATATAGATAGATATTTTATAGACAATATATATATACAATATATATATTTCTACAATAGATATAGACATATATATATATGTCTACATAGACAGATATATACATATACATATATATACTAATATATATATATATAATCTATAGATACAATATATATATAAGTATATTTTATAAAAATATATATATATTTATATATATGAATATATATATGTATATGTATTGCATACATATATATATATGTATATGTATATATATGTATATGTATAACATATATGTATATATATAATATATATGTATATATATGTATATATATACATATAGATATATGTATATATATATTATTTGTATATAGAGACATATAGACAGATAGAGAGATATGTATATATATTTATATATATAGGTTTATATAGATATGTATATATAGAGGGGTCTATATCTCTATATATATGTAAATATATCTATATTATATATATATTTATATATAGCTCTCCATACTCTAGATGGAGGGATATAAATAGATATAGATCTAAATATATATAGACTACATATATATAAAATACAATATATATATATACATATAAATATATACATAGAGGGAAAATATGTATATGTATGCATATACATATACATACATATACATATATAGATAGATAAGATATATATATAGAAAGATAAAAGAGACCTATATTTATATATATACAATATAAATATAGTATATATATATAAATAGATAGAGATATATATATATATATATATATATATATATATATATTTATATATATATATATGTATCTATATAGATATATATATATGTTTATGTATATAAATGTATATGGATACATATATACATATATATATATATATGTAAATATATCTATATAATTATATATATGTATATATATATACATATATGTATATATATATATATATATGTTATTTGTAGGCATATTTTTGGACACGACACTGCTTCTATAACCAGAGGAAACCAACACGTATCCAACGCCGAAATGGCATTGCGTGGGTTATGTTAAAAGCAATACGGCCTGCAATACAAGTCTTTCATGTCTGCGCCGCACACATTTACCACTTGTAAATGATTACCGAATTGCATTAATTAACTAATAGGTTCAGGAACTATTGCCATAATTAGAACTTCTGTACTAATACAGTGCTAATATAATGCTAATCGAAATCATTTAACTTTGTTTTGATATGTATCTAAGGACATTATCACACACCAACCCCTACACCCTCTCCCCCCCACAACTTTTCCGCACCCATCTTCACCCATGTTCATATTATAAATCGATACCACGGAAACTGTACAGGAGTAGCTGGAGAGTAAATACGTAGTTTAGCGCATGGAAAAAACCGGCACATTGTTTATGCGTCTACTGTGCCTTGATTATATATGCATTAATCTTAGCTTTCATTACTACCAAAGGCCTCATGTTAAAATATTTGGTATTTACTTAGACAGCTTTGAGACATCTTCTGATAATAATAAGTTAATAATGGCCTAATAAGTTACATCAGTTTATTGGCTCTCATAATAATGACTCGAAATTGTATCTTTAGTATGGTTTCGCTTATTTTGCATCCAACTATATTCTTACACTCGAGCTGCAACGGCAGGGTGTCGATTTGGCTCCATGTGATGTAGTGAATATATATATATTATATATATATATATATATATATATATATATATATATATATATATATATATATATATATATATATATATATATATATGTGTAAATATTTATATACATATATAATTTCCTCTTCTTATTTAGCGTTAAACACAGGACGACCGCACATATGTGTGTTTTTATCCAAATACCGTCAACCAGACTTATCGCCTGTTAGAACACTCGTTATATTCCTTTAGAGACGACTCTCATTCTTATATGTGAAGATGACTTCAATACTTTGATCAATTCTGGTGGATATGGTACTTCATTGTTTACTTGTTGTATTGGCTGGTATTGTTGAGCGAAACACATGAGGGTATACTCTCGCCTCTACCAGCAGATGATTGCGGGAAGGGAGTTACGGTTATCTGATATACAAGCTACCATGGGCTTAATATTTGAGACGTAGTGATATCCTGTGCGATTTCCTAATCAGGCATGGCCGATCAGCGGAATTGCAGTAGTTCAACTAATGAATAATCAAGAGCAACATTAAGCCCGTATGCGGTTATTGACGAAGACATTCGTCAAAGTACTTCTCATATCTCGATATTTAAATGTCAACC
>CM067348.1:32401939-32470027 GCA_034190875.2 Urechis unicinctus | reverse complement strand
CTTGTCATATGCATAAATATGGCAATGACATAACAACACGCTAGAAACCCACTCACCGTCCCGCAATATAACAAACAATACCTTGCCGTTAATGAGGATGTGACAGGCAACACAAAGTTGTTGTGGTAGAATCTCTAGGTGTGGCACATCAGAGGTAGAAGGTAACGTTGTCTCATAACAATAGGAAATACAATGCCGATCGTAACTAAAATAATGTGAGATGCCTCTAAGAGTCGACTGTCGCATTAATGCTACCCGCTCTGTTATAATGAATAGGCAAACACGCAGTAAGAATCCAAGATGAGCGTGTTGCGGTATACAGCTGCTGGTCCCCCGAACGCGTATGATTACACAGTTACCTGTCTGCCTACACCCTTGAGAAGTGACTCACAAGCCCACTCTTCTATTCACACGTGTCAGTCTAACGGAGGTCTTGTAAGCGGGTAAATGGAAAATAGCGGATGAATAGCATACTCCTATACGCAACATACTAGACCAAACACTGCATTATACTCACAGCAAGCGGCTTTCATCAATCAGACTAATATCGCCATATTTCTGTGCTAATGGATGAATGGTATTGTGCGGTCAAAAAAGGACCATGACCCAGCGTATGACAGCCTGATTGCCTTTATGGGATTTTCAAGCGCCAAGTGGCCGTAACATGTGATGTGCAGGTGATCAGTGCACGTTCACAAACAGCGGATTAAGCAACTGGAGTCGACAGGCGCCATTCATCTGCCACATAAATTACGATGGCAATGTATTTTACTTGCCATAACCGTGCTCGACTAACACGCCCATGGATGAGCACGTTCATGAAACTAAAGCTCGTTTATGGCCATGCAATGAAAACGCTTTGAAAAATAATTCATGGTTCCACAAAATCGACATTATTTTTGAAGATGATGTTAACGAACATTTATGCACTATTGCTATATGCTATTTACACTCTGGTTCTTTTATTAAGAATATATCATTCAATTAATTAAGGCCTAAAGCACAGTCACGTTGGTAACTTTATGACGCACCCTGTTATGATGAACATGGTTTGTCGTACTTATGTACTTCAGAAGTCTATTATGACTGTTCGTGCCCACGCTCATTCAAGAGAATCACATGCATTTCAATGTAGGCAACCACTAGAAATAATAGTTGTCTAGATTTATCATTCTTTCTGCATTAGCACATAGTTCTTATATAAACTTTCTTCATATATGATCATGTATATTTTGGTGTTGAGCGGATAAGTGGGTATTCTTGTTGACACCGCCATAGGTGATCAAATAAGGTCATTACATCGGATGAGTTTGCAATTGCCCAGATGTGATCGATCACATATCATCATTCCTAGCAACTCAATAGAGAAGCATTGTGCAATCCAGCTCTGACTGAGTGTCCGCAGGTACTGAATCCAGCAACAAGCGAGCGTCAGAATACGACAATAAGTCCTCGAAACTGACCTCGAACTGATTGCCTAAAGCTATGAATTCAACTCTTGTTGTCATCAAATCGCAAGTGTCCGACCATAAAATGACGTTATCTATCACAAAGGAAACAAAAGTGAAATTCCGAATAAGGCTTATCTTGCCTATCGAATGCCGACAGCACTGAGCAGCGCATATACTAATATGAACTAACTGTTGTCTCCCAATCTAGCTGACAACTTTTTGATAATTATTGAAACATGATTGTAACTGTTTGCAACCAAACACACTCACGCCGTTAATTACACGTATTCGCTGATACTCGTTGCCTATGAGCATCATCATCAGTGACAAGCCGGCGAACACAATCGCAGGCAATCCATACTCTCCGCCAACATATATTCGGCGTCAATAACTGATGGTGATTGCGACGCTGATGAATGAGTCACACAGCTTATTCCTATACCTATCCCTCGTAAATCCAATGATAGCAACCTCCTTTAGGCAAAGGAAACCCATTGCAATCATAGCCTACAAGGTCCTCACGAACTTGATATCAGCCAGTCAGCCTATCGAGGAATGTCTTGTTCGAGATAAGGCGATTAATGGTGCCTGTCTGCAATATCTGCAGAGCCGGATGTAGGCTCGGTTCCACTCAAATAAACCGACGCTCTACCGGAGGACCCAGAGTTGGATGATTCCCGTGTAACGTTTCACAACGTTTACACCCAGTTCGTCCGACTAAGTGTTCATGCATGCTAAATAAACTGTAATATAAGCATATACCTCGCAGTAAGTACCACTGTTACTGAAGGTGCCTTCTTCATTGAGTCGCATTAATATTTGAAAAGTTCCTAAAATAAATATTTCGAGCCACAAAGATATTTATACCATTTATCATTGCGACAGTTATATCCATTATGCTGAGATATTGGTCTCACAAAGATATCTGTAGCAAATCATTAAAGTCGTCGTTCCGCGGGCGACATTGACAGAATTTACCGTGTTGTATTCGTATCCGGCGTCATGGAGCATGTTTGGAGAGTTCAATCCGGCCATGACCGCTACTAATATTGGGATTGAAAAAAGGGTCACTAAAATAAATATTTCGAGCCACAGAGACATTTATACCATTAATCATTGCGACACTTATATCCATAAAACCGGGATATTGATCTCATAAAGATATATGAACGGGTCATTAAAAAAGCGTCCAGCTAGCGAAATTGACAGAAAGTAACGTTCGCATATGGCGTCATAGTGCATGTCTGGAGAGTCCAATCCGGCAATGACCGCCCCTTAAATTGGGAGTGTGCAATATTGGTACTACATGAAATAGCTGCGCAAAATACTCTGCTGGCTATTGCAAATCCTTATGCGGCTGAGACAAGGATGACTATTTCTCCAAAATATTTCCCGGGTGAATTTAACATACATCCTTACCATGGCTGTTAGTGATGTTATTTGGCAGGTACCCCAGCGAAAAAGTTCCTGACAAGTTTATCTGTTACATCTATTACATTGCTTTCCGCATGTATGACAAATATTCCAGCATAACAGGAAGCAAATAATGCAAGGTATCGTCATATACGTTCCAATTAGTCATGTACGGTTACCAAGACAACATTAAGCTGCTGATGTATGATTTGCTATCACAAAGTGATTAATTTTGTCGGAATTACTTCGGCAACAAACAAGCTACTTCTGCCATCAAGCGTTATTGGTGTGCAATCCATCGCTGCCGAAGGTGTGATATCGTTCAGTCGTGCAGAAGATCGTTAATTGCTTGACGTTGGGTTTATAGTCCCATGAACACCATCATGACTATGCTTAACGATAAAATGTTAATTGGGTCGCGCTCAAAGGAACATGATTAACGTTTTGCAGATGTTGAATTGCTGCTTAGTTAGCGAATTGTATCGATAGTCTTTAAGTAAATAGTACCAATATGCCTTTGGAATATGGTTTACCAAAACTAAACTTCGACTTTAATTTAAACTGGTGAATGACACAAAAATTAATCCATGTGTCAAATGGAAGAGCTAACCGTGGCTGCTGTGGTTAAATAAAAAGTTCAGTTCCCGAAGAGCAAGTTTGATGTAAATGTACCACAAAAAAGCGGGTGATTTTTCAAAGACAACATATTTAAGATAGTGGTAGTGTTAGTAGCATTGACGTTAGCATAAGCAGCGGGATTTGGAGTAGTCACAGCAGAAGCAGTCGCCGAATAAATATTGAGGTGTTACCAGTTAGACTGGAAATCGTAGTAGTAGTTGTTGTTCTGAGTACAGTTATAGCATAAAATGCACAATACTGCATACTAAACGTGAATCCTGACATTTTGATGACAACTACAACAACCCGTCTCATCTCGGCATCTCAGTTAAAATGGTTATTGCAGGCTCTAGATACATCAGCAAATAAACTTTCACCACCGTTCCTTTTGATTAATTGATAGTTGTAACCGAATATTTCATTAATTCGGCATCCACCACCAGAAGTACTACTCAGACCATGTTGTCCTTGAGTACGCGCCGAATGACCACAAATGCAATATGTGTTGGCGCGGCCCATAGCGATTGATTCGCACTTCAATCAATATTTGCATATTGCTCAGATGCCTTGGTCAACTCGAATTTCAGCACTTATTGTATATGTACTGTCATTCATTTTATAAAACTACTGTCCCCAAAAAATATTCATTTATGTTCAATTCATCTACATCTCATGTCACGTATTGTCTCATCCAATTTGACTGAGAAATTGACTGAGTATCTTAGTCGACTGTGTTGTCGGAGGTCGTGAAACATGGGTTTTTCTTGAAGCAAGCTGTTCAATGGCGAAGCAGATTGAGCCGCAAATCTTTTGTAGGTGGTGCGCAGGATTTAATTGTGCACCGTACAAAAGGTGTCATATCATGTAATGGGAGTTTGATGATCATCGTATCCGAATAAAGTGATAAACTGTTCCAGGAGTGGCAGGCAGGTGCTGACATTAAATAGGCCAGTAAGAGAAGGAGTTTGATTTAGATGAAATATTGAAACAATTATAGAAGAAAAGAGTCGCAGCAATGTGATAGTACATGTCCCTACTACCACTGATCAAGTAGCAACCTTTTATAAGTACCTTATGCTGACCTGCAGAAAAGTGATTTTTATTGAATTGAAACTGCCGGTTTAAACGTAGATACCCTGTGCTATGCATTGAAACACAATTTGACCAGTGCTCTCGATCGCTTGAAATGCTTCAAAACTGATTGTCGGATTAACGTATGCTGAGTTTGCCAAGTAAGTGAAATTTCAAACGTACCTCTCTTTATTCCTTCATTAGCTTATGGTAACCTTGCCTTAACTTATATGCCCATGTGAAACCTGTTTATTCTGTCGTTGTCTAAAGTTGTCATAGACATCGCACAATCAGCCCATTACAGAACCTGCTACTTTGCCATCCATGGAACAACACATTTGAATAATTCTTCTCACATGCGAAAGTTTGATAGGTGACTGATAGCATATTGCACCATTAGAAGTTCACAAATTGATAGGGTGCACTTGTTGGGTTTTGCTTTGTCAATCGTAATCTCACAATCGTTCCAGATATATCCTTGAAAAATTATATACAGGTATTCACTCCGACGATAAAATGTTGGATGTCCCAAAATAAATAATGCGATATCTTTTCTTAAGATATAACTAAATCAAGTATATTTGAAAGCTAGAGATAATGTTTGGACATCAAGTCCAGTCACGAATCTATTGCAAATTTTCATTGTCAGTCAAATACATTACAGTAATTGACGTACGATACACTTATAATTATCGGCAGCGTTATAACTGTCATGCAATAGCCTACAACTCCCATCATCCTAGCTTTTTCGATACAACACTCATATAGTATTGCCCTGATGCCATGCAGCTGAGACATCGGTTATGTTAAGCACTACAATAAATGTGACAGTCGATCGTCGCCAATTTCATTTCATACACCGAGAGGTTCAGTAATTGATTAAAACGTCGTAGGTATGTATTTACAGCCTTCCGTTGAACTGTCTCAAGCCCAAAACAAACCGAAAAGAAGACTGCCTTCATTTAATGAATCAGCCGTAATTTAAGTGTCTACAGCATCTACCAGACGCTGGTTGGAATATTAAACGAGCTGCAGCTGCTACGTGGTTAAGTTTTAGTTATTCGGTAACACATATATTACAGAGAAAATCGTCCTTAGAATCGATTATATTGGCTATTAGGTGCCATTTTGATACCAATGCATTTTATGATGAGAGGGACGAACACCTGAAACTTTTCATCAATATGTTCAATTAACCTAGCATAACGACTTCAAGCAGAAATCGCTGATAGAAACATGCCAGCCATAAATCATAATGTGCATCTATGTAAAGCTCTCCTTAATGTTTCCCACACCCTGCCCCCTTACAATTATACAGAATTTATCATCGCGGAAAAAGATGAGGAATTTGTCAAAATTATTGTTAATTGTTTACTGCATTGTGTGTGTATTTTGTTTTGTCGCTTGCACACTCATGGCATTGTTTTCCACATACAATCATGCACGAAGGTCAATGTTACGAATATTCTTGTATGATAAGCGAATCGGGCGTCGCATACCCACACCTAGTAGACTAAGAACGTCGCAGTACAATTAGGCAAATGGTCACATTGTAGTGTTTGTTGTAGTAACGACGCAAGTGTTTGCCTTACTGCGCAATTTCCTGTCAGCTATAGGAATTGCAATAACGTTTGCAGTTATAGCCTCCTTGTTCACAGTTTACTCACGCAATACAAGGCCGTAGCACACCCGAAAGAGAGAGCCAAGCGCTGGCAATATTCAGTAGAGCAATTTGCTTCCGCGACTACTGGAATTTTGTCCCATATCACACTTTTAGTTGTGCGACCTATTTATGGCGTTTATGGCTTGAAAGATAATTTCATTGTGAAACTGATGGTATACATAACACTTGCGTTCCAATGTGAATTGCCTGTACTTGGCTGCTAAGTAATCTGGGGATCCTATTCTGATTCTGCGATCACTGTAGGCAGCGAGCAGTTCTGTAATCAGTCGCAACAAAGCATGAAACTTACATTAGTACGATCCTTTCTTATAAGGGCATTACAATAAGCCAGACCTTGCTCGTCGCTGTCTCTCTGTCGTATCGTGAAACATGGCTTAAAATCAAATGCGTGGTGGCAGTTTACCCAAGAAGTGGATGTCATAATATTTGTTATAATTCCGATTTACCAATGGATTGTCGACACTGATTGCTTGCAAAGAGATACATTGCCTCATATGATGCGTAATGCACAATATCGAGCTCACTTCTGTATCTGGGTACCTGCTTAACGTACAACTCTTCGCCGACGCAATTCGCAGTAAACATTGTGTCACATTAGTAGCGAGAGTGACGCTTTAATGATACAATGAATAACTAAATGCTCGTCGAGCAGTCTGACGCGTCGGAGTTGAAATAATTGGCGCAACTAAAATAACAGAGCAGTGTTACATCTGTAGGCAAGATTATCGGTTAAAGCGCATTCGTAATGTTCGATGAAACAGCAGCTGATTCAATTTCAATCTACAATGTCACAACACTCAATATCGTGCCACACACGGTTTATATAACAATGTTGACCTATGCAGTACGCATTGCTGATCCATTAACCAATTTGTTGTTTCAAGCTCTGTTTTACATGACTTTGTAGAGCAGCCATTGATTTGCTGAGGCTGCTATTTGATCACAATTTGCACTGACATGTCATAATAAATCTCATGAAGTTTGTCAGAGGTTTAAGTGAAATAATTATGAGTGACATAAAAAAGTATCACTTCTGAATGTACATAACGTATCATGAACGTATCATGTACGAAGCAGGGTGGGGTACGCAATGTTTTCATTGAATACACTGACCATTGAATAGGTAAGCATTGCTTATAAGAGCAGCTGCAACAGCCTGACATTACGTTTTAGGTTTTATGGTTATAGGAATCTACCAATAAGCATGGCTTTGTTATTCAGTATGGACGGAGAGTGTGGCTGGCCTCCTAGGAACAATAAACAGGATCTATTAAAGCACTAATTGCAAGACTGTAATGTAAATTGTTCTTTGAGGCAAATATCCCGAGCTTCAGTTTACTCACCGGTGTATTGGTTGCCCAAATGGTGTCGATTGGCCAAAGAAAATAACCATTTGGATTCACTCAGTTCGCAAGTTATCATAGTCGACCTTCCCATGTCTAACATATTGTAGTCGTCGTAGTCAACTTGCTGCCAGAACTCAAGCAACATGAATATTTCGTGTAAGCAATTTTCATATCGTGCCACATTTTGCAGTTGGCAGTGTGGGCGATGTGATTTTGGGGAGATACAATGATTTGCTTAGTGTTCGATGAGCAGCAGACAGCTATTTCGTGTGGCAGATTCAAGCCTTGACATCATTAATTGGTGAACTGTTAAATACGAGGCAGTCAATTGACGAGATTGCGTTGAAGTTGTGCAGTGCTGAAGCAGCATATATGACAAAACCTATTTGATTTAAGGTGTGGGAATAAATTGAAGAATATAAGGCAATGACAAAGTGTGACAATTTTTCCTGGTTTCCGTTGTGGAACGAGAAGCTTACACAAGTGTAACCCAACAGATTAGCCGATACATGCAAGTAATTCGTACTGTTGACTTAGGTATAGCCTTTCAAGTGTTGTGTGTGTTCTCTTTCCATTGCATTCTTCTTCCAAATTTCCCCCACCATGTAAACAAATTCGAGCGTGTTAAACAGTTAGCTTCAGTGTCATGTCCCGTTCGGGCTAGCTAGCTAGATAATAGGTAGCCGTTCACTTTACTGGATATGCCCCAGTGGTTAATATGAAATAATAAGGATATGACTATTGGTTTTATTATCTTAATACTCAGGGGGACGTGTATAGGCATTGCTATTAACAAAGAATATATTGCAACACTCAATTAAGCGCAAGGGTTGTATTGTTAAATAGTTGACGCCTATAACTATCGAAAATATACTTCCGGTTACATCTCAGCGTCATTACTTTTCAGGTTGGAGCAGATCTTAGCAATGCAAATCGTAACAGGCTTGACTAGCTGTAAATAACGTTTATTGTAATAACACATTATTGTTTTGGAGAGTTGCAATTGGGGCAGTATGGTATCAAGCAGTACTTGCAATCTTCAATCAACGTAGACATGCCTAATTATGATGGTATTGTAGCATCATAATATGCTCACTTGATACGGCGAACGTGTAACAATCAATATATGAATGTGGCTGGCAAGTTCCCGGGGTGGCGTGAAAAATGTCATCGTGTCCCAGAACACGTTCTTGCAACAAAACCTATTATGTCGGCATAATACATCATCAGGTTGACATAACAACAACTTTTAACAGCACTTTATGAACCAAATTGCTCCCTGTCAATGGAGAGCTGTTGTATATAGTAAATTGTTTATTGCATGATTTCAATATTGCTCGAATACCGGGGTCATGTTTTGAACGTTCAGATATTTTCGGGGAATGCGTTATTTTACTGTCTAACAATAATAACCGACTAAACATTGACTATAAAGGGTCGTAATCATCATAGATAGGGGCGTATAACATGATACCTCATACTTAGCGTAACAACCTACAACATCAGTAATTGTTTTATAATCCGTCCTAGTCGATCGCAGATGTGCCAACATTGCTTCATTTGACATTTCTTAATGGGTGATACAAAACGCAATATCGGAAACACGCAAGGTGGGCACTGTAGACCAAATATAATTGCCTCAAACGTATTTGTAACATAATAGTGTGTTGAGAGGAATGGATGTGATCTCTATAAGCATGCCTTAGTTAAACTACCAGTGACAACAATTGAACCTGAGAATGTCAGTAAATATATATATATGACTTTCAAACTGAAATAATTCCGTCGCTAACTCATTATTGCACAACGAGAGTAAGAAGAGATTGCCGCATAGCACGCACAGTGAAGATACGTTCAATATAACTGTAGTCAGTTCATTATTCAACGATTATACATGATAATCGAAGACGGCATTTTTTTAGATATCTATATAAATATCGTTGGTATCATGAAAACAATTTAATGCCAAGATCGTAATACACAGTTGGCATTGTCACGTAAGTTTACAATATTGATAGTTACTCATGGTTTTAAAAGGCATAAGTATAAGCATATATTTATTTATATATAAATCTATATGTAAATATATATGTATATATATATATTCATATATATATATAATACATATATATATATACATATATATATATATAAATATATATAAAGCCTTGATATATATACATATATATGTATATATATATATATATATATATATATATATATATATATATATATATATATATATATATATATATATATATGTATATATATATATATATATCAAGGCTTTTATTATTTTTTAATGTATGGCGTCGCAAAGATTCGGACCCACTAATGTCTATATCTGATAAACGGCTTCAATTAAGTGGAATCGATATATAACAGTAGTTCGTGGACCAGCATTTAGAAACCGGATAAAATCCCTTTCAACTGTATACAACAGCGGAGTTGCAACATCGTTTTCGCACAGCATGTCGTCAAGTTGCATAGCATGCCAGATTTAGCGATGGGTCTTTGATGGTTGGTAAGCAGATTTTGTTAGCGGGTAAGTGTACAACATTTTATTTGTAGCAGGTGGGCACTTTTTGTAAGAGCCCTGCGTCCTGTGAGAGTTGTTTGTTGGCTCTATCATGAAGGGTATTTGCGAAATTGCAGCGGAGAGTACATCATTTGATGACGAGTAGGTGATGGAGAAGGCGGGCGAGGGAAAGCGGAGAAAACGAGGCAATGTAGAGAATTGTCTAGCCAAAATTGTAGAAGCGGTCCCGACGACTGATAAAAGAGGTAATCTGCGTCAATGATATTCAGTTGCTTATCTGTGGATAAGCGTGATTTCACCGTCGTGCAAATGCCGTGTACAACATAGCATGCACGCTTGCATTCGAGCGGTTAGGGTACTTTTATCTTCAAATATTACTTAATTCGATTTATTATGCAACGCCAATCCACCTAGCTTCACCTTAATCTTAACCAATAATGCACAAGCTATCGTTTGGAATCTACGATGCAATATCCAGAAAGTTTTCTTCCTCAATCTCTCACATACTGTCCGGGCGCAATTACTAACATTATTACATATTGCAATGGATTAAAAGTGGAACATCTAGCTTTAGAGCGACAGCTATAATAATATCATACGCTGTGTTACAAAATTATTGTCCTGTTCTAAAGCGCTAGTGATGTCTCTTCCTATTTTGCTCATTACTTTATTGCCGCGAAACAGAATCGGTTTTTAAAAGAACACTGCTAATTGCGCAGTACAGCGTTTGAGACTTGTGCTTTCTATGTCGCTCTACGTCAGTAACTGCATCAAACGATGGGCCAAAAGATCATCAACAAATTATTGTTCCATTTGTTTAGTCTTTCTTTCGTTCCGACCTAAGGTTCATCCTAAGCAATGAATGCGCCAAAACAGTTAATCAATCACAACAGGCTGATGCAAGCGAACAACTTGTTTAGCATGCACGGATAATCAAAAATGAACCGTTGATTAATTGCCGTATATTTAACGGCCTTTTATTGGTGTTTGACTTAGTTATGCGGTGGACAGAAGATTCACTATATGAACATACGGCGAGGTAATGAGATGCATCCGTGTGAAAGCTTTCCACATGTCACAACTAGAGTATTATTTTGAACCATTATTACATTCGGTCAAGCAATACGAGCACTGTAAGAAACATGCGGAAAACAATGTGGGGTGGAATTCTGTGGTTTCCTTGTAGTGGTGTCTTCAAACATTAGAAGTTCATCTATTATCACCGCTGAAATTAAAATTATGGGCCTTACTAGCTTTTGAACGACGATGGTCATGTCCATACTGGATATTGAAATATGAACGGAGGAGAAAGTCAAATCGACATTCATACCCTGTTGTTACAATTTGCCGACCTTTGCTGCTGTACAATCATTAAAATTGTTTTCAATGTATGTACTTTTACATTATTTGCATGCATATATGCATATCACCTGATAACTTTCGATAGCATTGCAAAATGTCATAAGCAGCCTTTGATATAACTCAATTTGCAATTAAACTGTACAAATGCAGCGAATAGCATCGTTTTCTAGCTGGCTGTGAGGAAGTACCTGCATTCATTGATCACAAATCGATGGCATGATTGCAATTAGCATCTAATCACTATTGCTCCACTAAATGCCAAATATAGATTTTTGTTTCGTTATTCAGGTGCCCTGATTGGTATTGTACCGGTAAATTATATCAAATATGGAAGCTATCCTCCGTTTATTGAAAAACTCGTAACCCGATCAATAATGCTAGAATAGTGCAGTTTATTGATATCATAAGCATTATATTGCGACAATGATAATGCATTTTATAGCAGCTTACACTGATTAATTGTTATAGTACAATCGATACAGCCTTGTTGTGTATCAATTCCTGTATTATTCTGGCATTTCCGTTCTAACTCAGTGTACCTCAGGACTCATACGACTTTAAGCATTGGGAACGGCGTATGTCGATGGAAAAAGTTTAACCTGTCTACGAGGGGTAAAATACCGACGCATCTAATAAGTTAGGATTGTTTTTCCAATTCATTTGTGATTGTATATTTTGTATTTAAAATGATATAACCCCGCAGTAGTGCAATCAATTGTGTGAACTATGTCCACCAATGACACTAGGCAGCACCGGATGTTTCATGTAATGCGTCAGACGTATCATATCTATTGTCATATTTGTCGAACTACCAAAAAGCTGTAAAATATATCTCAAATGAAGTTCAAAGCAACAAGTCGTTTTAAATATCACATTTATCACATTAAGTAAACAGTATCATTTGCTCGGGCTGCTATAACATTATGTTTTGCAATATATTTCATTTCGTTGATCAACCCCATGCTACACAACAACTTTACACATGGAAAGTCACACTTCAGCTTTTCTGTGTTTAGATACATACAAGACGAAGCCTGTAAAATTGATAATTGCGGGATCAGGTACGGTACTATTCGATTCACATAAACCTTCAGGTCTATGCAACATCGTTCCTTTCAAACTGTGAACACAGGCCAACCATGAACTACCAAGGGTTGTTTACACTGTAGAAAGCGTGAAACATGAACGCATCGGATGCTTAAGGCTCCAGTTCCACCGAGCCTTACCAAGCAATAACACATCAGTTTTAAGTATCCAGGCACTATTACGAAAAGCCTACAACGACAAGTTGAGATAAAACGCTTTGTTGGCCACCCAACAGTAGATGCGTCAGCACTGCTTTATTTGCATTATTCAATTACATAAAAAAGAAATTTTACACAAATGGTGCCTTTTCGGGGCCTTGATAATGGGCTTGTTAGACCGAAATACATCGATAGCAAAGTATTTTAGTAGCATTTTAGTCAAGAACTGTCGAGTCAAAACATATTCTCTTTGACTTAGCAGAACTAATCTATGTATCTTAGAGTAATAGGAAAATTGCACTTAGTCGCAACTTAAGAAGATATGCAAATTGCTACACCTATGAATTAAGAGCGGTAACTGGCAGTCATTTTACGTCAGTAACTGCTTCGAATTTACTGCTTTTCATATCAAAACAACACTGCAACTATAGGACTACTGATAAATTAATCATTGTAAATATACCACGAAACTCCGTAGGCGTGCATGTCTATCAGCACAATTATTTAATCTCTTTGTCGATCCGATCTTAGGTACAGTTTAAGCGTAGATTGGCATAATGTCAAACAATGCTCATGTACGCATATCAAATATCGCACCACTTGCCGAATTTCAAAATAATTGGTCTAACGATTTGCCATTCGGTTGATTGGACATAACACGCCATCGGTCTAGGTGTAACCGATTGATTGATTTTGCGTTAAAAATGCAAACATCTCTTGATAAAGCTAAACTTGTGTTAAGTGAGTATTCTTTTGATAACTTTGAAGAACAAGCCACTGACATATCATCGATTAAAATCATTATCTTTCTGGTGCATAAGGTTCAACAAAAGACTCACCCTTCTGAGTTCCGCTGTTAACATGAGAGTTGCATACGTTGGTCCATTTTTAGTCAGTGATTAAGTATTATCACACCCATTCAAGAATGTTTGCAACAAAAGCACTGTTTGTTTTCAAGGTCGGATTATTACCCGCTTATGGCAAGCCGCCAAGGAGAAGAACCCATAATAAAAAAACGTGATGACTTCAGATATATAAATGCAATGGTTCATAAGCACAATTTCCCGTATTAGCTCATGCATATTATCTGATGCTCCTTAACATGTACTTAACGTGACACATTTACCAGGAATACAAAAACGAAGCCAAATTACTGCCATGCAGAGTGTTCGAAGATATACATTATAATTATTATCAAAAGTCCTATTCTTGCCTCATCTACTGATAACACAAACAACGGAAACAATAGCACACCGCATGCTCGGCTGCCGAGTTATGTAAATTAATGCTTAGTGCAGAGATAAACATTCCGACAACACCCTTCCCTGAAATAGAGTACATGGTGTATGCCTTACAGCCCAATTTCATCTCGGCTGTAGCAGGTGCACATTCACATCGGGCAGAAGGAATTCAAGGCGGAAAGGTACTCGATTAAGCAAGGCCATCGTTCATCGTGCATTATTTAGAAGGGCAATCATATACAGCGTCCATTTGTGTTGCGTTCTATCTGACTATTACACCGTCTGTAAACTATCAATGGCGTTTATAATGGTACAGAAAGAGTCAACGTAAGCCGTATTCCCTGTAATACGGACATATATTTAAGGCTCTCACTTGGTCAATAAGAAATCACATTCTCTTCAGATGATGCACAATGCGAATTGCAGCAAACAATGGCATCTGGAGTTGGACCAATAACGATTATCTGCAACAAAATCACCACTTCTGATATCAAGTTAGTGCTTTTAAAACCGTTAACTTGCTTCTCCCTTATGAACTGGGTTATGAAACATTCTCTTCGTGAGTTCCCTTGTGAGAGGATATTCATGGGTTTGACACGATGTTGAAATCTGGTGCAGTGGAATTAAAGACAAGAGAATGATTTGATGTGAGGAAGGATCATTTAGGCGGACTTTGCGTCGATGTTAAAGGCAGCTTCTTTTATGCACCTTGTTTGTAAGCAACTACGAGGCTAGAAGACGGCATATGATTTGTGAGTAAAGATTATTTAAGACGGTGAGGAGTTGTGGCATTTTAAGACGAATTACGACCAAAACAGACTAAAATAAACGTTTCAAACAAACGCACATAAAATTGGTATATAGATAAGCGTGTCACAGATGATGTTAAACAATATTATGCAGATGCTGTTTAAGTGATTACAGATAGAAACAAACAATAGCGTCTATTCCGTCATACTATCCCTGCGCCGTTTCTATAAGCAATGCCAACAACGGTCCTTCTTCGCCGTCAGTCCATGGAAGCTTGTCAATAACCGACAAATGGTCCTCGACAGTTCCATGCGTCCTCTTTGGGAAGTCTCACATGCGTTTTGGATGCTGTTGAGTATATGCCGCTAAAATGGGGCCATAAACGTGTGCGTGACTAGTGGACAAGAGTGTTTCCCTGAGTTAAACTAGGTTGTAAAGGCTACAACATATGCAAACAAAAACGCCCTTCACTAGAAGCAGAACAAGCCATGACCGATTATTCCGTTAAGGGACCAGATACTTTATAATTTTTCATGGGTTTCATGAATATTGTTTTCTGGTTTACAGCTCATCTAACATGATGTACAGGTACATATCACAGAACAATATATACATACGGATATGTTTCAAACGTTAACGCATAAATGAGCGTGGACGTGGTGCAAAACCATGCGTTCAATTGTTTTCAAGGCCAATTCCATAATATGACTTGTATTGACCTATATGCGCTTTTTATGATTCACTTCCTGTTTATTTGATAGATAGAGGACTGCAATAACGAACTCGTTATAACTATCGTGTGCTTTCCATCGTCTTAATCGTTGGCTCAGTGTAGTCTTTTGGTTGCATTATGCACAATAAAGCAACCCTATTTCTTGTAGAAATGAGCCTACTTTGTGATTGTTATATGGGAATCTTAACATGGTGACTATCAAATGTAACCTGAGCGTTAAAACCCGTGAGCTATCATATTCAAGACAGTATGAACACACAGTTTTAGTAGTAATTCCAATCGACAATATGGCACCAGTGGTTATATTTTTGCCTTTATACGGGGTTGCGATTTTGCAATAGTTGGGTTGGGATATTTTCTCATAATGCCCTATCAGAGTACAATGTGTCGTCGATTGATTTACATAAGCCACGTCTATATATGATGTTCCTCACTTTATAAATAATAAGCAGGTAACAAAACTTAATGGTAATGAAACAAAATACAAATTCGTGATCGATTGTTCAGTGTCTTCCTCTAGCTAATGATTCCAACAATGATGCAAACAACGCAAATAACTTGGCCATATTGCACAGCTGTTTGTTTTGGTATGTAACATATTTTGCTTTGAAGGATTCTAGCAAATATACTACGCAGTTAAAATTATTTCAACAAGTTGATCGCGCTGAAGCTGGTAAAGCATATTTACTTCCACGTGTGAAGTGGTTTTATTCTACCCATTTGGCTTGCAATTCATTTATTACATATGCATCACGATAAAAGTAAACAATCTTAATCAGTCTCTGCCGTGATTGCATCTGTTATTGCAACTGTACAAATACCCTATCGTCAGTGGAAAAAAGGGTCTGGTAGATTACACATCTGTTCGATCAACTGTGAAATAGATGTGGTGTGTTTATATTTGCATGGACGGATATTGTACATAACACATGACATGATGCAATGTGGTCTAGGAATGCCAAAGTATCGTGCTTCGCTAAATTGAGCTATAATGAGTAACCCAGCTCGTGTTTGTTTATATAGGGCTTTCGGAAAGCTTGCCTAATAATTTCTAATGGCAGCAGCAGCGTTTACCGATCTAAAGCATCATTCAATGCTATGTTCGACGTTCTGTGTTATAGAACACTCACCAATAGGCACTATTGCTCAGGCATTGACCGCGATGACACTGCTTGTAGACTTTCTATCACAACGGGCATTAAGGTCCAAAAGATAGCATTACATTTCCACAGACGTTGGGGTATTAGGGTGATGTCGAGATCTGACGTGACGTAAACGTAATAATGAAAAATATTGGTATAAATGTGTGACCATGTGGTTAATGCACCATACGGGAATAATTGAGAATTTAAGGCGAAATATCTCTCCTCAAGTGGGAGGAGGATTTTAACCGATCAGCAGAGCCTTAATGCGTGGACAGAAGCGGTCAGAAAATGTTCGAAGCTTTAATTTACATAAGGTTCGCGTATCAATATAAGGAATTTGTAGTGTGACCAGAATGCTCGTGTGAGGTAATGATGCAAGATTAGACAGGATATATTAGTCCCTACTGCGGAGCGACATTTGTTGTCGGATATTACCGTGTAAAGTGAATATTGTTTACCTGAACGATGAAAGTAATGAAAGTGAAGTATCTCAATGTAAGTGTGTATTTCTAGGCTTGTTCAGCTTTTATACTTTCATAATATATCATGTTAATATGCGTGTAGGATATGCTTGAAGAGACTAGCTACGCATCAGTTCAGGGATTTAATGCCAAGGCATTGTGCTAGGATAAGCTGATAGTCTTATTTATGTTTTAATGGATGCTCAAATGCATGACTCATTTAGCTAACTGAACCTGTCACATAACTCTTAGAATGGGAGTCATGCCTCTCCTCCCTTACTCATTAATTGGGGAACAATCCATGTTTAATCTGCAGGACTTACATGTGGCTTAACTGCTTGTGTTTTATTGTGGATCAGAGCGCACCATCATACAAGAGGTAGGGTACACATGCAGCACACATAAAGACAGTATTAAACGCGGTCTGAAACATTCAAACTGGTCGCCTGTAACAAGTGGTTAATATAAACATAAATCCTCGACCATAGCACTTTTGCATTATGTCCCACAGGTTGGTCTACCCCTAGTTCTCAGTTAACTTAAGTGGACGTGTCAACATCCGGTGGCTTAACGTTCCCAAATAAATGACACTCCAAATAAGTTTGTTTTGCGCTCCGCTACATCTTGTATATGAGCTATGGCTGACAATACAGCTGTACAATTTCTTTTTTTCTGCATTCAAAAGAAATGCTGCTCTTTCTTATGTAATCGACAAAACGAGATTTGGACAAAATATTTTATGATGTCCATATGTTTTCACTAGTGCACGCTGGATTCATGTAGTTGACATGTGCTGCAGCCAAAATGCAAATGTATTTGCTTATGAATCATGGATAATATGTGAAAGGAAGCCTTTTCTACCGCACATGTGTATAATTGCAACAAGAAATTGCTAATAATCCAATTTATTATTTACAACATTGTCGCGCACGTGTTTATTTAGTTGTGAAAGTGATTTTTAAAGGTCACAATGAAAACAGAGATTTCTTGAAATATATGTGAACGCATTTAATACGTATACCATTTGTAGTCCATGGTTAGGACGCAACATAGCAAGTATTATTTGAATTCACGAGAATAAGTCAGCCGAGGTCACGAAAGTCGTTCAATTAGATTGAAGCCCTCGGATGATGTAATTGTCCGCCATGCACCTAATGTAGATAAATCAGGATAAATATGCAAATGAAACACAAAATTTCAGCAATTTACCGCAGTGCAGATTGCTTAAGGTTATATATGCTCTGGTCTAAAGTATAATTCATCGCCTCGTTTTCCAGTAGCACGAAAAATTATACAACGTAGCCACCCGCATGCTTTACTGCCACGTTATGAAAATTAGTGCCAATTGCATAGATAAACATCTCCATGACAACCTTCCCATGAAATAGCTCCCGAGATGTTTGCTTCGCAGCACAATTTCCACTCAGCTGAAGCAGGTGCATTTGGGTTTGTATTATAAAACGTCATGTTCACATTGGAGTGCGAGGCGGAAAGGTACTCGATTAAGCAAGCCTAACGTTTTTAATGTACTGTACATCAATCAGCTACAGTAGGCAATGGTATTAATTCATGGTTTTCAGTTCTGGAGTCTGTACAAGGTCAATGCTGTAGTGTTGATGTTATTCGGTGCATGTATAAATGGAATTATAGACATATTTGTAGGGCTTTCAAGCATGTACTATAGAATATGATATATTAAACGGCATCTGACATTTTACCAAAAACGGTCCGTTGTAACAGAATCTTCACCTTTTAATAGACTTACTTGGGCAGAAACAAGGATGTCACAGGTACAATGTTGACCTCAATCTGTATGTTGAACGTGAGCACTTGTGGGGCCCAAATTATAACGGTGCACTTCAGACCACACATATTGATAATGATGTAAAAGACCTTCATTGAGTGGTATTTGAAATCCCGCAGGACAGTAATGCATGGGTTTCATTCTTATCAGTTTTACAACAACCCTGTTGAGCTCTTCTTATGTAAATATACTGTCATGTGCCAGAGACTGTCGATGATCCTTGACACTGTATAACGTATGCAGGCATCTTGCCCTATCTGTAGGAGAGCTTGAATTTCCGAATAAATCCGACATAAATGCTTTATGTGACATATAAATGTTCAAGCAAGCATTTCTAATAATTGATTTCCATGCATTGATATCGGTTCTTAAGTATAATGGAGATTATTGAAGATCGGCGAATTGTTGGGGTTATTTGGAGTCGTAGTTCGATCAATATAGCAGTTCTAAAATATATTTAAAGCTTATAATATGGCTTGTCGTGAAAGATATCAGCATAATATTGATTACACGTGGCTTCATTGGATTGATATGGAGGTGGACAAAAGCTTACCCCGTTCTTACAAGCCATGCAACCAATGACACCGCCCCCTCTCCGTAAGCCATGGATGCTGGCCAATCGCCGAGCAGCCTTTTGTCGTAGAATCTAACACACGTTGTAAGTTGCTCTTTGCTCTCCTCCGCAAACAGTTGGTCATAATTTTGTACGCGGTGCTGTTATCATATTCTTGACCACACGCACAACATAACCAAGCTGGGTTTTAAGGGCAACAGCATATTCAAATTGACAGCGTTCTGCGCCAATGGAGTTCAACGAGTCATGGCCGTTTCCCCAGTAAAAGGGCTGTTAGATACGCTTTTCCAAAGGCTTGATATGTAGTCAATTATTGTATGAATAAATGTATTCCGATTACCGCTAATTTAGCATGATGCATTAAATGTCAGAGAACTTAACCAAGAACAATTTCTATTTGTATATATACATATAGCCATGTTTCACAAAATAGCGTTATTGATACTTTTTTGCGCGGTGCGGGTAATTGCCAGCTACGACAAGAAAATGCAGTGTTTTCTACCATGAAGTTAATTAAAAGGTTTTTACATACCATATACTGGTTATATGTGACATTCGCATGTTGAGTTCACGGTCGACTGCAAGAGAATATATATCGCTGTTTTCATTATGTAGTCTTCATGAATCAATCGGGTAAAATAGATTTGGAATGAATTAATAGATTTCACCACATTCTGTTACGCTATCCTTGTCAAATACACACGGGCAATGATTAATCGCATTGGATAGACTGCGACTTTACGTAATACTTTAAGGTTACCATGTGATTATTAATCGATTGCTTTGAACAATTGTAATAAAATACCGTTTTTACAGCAGAATCACGTTTTACATTTGCTTGATTGATACGAGTAGTATTTTAAATAATAAGAAAAAGCGATTCGCACGTTTAAAGCCGTTGAATCGTTCATGCATCGCTTATTGATTAATTTTATCCTTGTCACTTAGGAAGCAATAATCCTCATTATTAATTCCGTCAATGGTTTTTAAACAGATGCACATATCAATCAATTCGCAGTTACACTGTATGATAACAACCGTCGATAGACCGAGGTAAATATCATACAGTTACATTACGCATTTAGTTATAACTGGAGGTAAATTGCGACATACGTAGGTCTGGCAAAATCGCAGACGTCTCCATCAATATGCTGACAGAGCTGATATTGTTTTTGTAGCTTGCCAGCAACTTCCATAGCTAGACTTTTTGACAAGTCTTGGCCGACGAACGTACAAGCTTTATGTTGTGAGGTTAGATAACACGCCATTATTGTCCACGTTCCCTCCGACAGGAAGTAAACAATCATCAATAAAATCTATTAAGCCGATCAACGCATGAATGAGATTTTAGTCAAACTGCTTCGGCGGAAAAGGGTAGCAAGATGTAACTTAGTTGGTCCTGCAAAGCATTTATATCTGTAAATGTGCACATTTGTGCTAATATATATATATATATATATATATATATATATATATATATATATATATATATATATATATATATATATATATATATATATGTGTAATATATATTTTTATATATATATATATATATATATGCATATATATATATATGCATATATATTTATATTTATATATATATGTATATGCATATATATATATATATATATATATACATATGAATAAAATGTATGGTTTACCACCAGCCAACCATGAAATGTAGTGGATAATGCAGTGAAATGAGGGCCTATTTATGAAGCAGTAATTATGCGTGTAGGCCTGAAATAGAATGCCTAAAGCTTGTTTTCGATAATGGAAGTAAACATCATACCGCAAATACGCATAAGACTCCGAGCAGCATCATCACAGAACCGATAAAGCTGCGTTTATAACCTTATTTGGTTTAAACCAAATGTTAAGTTTGCATCTATGCTGGTTATTTGTTTTAACTGCCTTGATACCAACTTGTTAGCAGCTGTCGTTTTGGGACAGGAGTAATTCTTGGGCACATGGTTTGTTACTGTATTTCTTTCCATATCCTGCTGCCCGTCGCGAGAACCAGGAGTTCATCGATTTCTTCTTCCATTGATATTGACTTAAAAGTAGTTAACATCGTCTACTGCAAGGTATGAGATGCGATGAATCAATATAATCTACCACAATAACACTGACAATTACTAGAACAGACATTCTTAGCCTGAGGCCAATACGAAATTTCGGGCTTATGCTGTATCAACCATATGAGGATAGTTTATGGTGAGATAAGACAGGTCCGAATCTGTGCATTATAAGACAGTCGCGATAAAAGGAATGCAACAATGCCACGACTGCGTGATGGTAGAAATATCTACCACATGGGGAAATGCGCTGTGGCGGAAAAAGCTATTCGCTGCGATCACTGTTCACAACAAATGTATTGCTATATTGCCTAACTGTGTAGATATTTAGGCTCTTCGTGTACACGATGGTCGAATATAGTTAAGTATTCACATGTGTGTTTGTGTGTGTACAGGAAGAATATGGGTGGGTGCTGCCCGGTGTGTGTAACATAGTGAGAGGAGCATCTTCTTCTGATTAGCTGAAGTTATGTTTCTGTGTGGGCTGCAAGATCCACAATGTTTCGAAAAACTGATCAATCAAGATGAGTTATTGATTAAACTTCAGCTATCAGGTCACTGATTTGGCTGCATTCAAAGTTGTGGTGCTTTAACGATTCCAACGTATCACCAATTATTAAATCCATCAACGCGTTTCCCGGTAATGCACATGAGCGGTATTTGTGGATCCCGAGCAGCCATGCCCTTGACGTCTTTAACGCTCACAACCTTTTCGTTGGCTTGCACTGGTGCGGTCATTCTATTTTGAAGCTCAAAGTAATCATGGCAACTGATGTGCCCGGGAATGGTATGATGATCGACGATCAGATGCAGTTTTATATAGACCTACATTTATTACTGAGAAATAAACGGCTGGGTGATGATCGCATGGAGACCCACACACATTGCAAGAGAAGTAGTCAGTGACCACGCCTGCCTCTGCTCCCATAACAACTTTAGAAGCATATGGCTTGTATCGATTGAGATACAACGATTCATCTGATGGTTGTAACATGCTATTGTATGTATAGTGTGAAATATGAGGGCGTCGAATTAACTCTGTTGAATAATATTATCTTTGGCTCGTCAAACATTTTATTAGGTAAACTCATTATGGTGTGCTGTATACGCGTCGTACACCGAGTCAGCTAGAATTACAGTACCTAAGCTACTGAAATTATAATGAATATCATTGATTAATATGTCATGCGTACGTTGCTTACGTTACGATATCACCAGATGTAAGTTGTTTAGGTATTTAAATTGATATAGGGATCTTGGTTCTTAGATTGATAAAGGGATCGAACCTGCGAAGCCAACAAACCAAACGGAAAACGCCGTAGCGAGATGTTCTTGCATCACAGCGTAATGTTCAAGCACTGTCAAAACATATCAAAGAGCTGGAAAACTTCCATTTCCCAGCTCTTCGCTCAATCCATTCCATTCAATGTCAAGACCGAATCATCAACACAGATCCTGCTCCAGTAGTTTCTATCGCTCTGGTGGGCTCTGAGCGTATAAATCCAGACGAGAAGCGTGGAGTCACCACCACCAACAAATCTTTTCACGACGAACGGTCATTTTCATAGCAGTTTCTCTATTTGCACAACAGCCTCGTTTCGTACATTATTCGTACATAACAAAGAATTTAATTTCATAATAGACGGGAGCTAGCCGGTGTTGCGGCAAGGAATATGGTGATCTGCCACTGACTTTGTTTGTTTGGCTATAAATTAAACTAGGATCCAACCTCCGCAATAAAACAAAGTCATCGTCGGCATCAACCGGCCAACGCAATGAAACTAGCAAGCTTTGATGTTTCTACCATCACATTAAATGAATTTTGTGTCATTGAGATGCAGCCTACATATTGGACGACAACGTGCCGCCGATATCCGTAATCCGAATGCTGCAAACCTGTGCTAATAGTTGAATGGTATTATATGGGGCTCACATACAACAGTAGCCTAGCCTACCACAGCCTGGTGGCCTTTCAGACGTTAAGTGAGCCTCAGATGTGATAAACAGGTAATCATATCATATTCATAAACTACACAAACACGGACAGATACAATGAGCTCGCTTCTATCATGCTATAAAAGGGCCTTTAAAAATACTCAATGCTTTCCATAAAGTCGACGTTATTTGTGTGGATGATGTAATCGATCCCTTTATGAACCAAGAGTCGTTAAAAGTATAAACTCTGTCTTAATATAATATCGTGTCAGGCTCTTTCGGCAGGTATTGGTCACACTGCAGTGTAAAAACCATGGTGTTCGATCGTACGAAATTTCCATATTGTGAGAGTAAACGAGCGCTCGTCACTCTAATACACACGAAAAAGCTTCATTAAAAGTACTTCATAACCGTGATAAAATGTCTTGTCGTTCAGATACACTTCTGCCCTGTTTGTTTATGTGCTCATCGCTCTAATAAACCTCTTTGCTGGTGCATGTTGAATTAGGCAATGGTGTGGTAAAGAAAGTTATGTTATACACCTCCGATAAAAAGCTAGCGTCAGAACAGGCAAGAAGTCTTTGAAACTAACTTCGAACTGTTTGCATGCTTAAAGCAATGATTTCGACTCTTGTTGCCATCAAATTGCAAGTGTCCGACCACAGCATGACGATATCTATCGCAATGGCAACAAGAATGAAGGACCGAATAGGGTTTATCTTGCCTGTCGAATAACGATAGTACTGATTAGTGCATATATTAATATGCACAGGGTTGCAGTGAAACTGCGCCGGTAATCGTCATATTTAATAATTTGTCTAGGTTTCATATATCTCAAACTTACTGTTGTCTCCCAATCTAACTGACAACATTTCAATAATTATTGCAATTAAGAACACTCACGCCGTAAAAACACACACGTATTCGTTGCCAATGAGCGTCATTATGAGTTTTGAGCCTGCGAACACAATCGCAGACAATACACAATCTCCGCCAACATATATTTGGCGTCAATAACTGATGGTGATTGCGACGCTGATGAATCAGTCACACAGCTCATTCCTCATATCCCTTGTAAATCCAATGATAGCAATCTCCTTCAGCCAGAGGACCAATCCTTTATCGCGCAGGAAACCCAATGCAATCATAGCATACAAGATCCTCGCGAACCAAATATCAGCCAGTCATCCTATCGAGAAATGCCTTGCTCGAGATAAGGCGATTAATGGTACTTGTCTGCAATATCTGCAGAGCCGGATATAGGCTCGGTTCCACTCAAAGAAACCGACGCTCCACCGGAGGAACCATAATTGGATTATTCCAATATAGTGTTTTACAACGTTTATACCCAACTCGTCCAATTGAGTGTTCATAGATGCTAAATAAACTATAATATAATCATATCCTTTGCAGTAAATATCACTTTTACTAATGGTGATTTCTATATGTTCGTCATTAATCATTTGCCGCAACCGTTGGGGAATATGGAAATAGGGGCTGTATCGTTACATCTTGTCAAATTCAGTGCACATTGTGATTCGTCGCATGACGAAGAGGCCATCATACTGGGTGTCCTCCTTTGCATTATTCATTATTAGTGAAATAAGCACATCATTCGGATGTCTGAGCTGTATGACGCATTCAATAGTTATCCGTTTTGGCAAGGCAAACAACGCGGTCATTGTAAAATGAAGCTCAGATTAAAGCATTCGTATTTCATAAATAGATCAAAAGAAACTTGTCAAACTGTTCCAGTCATTTACAAAGTAGAATCATCCACATCATATTATTGTTTTTGCAAGAGTCCTTGATTCATAGATGTAATAATATAGCTAGACTTGTGCCTAATTTCTCACGAGTGACACTCTGTAGAAAAGTCGGTGCGTACATTATGCATAGAAAATACTGTATTTCAGTCAATACCCAAATGGAAAACTAGGCATGCCCTTTAGATTGAATCATTTATTCCTTATTCGATGCTGTATAATTTTTAGGTACGTGAAATGATATAGGCAACGACCCATGCTGCCCCTTTAAGCGCGACATGTTAACTTGGGGCTAAGGCTATAACTATTCGAGCACCTCTGCATAACGATAATCAATCTCCAATAGAAACAGGTTGATGACGCGCACGTTGACTTGTCTTTGTGGGGTTGAGAAACGCAACTCCTATACATGCGTAAATAGCCGAGCGCTCTTGATGATAAAATAATGACAATATATTTACCCGTTGCACGCAACATGAGCAACCCTTGAGCTTCTAGCATCCAAATTACCTGCTTATCATAATAGATTAGATCTGATATCTCGTGGATTAGCTTTATGATGATTCATATTTATAATATTCCCCACCGCTGTATGTGCAAGTCTTTAAATCAAATCCATTCACACATAATACAATCTTATGAGTATCATATTCATAACTAGACGTCAAAGCCGCTGCAGATAAACGCACCTACTGCATTTCACAAATCATATATATACTTTTAGGCAAGAAGTTTGAAGTTTACATGATATTTCTCTTGTATAAGGTGAATGTCGTGAAATTAATTCTATGGGTTTTGTTTGTCGCTGCTTTGGCGAGCACGATCAGTGGTCTACCGATTGTAAGGTAAAATCGCCATTACATATATGGTATCGACGACAATTCACCATAATATAGGATTTAACAAGCATCTACATAAATCAAGAGACATAATTCCTGAAATAGCTACCAGTTAGCGCAAGTGAAGCAGCAAATAGCGAAATAAACCGGTCACAAAAACCAATTGTTTTAATAGTTTACGTTATTCAAAATTCGGGTACTTAATGCTATTCTGAAGCACATTAAAATTTAACAAGTTCCTAGAATAAATATTAAGAGCCACAAAGATATTTATAGCATTTATTATTGCGCCAGTTACATCTATAAATCCAAGATATTGGTATAATTAAGATACAGGAAGCCGATCATTAAATAAATCGTCGTTCCGCTGGCAAAATTGGCAGAAAGTGTTTGCATCCGGCGTCATAACGCATATCTGTAGAGCCTAATCCGGTCATGGACGTGTAAATGAGTAATGAAGCGTACAACTGGTGTATATGTGCGTAATATAAATTCCCCGTCAACAGATATCAGATTATACGCAATGTAGAATTGAAAGCACATTTTGAACTCAACTTCTAAAAAAAAGGGCCAGGGTTTAAAATGCTGACTTAGGCACACGCAATATAAATCTTCGTCATTACCATTGTTAGATATGGAATGTTTCCAGGTATTACATTATAAATATGTTTTTCTGTCCACTTACTTACACGCTGTATTAATTGTAAGGATCTATGCATCATTATATGTCTACATCCCTTTGCTTGCATGCCTTATATATGACACAATTTATATTTATGTACTTGTTGATGTTGCAAGCAATAAATTATTACTATTATTATATTAACTATGCAAAACACACCAAGCTTCAATATTCCCTTCTAGAATCATAAGCTTAGCATTACACACACACACACACACACACACACCGAACACACACACACACACACACACACACACACACACACACACACACATACATACACACACACACACACACACACACACACACACACAAACACACAAACACACACATACACAAACACGCACAGAACACGTTAAGTTGATTTAATTGTGCTGATAGAACTGACCACCACATACTTCTGTTGGCCTACGGTATACTAATATAAATTGGTATTGTGGACTAAATAGATCAGAATAATTCGGACATAAAATCACTCCTGTGCACCATTTTATTCGTGCCTGTATTCACTGTCTGTATTTGTATGGTCTTGAGCGCAACCCTGAAGTGATATTGTCCTCTGGTAGGGGAATGCTTTCGCAAAAGGGAATAAGTCGAGGAAAAAGCTCATCACTGTAGAAAAGGGACGCCCATACAAGAGAAATCGTAATAGCGGAGCTCTTGTGATAATAAATTTTTAATGGCAGCATACTCACAAGCTACAGACAATAAGAGCGCTGAGTGGGTTGATTTAATCCTAAACATATCCTTGACCATCTATTATATGGCTCCAATTAGCCTCGAGAAAGTATATCGCTCCGATATCCAATCCTACGCTATAGCCAGGTCTTCAAATCACCAACTCAGAAGATACCTGCTAAATCTGAGAGCTGAACATTTGCTCCAGACTACGACGATCAATCGCGTACTGTTGCTGTAAAATCCGTTATTCCACTGTGGGCATTTGTCAACAGTTCCTTTTTTAACATTCGACATAGGGACAGATATGAACCATACAATCAGAGACATGTTCCCACAGCATTTTGTCAAAGAACACAAAAGAAACAAGGAAAGTGCGGCCACGCGTGTCTCTGTCCTAATATTTCAAAAAAAGCGAGGTCCGAAAATGAAGCAATATCATTTTACGTAGATCATCATATATATATATGCGTGTATATATATACGTACATATATATATATATATATATATATATATATATATATATATATATATATATATATATATATATATATATATATATTTATAAAATAAATAGAGAGAGAGATAAAAAAAAGACAGAGATGTATATATGTAGAGATATATATTTATTGATATATATATATATAGATATATATATATAAGATATATATATATATATACATATATATATATATATATATATAAACATATGTATATATATATATATATATATATGCGTGTATATATAAACGTATATATATATATAGATATATAAATATATATATATATATATATATATATATATATATATATATATATATATATATATATATATATATATATATATATATATATATATATATATATATATATATATATATATATGTGATTGTATAGGTTGAATGACAATGTTTTCCAGCAAAGCGAAATTACATGTTATGCCATTAAACAATTCCTCCCATCAAAACATGCAATCGATTGCGGCGAAACCGTGCGCCCTGGTCCCCATATGCACCACATTAACGGTGAGAAGATCTGCTTAACGTTATTGATTGTCACTGTTGAAACGATGTGTACAGAGCCAAATTCATGATTAAGTCTGTCCTACGTTTTATCAAAGATTGCAAACTCATAATCGCGAACGTTTCGTGGGATAGATCATTAAGTTAGTCGTGCAATTAACTGTTCAACATTCTTCAACAAGAGTTTGTAGTTCATGTGACAGGGGAAAATTTTTTAACCAGAGAGATTTCAATGTGACCTATAAGCGATCGAGTGTGCATTTACTGTCTATTTCGGGATATACCAGTACGTGTGCCCCTTCATGATCTTTTAATTTCAACATTGGATTGCAAAATGAATGCTCAAAATGCAATTTACGCATGTTAATCAACATACACACCAGTAATTGCTTCAGATATAACGTCACCTGCCACTTCTGAAAGACTTTTTTTTAACGGAAATACATGCCAATCATATGAGGCCCCGACTCCTCTTCGCTTTATAGCTTACTATGATGTCTAATGACCATACAAGATAACTGTCAGCGTTGTTCCATCCAACAGCCCTTGGCTAACTCGAGTGTTGGCCATAGTTGTTTTATATGTAAATATTATGCGAGCAATTGTTGCTGGCGTATTTGACTGCAACACAGTAAATTACAATACTTTTTGTGAATGATGATATATCCAAATGATGTTGTTGCATGATACAAACTAGCTTGGTCGATTATTTCACCCTAGGCATTAAAGGTAGGGATCTCTTCGATCTCTCAATTTATATCGCATGGTGTAGTGCGTGACCACGCTTAACGATAAAATGTTAATTGGGTCGCCCTTAAAGTTACATGGTTAACGTTTTGCAGACGTTCAATTGCTGCTTAGGAAACGAATTGTATCGATAGTTTGTAAGTAAATACAATCAATATGCCTTCGCAATATGTTTTACCAAAGCTAAACTTCTACCTTATTTTAACTGGAGAAAGACACAAAAATGAATCCATGTGTCAGATGAAAGAGCTAACCGTTGCTGCTGTAGTTAATAAATAGTTTCAGTTCCCAAGGATCAAGTTTGAGTTAAAATCTACCACAAAAAGCGGGTGACATCTCAAAGGCAACATATTGCAGATAGTAGTAGCGGTAGTAGTATTGACGTTAGCATAAGCAGCGGGATTGGGAGTAGTCATAGCAGAAGAAGTTACCGAATAAATAGTGAGGTGTTACCAGTTAGATTGGAAATAGTTGTAGTAGTAGTTGTTGCTGTTGTGCTGAGTACAGTTATAGCATAAAATGCATAATACTGCATACTTAACGTAACTCCTGACATTGTAGTGACAACGACAACAACCCATCTCATCTCGGAACCTCAGTTAAAATGGCTAATGCAGGCGCTAGCTACATAAGCAAACAAACTTTCACCGCTGTTCCTTCTAATCAATTAATATTTACAACCAATTATTAAATGAATTTGGCATTCACCACCAGAAGTTCTACCCGGACCATGTTGTTTTTAAGTATGCGGCGAATGACCACAAATGCATTATGTGTTGGCGCGGCCCATAGCGATTGATTTATATTTCAATGCATATATGCATATTGTTCACACCTTTTTGCAGCAGTTAAGGCCTTAAAGTCATTGATAAATGTTTACAACCACTGTTAATATAAATTTGAACATGCCGTTTGGATATGCTTATTTTAAAGCCACCATTGATATTGTGGCGACATGGGTGGCAGGACGTAATCAGTCATCCAAAGGCACTCTGTCGTTCCAATCATGTATGTGCCTTCACCCGTTGCGATGCAAATCACGCAGTCGAAGGTCATTGATTTTGATGAATGTGAAAGGTACAATAAAGTTGCACATATCAACAGTAGAAGTGCTCAGTCAATGACTTGTTTCATTTGATGTAAGTTCACAACGATATTATTTGTGACGGTCAATTTCGCTTCATTTGGCTGAAAACATGGCTTATAATATCCGTCGCGGCACAAATGTTACTAGATGCCTCGGTCAACTAGAATTTCCGCGTTTATTATATATGTGCTATCATTCATTTTATAAATCTACTGTCCCAAAAAGAATGCTTATTTATGTTCAATTCATATACATCTCATGTCACGTATTGTCTCATCCAATTTGGCAGAGAAAATGACTTCTGTACAATATGAATCAATGGAATACTTTCATTGTATTGGTTGATGACAAAGAGAGCTGTCTCATTAATAGTAAGGCGGTATTTTTTCCTAATAACAATAAGAGTAGTAATAGTAGCATTTAGAAATAATAGCTAAGGGTAGACCAACGTACTGGTCGATCGGTCGATACAACAACAGTATCCAAGTCGCATGTTAACCAGAGACCTTATTTCTCGACATAGTTATTCATGGTCGTGGCAAATCCATGTTAATATAACACTGATAATATTGATAATGATATCATTAATAGTACGAAAATGATATTGATAATATCCGTGGTTTATGTCAGGCACCATGTCCATTATATATGACGCATGCGTACAATATTTCTGCCTTTGCGTCACATACAAAATACGAAACTGATGGCAGCAAATTACACCAGAGCAAAACATGCAACAATATTTCAAAAGTTGGATTAACAACTTTTTTGCGAGTGTTATGCTCTTTTGTGCTTGTTGACGGGACGCTCATTAAACCAGAACAATGGTAAGAACAATTAAAACACTCATAGTGCTTGAGTCGTTGTTCTTGTGCTATAAAGCAACAGATACCTCCATCCTTACATTGATCACGTCTAAATAGCAACCGTCTTAATGCGATATGCTTGGTAACTATTTCATTGAAATTATCAAGCGTTATCTAGCGCGTCCGTTTATTTAATATATTGGAAATGATACAAACATATTGGACACTGATATTTTCTATTTTACGTTCATATTGATTTTAATAGTGGTTATGGTAGTTGCCTCAATTAACCAGAGAGCATCTTTGTTTACTGTGTTTTTTGTGGAGTAGCGGATTGTACCGCACCTTTTTGGTAGGTGGTGCGCAGGCTTTAATTGTGCACCGTACAATAGGTGTAAAATCATGTAATGGGAGTTTGATGATCAGCGTGTCAGAATAGAGTGATAAACTGTTCTATGAGTGGCATGCAGGTGCTGACATTGAAAGGGCAAACAAAAGACGGAGTTTGATTTAGATGGAACTAGGTTGGATGCTATATTGAGTCAATTTTGGAAGCAAGGAGTCACAGCAATGTGATAGTACATGTCCCTACTACCACTGATGAAGTAGCACGCTTTTTATGTACGTTATGCTGATATGTCGAAAAATGTGACGTTTATTGAATTGTAACGGCCGTTTTAAACGTTGATACCCTATCTGAAATCGTAAAGTTAAGATGCCATTTTTAATATGTGCTATTGTAACACCATCTGACCATTGCTCTCCATCGCTTGTAATGCTTCAAAACTGCCATTGTGAACGTTGATTACGGATTAATGTACGCTGAGCTCGACAAGTGAGTAAAATTGCAAATGTACCTATCTTTATTCCCTCATTAGCTTTCGGTAACCATGCCTGAAATTATATGTGTATGTGAAAGCTCTATTTATTTGTCCTTGTCTTCAGTTGTCATAGACATCGCACAATCAGCACATTACTAAGCCTGCGACTGATAGCATATTGCACCATTAGAAGTTCACCAATTATTAGGGTGCACTTGTGTGGTTTTACTTTCTCAATCGTAATCACACAATCATTCCAGATGTAACCTAGAACAATTATGTACAGGTATTCACTTCGATGATATAATGTTGGGCAGTTGGATGTCTCAAAATAAGTAATGCGATATCTTTTCTTATGTTATTACTTAATCAAGTATATTTGAATGGCTAAAGATAATGTTTCGGCATCAAGGCCATTCAAGCAATTATTGCAGAATTCCTGTCGTCCAATACATTACAGAAATTGACGTACGATTTGCTTATATTTTACGGCACCTTATATCTGAATGTTGCACCATGTATGATTAGCAATGGCAATCTAAAGTTGATAAATCATAAGCATGTTAAAGGACATATAGCAGCCAGACCAGAGAGCGTGTGGCGTTATAGCTATCATGCAATAGCTTACAACTCCCATCATCCTAGCTTCTTCGATACAACACTCATATAGTATTGCCCTGATGCTATACAGCTGAGACATCGGTTATGTTAAGCACTACCATAAATGTGACAGTCGATCGTCGCTAATTTCATTTCATATACCGAGAGGTTCAGTAATTGATTAAAACGTCGTAAGTATGTAATCTACCACCTTCCACTCAAGCCCAAAACAAACCAAATAGAAGCCTGCCTTCATTTAATGAATCAGCCGTAGCTTAAGTGTCTACAGCATCTACCAGACGCTGGTTGGAATATTGACCATGGATACATTTTGATTATCATAACTTTGAAAATTATGACCTTCTCACGTATTGTTAAACGAGCTGCAGCTGACACATGGTTACGTTTAAGTTATTCGGTAACACGCATATTGCAGAGATGAATGTCCATAGACTGGATTATATTGGCTATTAGGTGCCATTTTGATACCAATGCATTTTATGATGAGAGGGACGAACACCTGTAACTTTTCATATATATGTTCAATTAACCTAGCATAACGAATAGAAACATGCCAGTAATTAATCATAATGTACATCTATGTAAAGCTCTCCCACACCCTGCCCCCTTACAATTATACGGAATCTTTCATCGCGGAAATAGATGAGGAATTTGTCAAAATTATGGTTTATTGTTTACTGCATTATATTTATATTTTGTTTTGTCGATTGCACACTAATGGCATTGTTTGCCACATACATTCATGCACGAACTTAAATGTTACGAATGTTCTCGTATGATACGCGAATCGGGCGACGCATACCCAAACCTAGTTGACTAAGAATATCGCAGTACAATAAGGAAAATGGTCACATTGTATTGTTTGTTGTAGTAACGATGTAAGTGTTTGCCTTATTGCGCAATTTCCTGTCAGCTATAGGAATTGCAATAACGCTTGCAGTAATAGCCTCCTTGATCACTGTTTACTCACGCAGTACAAGGCCGTAGCACACCCGAAAGAGAGAGCCAAGCGCTTGCAATATTCAGGAGAGCAATATGGCGTTTATGGCGTTAAAGATAATTTCATTGTGAAACTGATGGCATACATAACACTTACGTTCCAATGTGAATTGCTTGTACTAGGCTGCCAAGTAATCTGGGGATTCTATTCTGATTCTGCGATTACTGTAGGCAACAAGCAATTCTGTAATCAGTCGCAACAAAGCATGAAACTTACATTAGTACGATCCTTTCTTATAAGGGGATTACAATTTAGTGAATAAGATTATTGATGCATATGAAGATGATAAATGTGTACTTCAGCAAAGCGTTCGATACCATTAATCACGATATTTTATTGAGAAAACTCGACTGTTATGGTGTTCGAGGTATTGCACTTGAATGGTTTAAAAATTATCCGACAGATAGGACTCAGTATGTGTCGTATGGTGAAACTCAATCGGAATGTAGCAGTATTATATGTGGTGTCCCTCAAGGATCCATTTTAGGGCCCATACTGTTTTTACTATATATTAATGACATTGTGCACATCTCAGCTGTTTTAGTTCCGATTATTTTTGCTGATGATACTAATATGTTAGTTGTAGGTAACGATATTGATAACATGATTCGAAAAATGAATCAAGAGCTTGATAAACTTGTAATGTGGCTCAACACGAACAAACTATCTTTGAATGTACAAAAGCCACATTATGTTATTTTTAAACCTGGTCGGCATATTATCACCCCAAGTGAAACGCTGTATGTAAACAACCAGATATTAACGAATGAAAACTGTATTAATTTCCTTGGAGTACGTCGTGATAGAAAATTAAATTGGTCACAACATATCAACCATGTAAAATTGAAAATTGCTAAAAATGTAGGAATGTTATGTAAAGTATCTATCCGTATATTTCTTATTGTATTGAAGTATGGGGAAATGCTGCCGGTTTTAAAGCAGCAAAAATTATGCTGCAGAATAATGACAGGGACTCCTAGACGTACCAGTTCTAGCCCAATGTTTAAGATGCTAAATATTATGCCACTATCTAATGTGTATGAATATTGTGTACTCTTATTTATGTTCAAGTACAATTCAGGTATTTTGCCAAAACCATTGTACATAATGTTTAAAAGAAAGCCTGATACCTACAATGTTATAACTAGGCAACAATTCCTACTATATGTACCCAAATGTAAATCGCAAATAGCTATTAACAGTATTATGTATCAAGGCGTGAAATTGTGGAATGGTATCAGCTATATAATTAAACCATATATGTCGTATTATGCTTTCAAATTTTAAGAAAACACATTGTTGAAAAATTGTAATAGTATTCCCAAGATTCTATTATTTCGCTGTTGAATTAACCACACCAAATGTTAAATGATATTTGGCACACGCAATATCAATCTTTGTCTTTACAATTGTTAGATATGGAGTGTTTACAGGTACTACTATGTCAATAGGTTTTCTGTGCACTTACACGCTGTATTAATTGTAAGGATTCATACATCATTAGATGTCTACATCCTTTGCTTGCTTGATTTATATATGACACAATTTATATGTATGTACTTCTGTATCTGGGTACCTGCTTAACGTACAACTCTTCGCAGCCTGACGCAATTCGCAGTAAACATTGTGTCACATTAGTAGCGAGAGTGACGCTTTAATGATGCAATGAATAACTACATGCTCGTCGAGCAGTCTGACGCGTCGGAGCTGAAATAATTGGCGCAACTAAAATAACAGAGCAGTGTTACATCTGTAGGCAAGATTATTGGTTAAAGCGCATTCGTAATGTTCGATGAAACAGCAGCTGATTAAATTTTAATCTACAATGTCACTCCACTCAATATCGTGCCACACACGGTTTATATAATAATACTGATCTTTGCAGTACGCATTGCTGATCCATTAACCAATTTGTTGTTTCAAGCTCTGTTTTACACGACTTTGTAGAGCAGCCATTCATTTGACAAGGATGTTATTGGATCACATATTAAACTGACATGTCATAATAGATCTCATGCAGTTGTCAGAGCCTTAAGTGAAATAATTATGAATGAACTTAACGTATCATGAACGTATCTTGTACGAAACAGGGTGGGGTAAGCAATGTTTTCATTGAATACACTGACCACGAAATAGGTAAGCATTGCTTATAAAAGCAGCTGCAACAGCCTGACATTACGCTTTAGGTTTTATGGGCATCTACCAATAAGCATGGCTTTGTTATTCAGTATGGTCGGAGAGTGCGGGTGGACTCCTAGGAACAATAAACAGGATGTATTAAAAGGACGAATGGCAAGACTGCAATGTAAATTGTTCTTTGAGGCAAATATCCCGAGCTTCAGTTTACTCACCGGTGTATTGTTTGCCAAAAGGGTGTCGATTGGCCGAGGAAAATAACCATTTGGATTCACTCAGTTCGCAAGTTATCATAGTCGACCTTCCCATGTCTAACATATTGTAGTCGTCGTAGTAAACTTGCTGCCAGAACTCAAGCAACATGAATATTTCGTATAAGCAATTTTCATGTCGTGCCACATTTCGCAGTTGGCAGTGCGGGCGATGTGATTTTGGGGAGATATAATGATTTGCTGAGTGTTCGATGAGCAGCAGACAGCCGTGTGGCGAACCAAGACGTGACATTATTAATTGGTGAACTGTTAAATACGTGGCAGTTAATTGACGAGATAGCGTTGGAGTTGTGCAGTTGTGAAGTAGCATGCATGAAAGAACCTATTTGATTTAACGCGTGGAAATAAATTGAAGAATATAAGGAAATGAAAATGTGTGACTATTTTTTCTGATTTCCGTTGTGGAACGAGAAGCTTACACAAGTGTAACCCAACAGAGTAGCCGATACATACAAGTAATCTGTACAGTTGAGTACAGGTATAGCCTTTCAAGTTCGGTGTGTGTTCTCTTTCCATTGCGTTCTCATTCCAAATTTCCCCCACCATGTCAAAAAATTCGAGCGTGTTAAACACTAAGCTTCAGTGTCATGTCCCGCTCGGGCTAGCTAGCTAGATAATAGGTAGCCGTTCATTTTACTGGATATGCCCTAGTGGTTAATATGAAATAATAAGGATACAACTAATGATTTTATTATCTAAATACTCAGTGTGGCGTGTATAGGCATTATATTAAAAAGAATATATTGCAACACTCAATTAAGCGCAAGGGGTGTATTGTTAAAACGTTGACGCATATAACTCTCGAAAATATACTTCCGGTTATACTCAGATAAGGGTAAAAAGAAGACATACTATCTAGTTCATGATGGATCGCAATATATCTCCCCGAAACATCTCAGCGTCATTACTTTTCAGCTTGCAGCAGCTCTTAGCAATGCAAATCGTAACAGGCTTGACTAGCTGTAAATAAAGTTTAATGTAATTACGCAATATTGTTTTGGAGAATGGCAATTTGGGCAGTATGGTATCAAGCAGTACTTGCTATCTTTAACCAATGTAGACATGCATAATTATACTGGTATTGCAGCATCATAATATGCTTACTAGATACGGCGAACGTGTAACAATCAATATATGAATATGGCTGGCAAGTTACTGGGGTGGCGTGAAATATGTCATGGTGTCTCAGAACACGTACTTGCATCAAAACCTATTATGTCGGCATAATACATCATCAGGTTGCCATAACAACAACTTTTAACAGCTCTATATGAACCAAATTACTCCCTGTCATTGCAGAGCTGTTGCATATCGATAAATTGTGTATTGCACGATTTCAATATTGCTCGAATACCGGGGTCATGTTTTGAACGTTCAGATATTTTCGGGGAATGCGTTATTTTTGTGTCTAACGATAATAACCGACTAAAAATTGACTATGGAGGGTCGTAATCATCATAGGGGCGTGTAATCAAAGATAGGGGCGTGTAACCTGATGACTCATACTTAGTGTAACAACCCACAACATCAGTAATAGTTTTATAATCCGTCCTAGTCGATCGCAGATGTGCCAACATTGCTTCATTAGATATTTCTTAATGGGTGATACACAACGCAATTTCGGAAACACGCCAGGTGAGCACTGTGGACCAAATATAATTGCCTTAAACATATTTGTAACATCATAGTGTGTTGAGAGGGATGGATGTGATCTTTATAAGCATGCCTTAGTTAAACCACCAGTGACAACCATTGAACCTGAGAATGTCAGTAAATATATATAACTTTGAAATTGAAATAATTCCGTCGATTACTCATTATTGCACCATGAGTCAATAAAGATTGCCACAAGGCATGCATAGTGACGATACGATCACTATAACTGTCGTCAGTTCATTATTTAACGATTATACATGATAAGTGTAGACGGCATTTCTCTTAATATATATATATATATATATATATATATATATATATATATATATAGATATATGTATATATATATAAATATATATATATATATATATATATATATATATATATATATATATATATATATATATATATATATATATATATATATATATATATATATTCTATATATATATATAAATATCGTTGGTATCATAAAAACAGTTTAATGCCAAGATCGTAATACCCAGTTAGCATTGTCACGTAATTTTGCAATATTGATAGTAACTCATGGTTTTGAAAGGCATTAGTATTAACATATATATATTGATATAAAAATTGATATATAAATATATATGTATATATATATATACATATAAATGTATATATATATATATGTATATATATATAGATATATGTATATACATATATATATATATATTCATATATATAAATATATATATATATAAATATATTTATATATGTATATATATATATGTTTACGTAAATAAATATTTTATATATATATGTATATATATACATATATATAGAGATATATATATATACATACACATATATATATATATAGATATCTATTTATAAATATATATATATCTATATCTATATATATATATCTATATATATATATATATATATATATATATATATATATATATATAAATCCTTATAATCTTCTAGCTACACAAATTTTCGGGTGATAATGTTAAGTAGCATTACATCATTTGATTCCAGGCTTTTTATTATTTTTTTAATGCATGGCATCGTAACGATTCGGACCCCCTAATGTCCCGCTCTGATAAATGTACAACATGCTTGAAACGGCCTCAATAAAGTGGAATCGATATATAACAGTAGATCATGGATCAGCATCTAGAAACCGGATAAAGTCCCTTTCAACTGTATACGGCAGCGGAGTTGTAACAGCGTATCGTCAAGTTGCATAGCATGCCAGATTGAGCGATAGGTCTTGGATGTTTTGTAGGCAGTTTTTTTAGCGAGTACGTGTACAACATGTTATAAGTGGGCTGTATGATGAATGGTGTTTGGGAAATTGCAGAGGAGAGTACATTATCTGATGATGAGTAGGTGATGGAGAAGGCGGGCGAGGGAAAGCGGGGAAAGCCAGAGTAGTGCAAAGAATTGTCCTGACTGCTGCTGAAAGAGGTAATCTGCGTCAATGATATTCAGTTGCTTATCTGTAGATAAGCGTGATTTGAACCGTCGTGACCAATAGTGCACACACCAACGTTTGAAATCTACAATGCAATATCCACAAAGCTTTCTTTCTCAATCTATCAAATACTGTCCGGGCACATTTTTTTACATATTGCAATGGATCAAAAGTGGTTCACGATAGAACATTTAACCTGAGATTGACAGCTAAAATAATATCATACATTGTCTAATAAAATTATTGTCATGTAAGGTCTAGCGATGTCACTTCCTACTTTGCTCATTGCTTTAGTGCCGCACAACAGAATCGGCTTTTAAAAGAAAACTGCTTATTGCGCAGTACAGCGCTTGAGACTTGTCCTTTGTACGTCGTTTTACGTCAGTAACTGCATCAAATGAAGGGCTAAAATATCATCAACGAATTATTGTTCCGATAGTTTATTCTTTCTTTCGTTCCGGCCTTAGTTTCATCCTAAGCGATGAATGCGCCAACACAGCTTGTATGGCATGCGGATAAGCAAATATGAACCGTTAATTAATTGCCACATATTTAACGGCCTTTTCTTGGTTTTTGACTTAGTAACGCGGTGGACATAAAATTCAACATAAGGCATGTTATTGTTTCTAATTAGGAATATTCTGCGAGGTAATGAGATACATCCGTGTGAAAGCTTTCTAATTGGCACATCTAGAGTATTATTTTGAATCATTATTATATTCGGTCAAGCCATACTAGCTCTATAAGAAACATGCCGAAAACAGTGGGGTGGAGTTATGTGGTCTCTTCTAGTGCTGTCTTCACACAATAGATGTTTATCAATAATCAGAATTAGGGGCCTTACTAGCTTGTGAACGACGATGGCCATGTCCATACTGGTTATTGAAATATGCACGGATCAGAAGGTCAACTCGACATTAATACGCTGGTGTTACAATTTGCCGACCTTTGCTGCTGTGCAATCAAGAAATTCTGTCCAAATGTATGTATTTTTACATTAATTGCATGCATGTATGCATCTCACCTAATTACGTTCGATAGCAATACAAAATGGTATTAGCAGCCTTTGATATACATCTATTTGCAATGAAACTGTACAAATCGGATGGCATCGTTTTCTAGCTATTTGTGATGAAGTACCTGCATTCATTGATCACTGATCGATGGAATGATAGCAATACGCATCTGATATAATCGTTATTACTCAGGTGCGCTGATGGGTACTGTACCGGTAAACAATATCGAATATGGAAACTTTCCTCCGTTAATTGAAAAACTCGTAACCCGATCAATAATGCTAGAATAGTGCAGTTTATTGATATCATAAGCATTATATGGCGACAATGATAATGCATTTTATAGCAGCTTACACTGATTAATTGTTGTAGTACAATCGATACAGCCTTGTTGTGTATCAATTCCTGTATTATTCTGACATTTCCGTTCTAACTCAGTGTACCTCAGGACTCATACGACTTTAAGTACTGGGAATGGCGTATGTCGATGGATAAAGTTTAATCTGTCTACGAGGGGTATAATACCGACAGATCTAATAAGTTAGAATTTGTTTTATCAATTCATTTGTGGCAGTGTGTTTTGTATTTACAATGATATAACACCGCAGTAGTGAGAACAATCGTGGAAACTATGACCCCTCAATGACACTAGGCAGCACCGGATGTACCATGTAATACGTTATTATATCTATTTTCATATTTCTCGAATTCCCAAAAAGCTGTAAAATATATCTTAAACGACGTTCAAGGCAACAAGCATTTCGTTAATCAACCCCGTGCTACACAACAGCTTAACACACGTAAACAAATGAAACACGCTGTTGCAGCAAATTACCGCAGTGGAAAATGAGTGAGGTTATATTTGCTCTCATCCAAATTATAATTAATCGCCTTGTTTTCCAGCTGCATGAACAATATACAAAACATATCAGCCCGCGTGCTCTACTGCCATGTTATGAAAATTAGTACCAACTGCATGGATCAATGGAAACATGATCTACAGAATGTGCGGCATCTGACATGTTTCCAAAAATGGTCCGTTGTAACATCTTCACATTTTAATAGACACACTTTAGCAGAAACAAGGATGTCACATGTAAAATGTTGACCTCAAACTGTATAATGGACGTGGGCCAAAAGTTAAAATGAACGCATATCTAACCGCACACATTGCTAATTATGTATAAGACCTTCATTATGTGGTATTTGAAATGCAAGCATCTGGCTCTTTCTGTAAGACAGCTTGAGTTTCCAAAATAATCCGACATAAATGTTTTGTCTGACATGAAAATGTTCAAGCAAGTATTTCAAATAATTGATGTCCATGCATTAATATCGGTTCTCAAGTATAATGATGATTATTGAAGAACGGCGATGGGTTAAGGTTATTTGGATTCGTAGTTCGATCAATATAGCAATTCTTAAATATATTTAACGCTTATAATAGGGAAAGACGTGTCGTAGATGATATCAGCATAATATTGAGTACACGTGGCTTCAGTCGTTTGATATGGAGGTGGACAAAAGCTTACTCCGTTCTTACAAGCCATGTAACTAATGACCCCCGCCCCCTCTCCGTAGTCCATGGATGCTTGCCAATCACCGAGCAATGGCGTTCAGCAGTCGCATAAGCCCTCGCAGTAGAATATCACACGCGTTGTGAGTGCTCTTGAAACTCCTCCGCAAACAGTGGGTTATAATTATGTACGTAGTCCTGTTATCATATTCTGAACCAAGCTGGGTTATAAGGGCAACAGCACATTCAAATGAACAGCGTTTTGCGCAAATGGAGTTTAACAAGTCATGGCCGTTTCTCCAGTAAAAGAGCTGTAAGAAATACGCTTTTCCAAAGGCTTGATATCTAGTCAAAGTTTTTATGAATAAATATATTCCGATAACTGCTAATTTAGCATGATGCATTAAATGTCAGTTAACTTAACCATATAGCCATCTTCCACAAAATAGCGTTATTGACACGTTTAAGGGCGGTGCAGGTAATTGCCAGTTGTGACAAGAAATGCAGTGTTTTCTACCATGAAGTTAATTAAGAGGTATTTACATGCCATACTGATTATATGTGACAATCACATGATACAAGATATTTCATATATCTGTTCTCATAATGTTATCGTCACGAATCAATCACGCAAAATAGATTTGGAATTAATAAATAGATTTTAACAACAAATAGATTCCTTGTTGAATACACATGAGCAATGCTCAGTCGCATTGGATTAACTGCGACTATACATAATGCTTTAAGGTAACCACGCGACTATTAATCGATTACTTCAAACAGTGGTAACACAATACCGTTTTAACATCTGAATCAAGCTGAACATTTGCTTATTAGATACGAGTAGTATTTTAATAATAGGAGCAATGATCTCATATAATTTCAAGCAAAGCGATTTACACGTTTAGAGCCGTTCAATCGTTCATCCATCGCTTATTGATTAATTTTGTTAATTCTCCCATACCGACTTTGGCTACCATGCTTCAAATAGCAAGTTTATCAAACGGCTTAATCTACCTTCATTACCTGACTCAGTATGTCATGGATATATCATGAATGATAAATATGATCGCATACACCGCTAAAAGCCAATCTGGCATCGGTTTACTAATGACACAATCGTCTGCTCTACTCTCCGATGGCATCAGCATAATGAGTATAGTTCATGTGGGAGTATTTTCTACAAGATAACCAAGTTAAGTCACCGAAGGCGTTATGCGTAACATCGATCGGTAGTTGATGGCGCGTCTCCAACATAACCCTACCCTTTGTAGCTTCAATGCGTCTGAACCTCACTTGCGTCAGCATGAAAGCCTGCCATGCTCTTTGATATCCCTTCTTATTGCAAATATACAATGGGCCATAACGTATTGAGCAATGCATCGCGAGAATTTCACAAAGGGCTAAGATGTAATAGTGTGTTCTTTGATCTGTGCTTTAACATCAGACTTGCTATGTGAACAGTACTGCCATTTATCAGATATACCGAGAATTAATAAAAGTGACAATGGGCATCATCCGATGAGAGGGATATATATACATTTATATATACATATATATATATATATATAGATATATATATAGATATATATATAGATATATATAGATATATAGAGATATATAGAGATATATATATATATAGATAGATATACAGATATATACATATATATAGAGATAGACATATATATATATATATATATATATATATATTTATATTTTATATTTATATATATATATATATATAGATATATATATATATATATATCTATATATATATATATCTATATATATATATATATATATATATATATATATATATATATATATATATATATATATCTATATATATATATACATGTGAATAAAATTTATGGTTTACCACATGCCAGCCGGGGAATATAGTGGACAATGCAGCGTAATGAGGGCCTATTTATGAGGCAGTAACTATGCATACAAGCTTGAAATAGAATGACTAAAGCTTATTTTCTATTGCTTATTATTTAAGGTAACATCCAACCGCAAATTCGCATAAGACTCCGAACACCTGCAACGCAGAACCGCTAGAGCTGCATGATCTCAGAATACACATTTGACACAACCATCGATATTTCGTTTATATTTTAATTGTGTTAAAACCAATTGGGTAGTTTGCATCTATGCTGGTTATATGTTACAATTGCTTTGGTACCAATTTGTAAGCAGCTGCCATTTTGGGACAGGAGCAATTCTTTGGCACATGGTATGCTGCTGTAGTCCTTTTCATATCCCGCTGCCTGAGTCTTGATCCAGGAGTTCATCGCTATACGTTTCTATATATCAATATATACATAAATACATCTATATATAATTCTCGTATATACTCGCGATATATATATATATATATATACACATATATATATATAAATATATTTATATATATATGCATATATATATACATATATATAAATATACGTATAAACATTTATAAATATACATATATAAATACATAGTGAAATATTTATAATCATATATATGTACATATGCATATAGATATGTATATACATATATATATATACATGTATATATATATACATATATATATATGTATACATATAAATATGAATAAATATATATGTTAAATATATATATATATATATATTTATATATATATATATGTGTATATGTGTTTTTATATATACATGAATATATATATGTATATGTATGTATATATATACATTTTGTATATATGTATATATAAATATGCATACATATATATATACATATATATATATATATATTTATATATATATCTACATATATATATATATTTATATATTTATATATATATATATATATATATATATATATATGTGTGAGTTTGTGTGTGCGTGTGTGTGTATATATATGTACATATACATATGCATATACATACATGTTAATGCATCGATCTGGTAACGGACGTACTGGCGACGAGTCTACGCGACCTGATGCCTTTTGATAACGGGTATTTTCTACAATTGCTTCTCTAGAATTCAATCAACTCGTAAATTACGAACATATACGCGCCATTGGAGTTTTGTCCCATTAATAACTTATTGTTTTATCAAATAAGTAATAAAATATGGTCACAAAGATCTAGCACTAATCACGCAAGGCAATCGAAGTAAACGCCGCCGTAATAATCAGTGTGAGCATAAATTAATAGATGTACCTGTTTTGTTCTCCATTGCACGAATGTGAATATCCCAACATTGTAATTGAGCATACGATTAGGGCAAGTTTAATTTAAACTAAGCACGGAATAACGATAGCATGACTAAAGGTGCTTCATGTTTGTTTGCTTGTACCCTTCCACAATGCCTTGCAGCACCAAATAGAAGCTATTGATACATTGCCATACCTTAGGTGTGTAGTGTATGCATAAGCGAGCGCAACTCTTATAGTGGCGTGATATAAGTGCTATTAATGTTAGGGGGACAACCGGTGAAAAAAAACATCGGCTGGGTTCTTTATGCATATATAAGTAAAACATTCCATCAGATGTTGTTCAGGTCATTTAGCATACAAGAAGATCAATTGATTCATACGTACGAATGGTAAAAGGCATCACTAATGACTATATAAAATGTGCACAGAAGTAAATGTCTTAATATCGCTTATCATACGCCCATTTACAAAGCAGGGTTTAGGATAAAAGAAATTATTTATACGCACGAAATGTGAGTGATTTCACTAATATATATAAAAGTAATTAGTCTTTAAAAAGTGTAGGTGTTTTACCAGGTACTCGTATAGTAAGTTCTGTGAACCATGCGCCCAACATATCGTTTTTTATCAGTTGCTTATCCCACTTACTGGTCGTTCAGGGTCAATGTAAAGAGGTACAGCATTAATAATCACGGATTGCAGCTCAAAGATAATTGTTAGTGTATTCAATTGTCACATTCGAAATTATGGCTGCTAGCGAGGCACAAATCAATATTATGCTAAAGCCAGGTGTACAGAAGTAAACCGCCTATCATACGCCCATTCACAGACAAGAGATTAGGATATAAATTTTAACTGCACCAGACAAGCAAGTGACACGGAAAATGCATTCAGCGCCAAACTGACATTTGTGATTGTATTGTACACCGACTTACCTCAAACAATGCCTCAAAATAAGGCTTCAAACCTCTAGTTAATGCATAGATACGTTATTATATTTAACTTTCTATTATATCATGAATTGGTAAGTGAAATACTCATCCGATCCTCACTGCAATCAATCACTCAACATCTGGCCTTTTTTGTTTTGAACATCTGTGTCATATGCATGGAGATGGCAATAACCTAACAACACGCTAGAAACCCATTCACCGTCTGCAATATAACAACCAACATCTGGCAGTAAATGAGGATATGACAGGCAACACATGGTTGCTGTGGTAGCATCTCTAAGTGTGGCACATCAGAAATTATCGAAGGTAACGTCTTACATTAATATGAAATACAATGACGACCATAAAAAAAATTATGTGAGATGCCTCTAGGAGCCGACTGTCGCATTAATGCTACTAGCTCAGTTATAATGAATGACACACAGATACGCAAGCACACAGTAAGAATCCAAGATGAGCGTGTCGCCGTAAAACAGCTGCTGGTGCTCCAAACGCTTATGATTACACAGTAACCTGTCTGCCAACACAAGTATCTCACAAGCCCACTCATCTATAAGCAGTGTCAGTCTAAAGGAGTTCTTTTGTAAGCGGTTAAATGGAAATTGCAGATGAATAGCATACTCCTATACGCAACTTACCCGTCCAAACTTTGCATTATACTCACGCCATGCGGCTTTTATCCATCACACTAATAGCGCTATAATTCTGTGCTAATAGTTGAATGGCATGGTGTGGTCAAAAAAGGACCATGACCCAGCGTTTGACAGCCTGATTTTTTTATGGGAATTTCAAGCGTCAAGTGGCCATAACATGTGATGTGCAGGTGATCAATTCACGTTCATAAACAGCGGATAAAGCAATTGGAGTCGACGGGCGCCATTCATCTGCCACATAAATTGCGATGGCCATGTATTTTAGTTGGCGTAGCCGTGCTCGACTAACACGCTCATAGATGAGCACGCACAGGAAACTAGAGCTCATTTATGGCCATGCAATGATACATCATTGATAAATAATTCATGTGTTCCACAGAATCGACAATAGTTTTGAATATGATGTTAACAAACCTTATACCCACCAATTGTTGTTAAATCTCTCGCACATAGCTAGCTATATGCTTTTTAAACTATCAGTTAAGGCTTCTTCGTTCTGCTTTATTTTACACACTGGTATATAAACCACGGCATGTGAACAAGAGCATGAAGCTTATATTAAGAATAGATCATTCAATTAATTAAGGCCTAAAGCACAGTCACGTTGGTAACTTTATGACGCAGCTTGTTATGATGAACATGGGTGTCGTACTTATGTGTTTCAGAAGTCTATTGTGATTGTTCGTGTCCACTTGCATTCGAGAGAATGGCATGCAATTCAATGTTGGCAACCGGTATAAATAATAATTGTCCACAGTTAACATTCGTTCTGCATTAGCACATAGTTCTTACATAAAATGCACACAACTATTGTTACGTGTATTCTGCCCTAAGTATACAAGATGATCTGATGACATCATATATTATCTGTTCTTTATATATGATCATGTATATTCTGGTGTTGAGCGGATAAGTGGGTATTCTTGTTGACACCGCCATAGGTAATCAAATAAGTTCATTATATCGAATGCATTTGCAATTCCTCAGATGTGATTGATCACTTATCATCATTCCTAGCAACTTAATAGAGAAGCAGTGCGCAATCCAGCTCTGTTGAGTGTTTGCAACAACAAGCGAGAGGCAGAATACGACAAGAAGTCTTCGAAGCCAACTTTGAACTGTTTGCATGCCTTAAGTAATGATTTCAACTCTTGTTGTCATCAAATCGCTAGTGTCCAATCACAACATGACGATATCTATTGCAAATGCAACAAAATATGAAGGACCGAATAAGGCTTATCTTGCCTATCGAATGACGATAGTACTGAGCAGTGCAAATATTAATATGAACAGGGTTGTAGTAAAACTGCGCCGGTAAGCGTTATATTTAATAATCTGTCTAGGTTTCATAAATCTCCAACTTACTGTTGTCTCCCAATATAACTGACAACATTTCGATAATTTTTGTAACTCTTTGCAATCAAGCACACTCACGCCGTAAAAATACACACATTCGCTGATACTCGTTGCCAATGAGCGTCATCATCAGTTTCGAGACTGCGAACACAATTGCAGACAATCCACAATCTCCGCCACCATATATTCGGCGTCAATAACTGATGGTGATTGCGAAGCTGATGAATGAGTCACACAGCTCATTCCTATCCCTTAAGCACGATATTGATGTCAAAAACAGTTTTACCCAATTTTGCCCTCTCTACCTTCAAGCTTGTGGCCCGCCAGTTACCCGTCAGTTATTTTTTAACCCCAACTCAATTACTACATTAAGGGGTGACCTCATTGGTGATCCTGCTAGAAGCCTCTCAGCCAATAGCACTCGCTGATAGGGGCAGCCTCCAAAGTAACGGAATATAAGGTAATGAACACACGCTCACGACAGAGCAAGGTCACCAGGCATAAATTAGAGACATCTCTCCCCTCATTAAATATCATCGTTTTGGGTCACTTTGATTAATAAATAAGTCACCTTATCTTGAGAAGAATAAAGTATATTTCCCCTTTTCCGTTTGTGTCATGTCTGGAGAGCCAATTTCGTCCTATTAATGGTAATGTGAAAAAATTTTGGTGCAGTATGAAATAGATGCACACAATACTTTGCCAGCTATTGCAAAATCGTTATGCAGATGAGACAAGGATGATTACTTGTCCAAAATATTTCTCGGATGAATTAAACATACATCCTTACCATGCCTTTAGCTAATTTGCTGGTACGCCAGTGATAAAGTTCCTGACGACGTTTACCTGTTAAATCTATTCCGTGGCCTTCCGCATGTATGACGAATATTCCAGCCTAACATGAAGCAAATAATGAAGGATATCGTCATACACGTTCCAACGAGTCACGTACGGTTACCAAGACAACTTTAAGTTGCTGATGTATGATGTGCTATCACGATGCAATTACATTTGTCGGTTTATAATTACTTACGCAACATTCAAACTACTTCCGCCATCAAGCGGTATTGATGTGCAATCCATTCTTGCCGAAGGTGTGCGATCGTTCCGCCCTGAAGAAGATCGTTTATTGTTTGGCATCGAGTTTACAGTCCCATGAACACCATTATACAATTAGAAAAGCTATTCGTAGTATATTTCAAGCCTTGCTTAGTCCGTTATTGGTGCATACGTTACGCATCATGCCCAAGCGTTGACATTCCTATTTGTGGTAATAATATTGATGACGTAGAAGGCACTGTTAAAGACCTTATATCAGGTAGATGACATTTAAAGGCAGTTGAAAAGATGGTTCGATTTGTCTAGTCAGTTTTTCCATCAAAGGAAATAAAACAGCAACCAAAGTCGACTCTTAAGAAGTCATCGGAACGTTTAACGTCTGAAAGTGGGATGTGATCACAGTGAGCGAAAGAGGCTCGGCGGCCTCATTTGGAAATAATGGCGTCATGGAACGCATGGATGTTTCCGGTGACGCTACGTCAAGTAATGTACTCGGGTTGTCGGGAGAGCACTGTCTATGTTGTTACTCCTATTAGAATGCTTTTGGCATATTCCATTTGAAAAAGAAGTATATTCTACAAATGAGCAGACAACAAGTTTTACGAGCCGCACTGAAGCCGTTACAAGGCAATATTTAGCAATGAAGAAAAGCGCTTGATTGGTCGACGACACCGCAGACCGGAAACAATACAATATCAATAACAAACCTGAGTGCTGCTGAGACAATGAACGTAATCAAGCCAATACGAAGAATAGCATCAGTATATATGTATTATATTGAGCAGGGCGAGTTTCTCTGCAGGGGCAATTGCGATGTCCTTCCATGGCGTGCGCAGCATATGGATCAAATAAGAATTACATATTTTTGTTGCAAAGCTGCATTGATGAAGCGTACAACTGGTGTATATGTGCGTAATATAAATTCCCTAACAACAGATAACGGATTATGCGCAGTGTAGAATTGAAAGCACATTTTGAACTCAACTTCTAAAAGAATGGGCCAGGGTTTAAAATGCTGACTTTGGCACACGCAATATAAATCTTCGTCATTACCATTATATGGAATGTTTCCAGGTACTACATTATCAGTATGTTTTTCTGTCCACTTACTTAAACGCTGTAATAATTGTAAGGATCTATCTATCATTAGATTTCTACATCCTTTAGCTTGCATTCCTTATATATGACACAGTTTATATGTATGAACTTGTTGATTATTATTTGTTTTATTATTATTATTATATTAACTATGATACCTCACAACACACACCAAGCTTCCATATTCCCTTCTAGAGTCATAAGCTTAGTATAACACACACACACACACACACACACACACACACACACACACACACACACACACACACACACACACACACACACACACACACACACACACACACACACACACACACACACAAACCCACACACGCGCACACAAAACCACACACACATACACACACGCCCACAGGACACATTAGGTTTATACAATTGTGCTGATAGAACTGACCACCATTTGCATCTGTTGGCCTACGGTATACTAATATACATTGGTAGTGTGGACTAAATAGATCAGAATAAGTCTGACATAAAAACACTCCTGTGCCTCATTTTATTCGTGCCTGTATTCACTGTGTGTATTTTTATGGTCTTGAGCGCAACCCTGAAGTGATATTGTCCTCTGGTAGAAGTATGCTTTCGCAAAAGGGAATAAGTCGAGGAAAAAGCTCATCACTGTAGAAAAGGGACGCCCATACAAGAGAAATCTTAATAGCGGGGCTCTTGTGATAATACATTTTTAATGGCAGCATACTCACAAGCTACAGATAATAAGAGCGCTGAGTGGGTTGATTTAATCCTAAACATATCCTTGACCATCTATTATATGGCTCCAATTAGCCTCGAGAAAGTATATCGCTCCGATATCCCATCCTACGCTATAGCCAGGTCTTCAAATCACCAACTCAGAAGATACCTGTTTAATCTGAGAGCTGAACCTTCGCTCCTGACTACGACGATCAATCGCGTACTGTTGCTGTAAAATCAGTTATTCCACCGTGGGCATTTGTCAACAGTTCCTTTTTTAACATTCGACATAGTGACAGATATGAACCATACAATAAGAGACATGTTCCCACAGCATTTTGTCAAAGAACACAAAAGAAACAAGGAAAGTGCGGCCACGCGTGTCTCTGTCCAAGTACCTAATATTTCAAAAAAAGCGAAGTCCAAAAATGAAGCAATATCATTTTACGTAGATCATCATCATCATATATATATATATATATATATATATATATATATATATATATATATATATATATATATATAGATATATATATATATATATATATATATATATATATATATATATATATATATATGCGTGTAGATATATACGTATATATATATATATATATATATATATCTATATATTTAGAAATATATATTTAATATATATATGTATATATATATATATATTTATATATACATATAGATATATATATATTAAAGTATATATATATATATAAATATATATTTATATATACATATATATATATATATATATATATATATATATATATATATATATACATATGTATTTATATAAATGTGATTTTATAGGTTGAATGACAATGTTTTCGAGCAAAGCAAAATTGCATGTTATGTCATTAAACAATTCCTCCCATCCAAACATGCAATGCAGCTGAAAACATGGCTTATAATATCCGTCGCGGCACAAATGTTACCAGATGCCTCGGTCAACTAGAATTTCCGCGTTTATTATATATGTGCTGTCATTCGTTTTATAAATCTACTGTCACAAAAAGAATGCGTATTTATATTCAGTTCATATACATACATCTCATGTCACGTATTGTCTCATCCAATTTGACGAGAAAATGACTTCTGTACAAGAGTAGTAATAGTAGCTTTTAGATATAATAGCTAAGGGTAGACCAACGTACTGGTCGATCGGTCGATACAATAACAGTATCCAAGTCGCATGTTATCCAGAGACATTTATTTCTCGACATAGTTATTTATGGTCGTGGCAAATCCATGTTAATATATCACTGATAATATTGATAATGATATCATTAATAGTACGAAAATGATAATGATAATACCCGTGGTTTATGTCAGGCACCATGTCCATTATATATGACGCATGCGTACAATATTCCTACCTTTGCGTCACATATGAAATACGAAACCTATGGGTGCAAACAACACCAGAGAAAAACATGCAACAATATTTCAAAGGTTGGATTTGTTGGCGAGTGTTATGCGCTTTTGTTAAAGCGTCAGTTGACGGGACGCTCATTAAAACAGAACCATGGTAGGAACCATTGAGACACTCATAGTGCTTGAGCCGTTGTTCTTGTACTATAAAGCAACAGATACCTCCATCATTACATTGATCTCGTCTAAATAGTCACCGTCTTAATATGATATGCTTGGTAAATATTTCATTGAAATTATCAAGCTTTATCTAGCACAAATCACAGCTATTATACGTTTATATTCATTTTAATAGCGATTATGGTTGTTGCCTCAATAAACCAGAGAGTATCTTAGTTTACTGTGGTTTTCGTAGAGAAGCGGATTGTACCGCACCTTTTTGGTAGGTGGTGCGCAGGCTTTAATTGTGCACCGTACAAAAGGTGTAAAATCATGTAATGGGAGTTTGATGATCAGCGTGTCACAATAGAGTGATAAACTGTTCTATGAGTGGCATGCAGGTGCTGACATTGAAGGGGGCAAACAAAAGACGGAGTTTGATTTAGATGGAACTAGGTTGGATGAAATATTGAGTCAATTTTGGAAGCAAGGAGTCACAGCTATGTGATAGTACATGTCCCCACCACCACTGATGAAGTAGCACACTTTTTACATACGTTATGCTGATCTGTAGAAAAATGTGACCTTTATTGAATTGTAACGGCCGTTTTAAACGTTGATACCCTATCGGAAATCGTGAAGTTAAGATGCCATTTTCAATATGTGCTATTGTAACACCATCTGACCATTGCTCTCCATCGCTTGTAATGCTTCAAAACTGCTATTGTGAACGTTGATTTCGGATTAATGTATGATGAGCTTGCCAAGTGAGTAAAATTGCAAACGTACCTATCTTTATTCCTTCATTAGCTTTCGGTAACCATGCCTGAAATTATATGCGCATGTGAAAGCTTTATTTATTTGTCCTTGTCTTCGGTTGTCATAGACATCGCACAATCAGCACATTACTAAGCCTGCGACTGATAGCATATTGCACTATTAGAAGTTCACCAATTATTAGGGTGCACTTGTGTGGTTTTGCTTTGTCAGTCGTAATTTCACAATCATTCCAGATATAACCTTGAACAATTATATACAGGTATTCACTTCGATGATAAAATGTTGGGCAGTTGGATGTCACAAAATAAGTAATGCGATATATTATCTTACGTTATTACTTAATCAAGTATATTTGAATGGCTAAAGATAATGTTTCGGCATCAAGGCCATTCAAGCAATTATTGTAGAATTCCTGTCGTCCAATACATTACAGAAATTGACGTACGATATACTTATATTAATCGGCAGCTTATATCTGAATGTTGCACCATTTATGGTTGCAATGGCAATTTAAAGTTGATAAATCATAAGCATGCATAAGGACATATAGCAGCCAGACCAGAGAGCGTGTGGCGTTATAGCTATCATGCAATAGCTTACATCTCCCATCATCCTAGCTTCTTCGAAACAACACTCATATAGTATTGCCCTGATGCCATACAGGTGAGACATCGGTTATGCTAAGCCCTACCATAAATGTTACAGTCGATCGTCGCCAATTTCATTTCAAATACCGAGAGGTTCAGTGATTGATTAAAACGTCGTTGGTATGTAATTTACAGCCTTCCGTTGAACTGTTTCAAGCCCAAAACAAACCAAAAAGAAGCCTGCCTTCATTTAATGAATCACCCGTAGCTTAAGTGTCTACAGCATCTACCAGACGCTGGTTGGAATATTGACCATGGATACATTTTGATTATCATAACTTTGAAAATTATGACCATCTCACGTATTGTTAAACGACCTGCGGCTGCTACGTGGTAACGTTTTAGTAATTCGGTAACACGCATATTACAGAAAAAAATGTCCTTAGAATGGATTATATTGGCTATTAGGTGCCATTTTGATACCGATGCATTTTATGATGAGAGGGACGAACACCTGAAACTTTTCATATATATATTCAATTAACCTAGCATAACGAATTCAAGCAGAAATTGCTAATAGAAACATGCCAGCAATAAATCACAGTGTAGATCTATGTAAAGCTCTCCTTAATGTTCCCCACACCCTGCCCCTTAAAATTATACGGAATTTATCATCGCGGAAATAGATATGAAATTTGTCAAAATCATTGTTTATTGTTTACTGCATTCTATTTGTATTTTGTTTTGTCGCTTGCACACTCATTGCATTGTTTTCCACATACAATCATGCACGAAGGTATATGTTACGAATATTCTCGAACGATAAGCGAATCGTGCGTCGCATACCCACACCTAGTAGACTATGAACGTCGCAGTACAATTAGGCAAATGGTCACATTGCAGTGTTTGTTGTAGTAACGACGTAAGTGTTTGCCTTATTGCGCAATTTCCTGTCAGCTATAGGAATTGCAATAACGTTTGCAGTTATAGCCTCATTGTTCACAGTTTACTCACGCAGTACAAGGCCGTAGCACACCCGAAAGAGAGAGCCAAGCGCTGGCAATATTCAGGAGAGCAATCAGCTTCCGCGACTACTGGAATTTTGTCCCATATCACACTTTCAGTTGAACGACCTATTTATGGCGTTTATGGCGTGAAAGATAATTTCATTGTGAAACTGATGGTATACATAACACTTGCGATCCAATGTGAATTGCTTGTACTTGGCTGCTAAGTAATCTGGGGATCCTATTCTGATTCTGCGATTACTGTAGGCAACGAGCATTTCTGTAATCAGTCGCAACAAAGCATGAAACTGACATTAGTACGATCCTTTCTTATAAGGGCATTACAATAAGTCAGACCTTGCTCGTCGCTGTCTCTCTGTCTTTCTCTCTGCTGCTTTAGTCGATCAACGTACAGTATCGTGAAAAATGGCTTAACATCAAATGCGTGGTGGCAGTTTACACAAGAAGTGGATGTCATAATATATGTTATAATTCCGATTTACCAATGGATTGTCGACACTGATTGCTTGCCAAGAGATACATTGCCTCATATGTTGCGCAATGCACAATATCGAGTTCACTTCTGTATTTTAGTACCTGCTTAACGTACAACTCTTTGCCGCCTGACGCAATTCGCCGTAAACATTGTGTGACATTAGTAGCGAGAGTGACGCTTTAATGATGCAATGAATAACTACATGCTCGTCGAGCAGTCTGACGCGTCGGAGTTGAAATAATTTGCGCTACTAAAATAACAGAGCAGTGTTACATCTGTAGGCAGGATTATTGGTTAAAGCGCATTCGTAATGTTCGATGAAACAGCAGCTGATTCAATTTCAATCTACAATGTCACAAAGCTCAATATCGTGCCACATACGTTTAATATAACAATGCTGACCTTTGCAGTACACATTGCTAATCCATTAACCATTTTTTTGTTTCCAGCTGTTGTTTTACACGACTTTGTAGAGCAGCCATTCATTTGACGAGGCTGTTATTGGATCACAATTTGCACTAACATGTCATAATAGATCTCATGCAATTTGTCAGAGCCTTAAGTAAAATAATTATGAGTGATATAAAAAAGTACCACTTATGAATGTACTTAACGTATCATGAACGTATCATGTACGAAACAGGGTGGGGTACGCAATGTTTTCATTTAATACACTGACCACGAAATAGGTAAGCATTGCTTATAAAAGCAGCTGCAACAGCCTGACATTACGCTTTAGGTTTTATGGTTATAGGCATCTACCAATAAGCATGGCTTTGTTATTCAGTATGGTCGGATAGTGCGGCTGGACTCCTAGGTGCAATGAACAGAATGTATCATAGCACGAATGGCCAGAGTGCAATGTAAATTGTTCTTTGAGGCAAATATCCCGAGCTTCAGTTTACTCACCGGTGTATTGTTTGCCAAAAGGGTGTCGATTGGCCGAGGAAAATAACCATTTGGATTCACTCAGTTCGCAAGTTATCATAATCGACCTTCCCATGTCTAACATATTGTAGTCGTCGTAGTCAACTTGCTGCCAGAACTCAAGCCACATGAATATTTCGTGTAAGCAATTTTCATGTCGTGCCACATTTTGCAGTTGGCAGTGCGGGCGATGTGATTTTGGGGAGATGCTGTGAGTTCGATGAGTCGATTCAAGTCGCGACATCATTTATTGGTGAACTGTTTAATACGTGGCAGTCAATTGACGAAACTGCGTTGGAGTTGTGCAGTTCTGAAGCAGCATACATGACCAAACCTATTGGATTTAAGGCTTAGGAATAAATTGAAGAATTTAAGGCAATGACAAATTGTGACTATTTTTCCTGGTTTCCGTTGTGGAACGAGAAGCTTTAACAAGTGTAACCCCAACAGAGTAGCCGATACATACAAGTAATTTGTACAATTGACTTTTGTGCGTGTTCTCTTTCCATTGCGTTCTCATTCCAAATTCCGCCCACCATGTCAAAACATTCGAGCGTGTTAAACAGTTAGCTTCAGTGTCATGTCCCGCTCGGGCTAGCTAGCTAGATAATAGGTAGCCGTTCACTTTACTGGATATGCCCTAGTGGTTAATATGAAATAATAAGGATATGACTATTGGTTTTATTATCTTAATACTCAGTGTGGCGAGTATAGGTATTAGAAAACAAATATATTGCAACACTCAATTAAGCGCAAGGGGTGTATTGTTAAAACGTTGACGCATATAACTCTCGAAAATATACTTCCGGTTATACTCAGATAAGGGTAACAAGAAGACATACTATCTAGTTCAAGATGGATCGCAATATATCTCTCCGAAACATCTCAGCTTCATTACTTTTCAGGTTGGAGCAGATCTTAGCAATGCAAATCGTAACAGGCTTGACTAGCTGTAAATAACGTTTAATGTAATAAAGCATTATTGTTTTGGAGAATTGCAATTTGGGCAGTATGGTATCAAGCAGTACTTGCAATCTTCAATCAATGTAGACATGCATAATTATGATAGTATTGCAGCATCATAATATGCTCACTAGATACGGCGAACGTGTAACAATCAATATATGAATGTGGCTGGCAAGTTACTGGGGTGGCGTGAAAAATGTCATGGTGTCCCAAAACACGTACTTACATCAAAACCTATTATGTCGGCATAATACATCATCAGGTTGCCATAACAACAACTTTTAACAGCACTATATGAACCAAATTTCTCCCTGTCATTGGAGAGCTGTTGTATATCGATAAGTTGTGTATTGCACGCTTTCAATATTGCTCGAATATGGGGTCATGTTTTGAACGTTCAGATATTTTCGGGGAATGCGTTATTTTTGTGTCTAACTATAATAACCGACTAAACATTGACTATAAAGGGTCGTAATCATCATAGATAGGGGCGTGTAACATGATACCTCATACTTAGCGTAACTAACTAAAACATCAGTAATTGGTTTATAATCAACAGTGGATTTGCAACATCGTTTTCGCACAGCGTGTCGTCAAGTTGCATAGCATGCCAGATTGAGCGATGGGTCTTGGATGGTTAGTTAGCAGATTTTGAGCGGGTAATTGTACAACATTTTATATGTAGCAGGTGCGTCCTGTGAGAATTGTTTATTGGCTCTATCACGAAGGGTAGTTGGAAATTGCAGAGGAGAGTACACTTTCTGATGATGAGTAGGTGATGGAGTAGGCGGGCGAGGGAAAGCGGGGAAAGCGAGGCAATGTAGAGAATTGTCTATCCAGAATGGTAGAAACTGTCCCGACTGCTGCTAAAAGAAGTAATCTGCGTCAATGATATTCAGTTGCTTATCTGTGGATAAGCGTAATTTCGTCGTGTAAATGCCGTGTACAACATCGCTTGCACGCTTGCATTCGAGAGGTTAGGGTACTTTTATCTACCAATATTACTTAATGCGATTTAATATGCAACGCCAATCAACCTAGCTTCACCTAAATCTTCATCAATAGTGCACAAACCATCGTTTGGAATCTACGATGCAATATAAAGCAAGTTTTCTTACTCTATCTCTCACATACTGTCCGGGGCGCAATTACTAACATTTTTACCTATTGCAATGGATTAAAAGTGGTTCACATGAGAACATCTCGCCTGAGAGCGACAATTATAATAATATCATACGCTGTGTTACAAAATTCTTGTCCTGTTCTAAAGCGCTAGTGATGTCTCTTTCTATTTTGCTCATTACTTTATTGCCGCGAAACAGAATCGGCTTTTAAAAGAACACTGCTAATTGCGCAGTACAACGTTTGTGACTTGTGCTTTCTATGTCGCTCTACGTCAGTAACTGCATCAAACGATGGGCCAAAAGATCATCAACAAATTATTGTTCCATTTGTTTAGTCTTTCTTTCGTTCCGACCTGAGGTTCATCCTAAGCGATGAATGCGCCAAAACAGTTCATCAATCACAACAGGCTGATGCAATGGAACAACTTGTGTAGCATGCACGGATAAGCAAAAATGAACCTTTGATAAATTGTCGTATATTTAACGGCCTTTTCTTGGTGCTTGACTTTTTCTTATTTTTCGGTGGACAGAAAATTCACTATAGGAATATACGGCGTGGTAATGAGATACATCCATGTGAAAGCTTTCCACATGGCACAACTAGAGTGGTCAAGCAATATGAGCACTGTAAGAAACATGCGGAAAACAATGTGGGGTGGAGTTCTGTGGTTTTCTTGTAGTGATGCCTTCAAACATTAGATGTTCATCTATTATCACCGCTGAAAGTAAAATTATGGGCCTTACTAGCTTTTGAACGACGATGGTCATGTCCATACTTGTTATTGAAATATGAACGGATGAGAAGGTCAATTCGACATTCATACCCTGTTGTTACAATTTGCCGACCTTTGCTGCTGTACAATCATGAAATAGTTTTCAATGTAAATATTTTTACATTATTTGCATGCATATATGCATATCACCTGATTACTTTCGATAGCATTGCCAAATGTCATAAGCAGTCTTTTATATACTTCTATTTGCAATTAAAATGTACAAATGCAGCGAATGGCATCTTTTTCTAGCTGGCTGTGATGAAGTACCTGCATTCATTGATCACAAATCGATGGCATGATTGCAATTAGCATCTGATCTAATCACTATTGCTCCACTTAATGCCAAATATGGATTTTTGTTTCGTTATTTAGGTGCGCTGATTGGTATTGTACTGGTCAACTATATCAAACATGAAAGCTATCCTCGTTAGTTACACAACTCGTAACCGGATCAATAATACTGGAATAGTGCAGTTTATTGATATCATAAGCATTATATGGCGACAATGATAATGCATTTTATAGCAGCTTACACTGATTAATTGTTGTAGTACAATCGATACAGCCTTGTTGTGTATCAATTCCTATATTAGTCTGTCATTTCCGTTCTAACTCAGTGTACCTCAGGACTCATACGACTTTAAGTATTGGGAACGGCGTATGTCGATGAAAAAAGTTTAACCTGTCTACTAGGGGTTAAATACCGACGCATCTAATAAGTTAGGATTTTTTTTCAATTAATTTACGGTTGCATATTTTGTATTTAAAATGATATAACTCGCAGTAGTGTGATCAATCGTGCGAACTATGTCCCCCCAATGACACTAGGCAGCACCGGATCTATCATGTAATGCGTCAGACGTATTATATCTATTGTCATAATTGTCCCAAAAAGCTGTAAAATATATCTCAAACGAAGTTCAAGGCAACAAGCCGTTTTAAATATCACATTTATCACATTAAGTAAACAGTATCATTTACTCGGGCTGCTACAACATTATGTTTTGCAATATATTGCATTTCGATGATCAACCCCATGCTACACAACAACTTCACACACTGAAAGTCGCACTTCAGCTTTTCTGTGTTTATATACAAACAAGACGAAAACTGAAAACTGATAAACGCGGGATCAGGTCCTGTACTATTCGATTCACAAAAACCTTCAGGTATATGCAACATCGTTCCTTTTAAACTGTGAACACAGGCCAACCATGAACTACCAAGGGTTGTTTACACTGTAGAAAGCGTGAAACATGAACGCATTGGATGCTTAAGGCTCCAGTTCCACCGAGCATTACCATGCAATAACACATCAGTTTTAAGTATTCATGCACTATTACGAAGAGCCTACTACGATATTTTGAGATAAAACGCTTTGTTGGCCACCCAACAGTAGATGCGTCAGCACTGCTTTATTTTGCATTATTCAATTACATATATAATTATTTCCTTTGAAAACCATTACATAAAAAAGAATTTTACACAAATGGTGCCTTTTCGGGGCCTTGATAATGGGCTTGTTAGACCGAAATACATCGATTGCAAAGCGTTTCAGTAGCATTGTAGTCAACAACTGTCGAGTCAAAACATATTCTCTTTGACTTCACAGAAATAATATATGTATCTTAGAGTAATAGGAAAATTGCACTTAGTCGCACATATGAAGTGAGAATGCGGAGGGTTGATTAGTCGATGCGATTTAGGATGGCGACACAGATTGTATAGAATGTAATTGTCAACAACTGATTGTTGAACAAGATATAAAGCCAATACTAGGAGTATGTACACTAAGTATAACCTCGGGCGATCAGAGACGACGCCCGACATATTTTGGACAACAGGATATCAACCTCTGCACATCTAATGATACTGCGTCTTGGCGGAATAATGATACTTTGTGAATGCAAATAGATAGCGACAATGGTACATTTATGTCAGCGGTCTTGATTAAATAGAATGTTTACGTACCCACTGGTTGTTTAGTTAAATGAAATGCATTAGTCAGACTTATCTGTTTGGGCAGGTGTATGAAATCATTTTGCCCTATTGATGGATGGAATATTTATTGTAATTCAAACTGTTTAAATATATAGAGCGTAAATACTGTAAGACGCATTCCTTTCCCATATTGCTCAGCTTCCAGTGCATGAATTAGTGTCATTCCATTATTTTTAAGACCATGCGTCTGCGTTTGACGATAAACAAGTTGATTCCACACAGTTCAATAATTATACTATACATGACTAGTATTTATAATTACCACCGGTTGTTTGTAGACAACAAATCGTAGCAAAACAGGCTACAAAAGTGTTTGTAGACCGATAACATGTCTGCCATTGTCTCACACTGGCGCATTCATGATTTAAACAGGAAACGTTCTTATTCGGGACAGCCTACGTAATACTCGTTGACATCGATAATAAAGATTCCACTGATCACGTGATATTATCCTGCATTTATTGCAGTCATCTATTGGGATTGGCAAGCCATCAAGCCGCATAAGCAAATTTAATTTTTATCTGATCTAGGAGATAGGAAATTGATTACCACAAATACAGGGACTTAGTTAAGTCAGATATCTAACAAAAACTGCCATGTGCCGTCATCTGGCGTAGATCCTTCTCTCGATTTGTTCGTTTTTGCATCTGGATTTCTCTGTATGAGAGGTTAAATGTCCGAAATAATTGGGCATTAATTATCATCTTGTCATATATATATATATATATATATATATATATATATATATATATATATATATATATATATATATATATATATATATATATATATATATATAAATATATGTATATATATATAAATATATGTATATATATATGTATTTATATATATGTATCTATATATATATATATATATATCTGTATATGTATATATATATTTTTTATATATATCTAGGTCTATATATGCGTATATATTTATGTATATTTGTATATATATATATATATATATATCTATATATATATATATATATATATATATATATATATATATATATATATATATATATATATATTGGCATCGTCTTAAACGTCAGCTCAGGGTTGATCTTGGGTTGTACAATACATATACTTTGTTATAGGACGTGTAACGCGGGAACCTGTCAAAGTATCATTAACTCTATCACATTAAGGTATCATTTCCAGTCTTCAGTATTAGCATGAACACACGCTTTTAGCACTAATTCCATCGCAAATATAAGACAATTTATTCACAGATGTTTAATTTGTATATGCGTCGGTACGTTAAATGATAATTAATTGCTGAGAACAAACCAACAAGTTGACATCAAATTTCGGAAATTATCATTCAGTGAGTACTTCCAGCTTTTAGTTAAAGCAATAACGCAAGCGCTTTTTAACGAAGCTATTTATTTTGCTTTCTGATGCATCTGGCCACTGCAGGTTAATGGTGAGAAACCTGATGGCTAATAGAATAGCTAGAACACTTATAGATGGCTTAGGCAATGAAAGATATACATATCAGTTATGCTTATTCCTCAAATTGAGGCACAGTGCAATTATAGGAATCACATGCCCAAATTTCCAACACTATCTGCGTAATTTTGGTTCAACCTCTTGGTGCCTTACATATGCTGCTTTTGAACCTAACACACGCCAAAGTAAGATACATCATTTTTAGATCTTGAAAGTTTGCATCCACGCTGGTTATATGTTTTAAGCTGGATAAGCTGACAGGTGCTTTGTTTTGATGATTACAAACGACTTTATACGTATGGTTGGACACCGAACTCTTTGTAACTCAATCAGGTTAGATACATATTATATAGATAGAGTTACAAATCCTGAATCGTGTAAATAGTTATACGATAGTATTTCAAAATGCGTTTATCATAATAGAGAGATTTTGAAAACACCCGGTCTATCATTACGCGGCCGTGGTAAAAAGGAGTTTCCCCTGGGTAACCCTTTTAAGCGCGTTCCACGCAGTAAGAGGCTGCGAAACGACAATATAAACTCGTACGCGGGTATAACTAAGTAGCAACCGGTGTCGCTAAAAAATTGACGACGACGACTTTATATATGTATATATATACATATATACATATATATATATATGTCCATACATATATATATATATATATATATATATATATATATATATATATATATATATATATATATATATATATACATATATATATATATATATATATGCATATATATATGCATATATATATAAATATGTAAATATTTATATATATAAATATTATATATATATATATACATATATATATATACATATATATCAATATATATATACATACATCAATATTTGTTGATATACATGTATCTATATACATATATATATGTGTATATATATTCATATACATGTATACATTTTTGTATATTTATATGTACATGTGCAGTAAAATAACAGCCGTGTACACAGTGGTATTAGGATATGTCGAAGTGAGACAATGACTGGTGATAAGGTCATACGTGAAATCAACGTGTTATTTTACAAACGCATTGGTAGTCAGTGTGTGATATTTTATACTGTTGAAAGATATTTTAATACAAACGGATTGTTGTGTGATTTTCCGCGTGCGTTTATGTGAACAAGTTCTGTACGGTTCCCCGCTTATGGCAAGCCGCCAAGGAGAAGAACCCATAATAAAAAAACGCGATGACTTCAGATATATAAATGCAATCGTTCACAAGCACAATTTCCCGTATCAGCTCATGCATATTATCTGATGCTCCTTAACATGTACTTAACGTAAAACATTTACCTGGATTACAAAAACGAAGCCAAATTACTGCCAAGCAGAACGTTCGAAGATATACGTAATTATTATTATCAAAAGTCCTATTCTTGTCTCATCTACTGATAAAACAAACAACAGAAACAATAGCACACCGCATGCTCGGCTACCGACTTATGTAAATTAATGCTTAATGCAGAGATAAACATTCCGATAACAGCCTTCCCTGCAAAAGTGTCCATGGTGTATGCCTCACAGCCCAATTTCATCTCAACTGTAGCAGGTGCACTTACGCATGTAATAATAAACGTCACATTCACATTGGGCAGAAGGAATTCAAGGCGGAAAGGTACTCGATTAAGCAAGGCCATCGTTTATCGTGCATTATTTGGAAGGGCAATCATCTACAGCGGCCATTTGTGTTGCGTTCTATCTGGCTATTATACAGTCTGTAAACAATCAATGGCGTTTATAATGGAACAGAAAGAGTCAACGTAAGCCATATTCTCTGTAACACGGACATATATTTAAGGCCTTCATTTGGTCAATAAGAAATCACATTCTCTGCAGATGATGCACAATGCGAATTGCAGCAAACAATGGCATCTGGAGTTGGACCAATAACGATTATCTGCAACAAAATCACCACTTCTGATATCAAGTTAGTGCTTTTAAAACCGTTAACTTGCCTCTCCCGCAAAGAGGTTATGAACTGGGTTGTGAAACATTCTCTTTGTGAGTTGCCTTGTGTGAGGATAGTCTTGGGTTTGGCACGATGTTGAAATCTGGTGCAGGGGAATTAAAATCAAGAGAATGATTTGACATGAGGAAGGATCATTTAGGCGGACTTTGCGTCGATGTTAAAGGCAGCGTCTTACTGATGTATGCACTTTGTTTGTAAGCAACTGCAAGGCTAGGAGACGGCAAATGATTCGTTAGTTATGATCATTAAGGACGGTGAAGAGTAGGGGCATTTTAAGACGAATTACGATCAAAACAGACTCAAATAAACGTTTCAAATAAACGCACATGAAATTGGTATAAAGATAAGCGTGTCACAGATGATATCAAACAATATTATGCAGATGCTTTTTAAATGATTACAGATAGAAACAAACATAGCGTGTATTCCGTCATACTATCCCTGCGCCGTTCCTATAAGCAATGCCAACAACGGTCCTTCTTCGCCGTCAGTCCATGGAAGCTCGTCAATAACCGACAAATGGTCCTCGATAGTCCCATGCGTGCTCTTTGGGAAGTCTCACATGCGTTTTGGATGCTGTTGAGTTTATGCCGCTAGAATGGGGCAATAAACGTGTGCGTGACTAGTGGACAAGAGTGTTTCCCAGAGTTAAACTAGGTTTGAAGGGCTACAACATATGCAAACAAAAAACGCCCTTCACTAGTAACAGAGCAAGCCATGACCGATTATTCCGTAAAGGGACCAGATACTTTATAATTATTCAAGGGTTTCATGAATGTTGTTTTTTAGTTTACAGCTCATCTAACATGATGTAAGGGTACATATCACAGAACAACATATAAAAACGGAAATGTTTCAAACCATAACGCACAAAATAGCGTGGACGTGGTACAAGACATTGCGTTCAATTGTTTTCAAGGCCAATTCCATAATATGACTTGTATTGACCTATATAAGCTGAAATCCCACAGGATAGTAAAGTATGTTTTACAAACAACCCAACTCTTCTAATGTAAATATACTGTCATGCGCTAACGACTGCCGAAGATCCTTGCCACTGTATAACGTATGCAGGCATCTGGCTCTCTCTATAGGGCAGCTTGAATTACCGAAACAAATCCGACATAAATGCTTTATGTGACATATAATTGTTCAAGCAGGTATTTCAAATAGTTGATACCCATGCATTGATATCGGTTCTCACGTATAATGGAGATTATTGAAGAACGGTGAGGGGTTGGGGTTATTTGGAGTCGTAGTTCGATCAATATAGCACTTCTAAAATATATATTTAACGCTTATAATATGGCGTGTCGTGAAAGATATCAGCATGATATCGATTACACGTAGCATCATTGGATTGATATGGAGGTGGACAAAAGCTTACTCCGTTCTTAGAAACATGCAACCAATGACACCGCCCCCTCTCCGTAAGCCATGGATGCTTGCCAAGCACCGAGCAGCCTTATTCGTAGAATCTCACACTCGTTGTGAGTGCTCGTGGGTATAATTTTGTATGTGGTCCTGTTATCATATTCTGGGCCACACATACAACAGAACCGAGCTGGGTTATAAGGGCAACAGCCCATTCAAATGGACCGCGCTCTGCGCAAATGGAGTTCAACGAGTCATGGCCGTTTCCCCAGTAAAAGGGCTGTAAGATATACGCTTTTCCAAAGGCTTGATATGTAGTCAAATATTGTATGAGTAAATGTATTCCTATAACTGCTAATTTAGCATGATGCATTAAATGTCAGAGAGCTTAACCAAGAACAATTTCTATGTGTATATATAAAAATAGCCATGTTTCAAAATAAATAGCGTTATTGATACGTTTTGGCGCGGTGCGAAGTTAATTAAGAGGTATTTACATACCATATACTGGTTGTATGTGACAATCGCTGGTTGATTTCACTGTCGACTGCAAGAGATTTTATATCGCTGTTCTCATTATGTAGTCTTCATGAATCAATCAGGTAAAATAGATTTGGAATGAATAAAAAGATTTAACAACAAATAGTTTCTGTTACGCTATCCTTGTCGAATACACACGGGCAATGATTAATCGCATTGGATAGACTGCGACTATACATAATACTTTAAGGTTACTATTTGATTATTAGTCGATTACTTTGAACAATTGTAACAAAATACCATTTCTACAGCAGAATCACGTTTAACATTTGCTTGATTGATACGAGTAGTATTTTTAATAAAAGGAAAAGCGATTAGCACGTTTAGAGCCGTTGAATTGTTCATGCATCGCTTATTGATTAATTTTATCCTTGTTCCTTTAGGAAGCAATAATTCGCATTATTAATTCCGTCAATGGTTTTTAAACAGATGCACATATCAATCAGTTCGCAGTTACACTGTATGATAACAATCGTCGATAGGCCGAGGTAAAAACCATACAGTTACATTACGCATTTAGCTATAACCGGAGGTAAATTGCGACATGCGTAGGTCTGACAAAATTTCCAGACGTCTCCATCAATCTGCTGACAGAGCTGATAATGTTTTTGTATCTTGCCAGCAACTTCCATAGCTACATTTTCTGACAAGTCTTGGCCGACGGACGTACAAGCTTTATGTTGTGAGGTTACATAATACGCCATAATTGTCCGCGTTCCCACCGACAGGAAGTAAACAATCATCAATAAAATCTATTAAGCAGATCCACGCATGAATGAGATTTTAGTCAAACTGCTTCGGCGGAAAAGGGTAGCAAGATGTAACTTAGTTGGTCCTGCAAAACATTTATAACTGTAAATGTGCACATCGTATTAAACACTTGTTAGTCCTTCCTTTCCGACTTTGGCTACCAAGCTTCAAATAGCAAGCTTATCAAACGGCTTAATCTACCTTCATTACCTGACTCAGTATGTCCTGGATACATCATGGATGATAAGTGTTTTCGCACACATCCCGAAAAGCCAATCTGGCATCGGTGTAATATTGACACAATCGTCTGCTCCACTATCCGATCACATCAGCATAATGAGTATAGTTCATATGCGAGTGCCTCCAAGACGATGACCAAGTTAAGTTATTAGAGGCGTTTTGCGTAACATCGATCGGTACCCTAACGTTTATAGCTTCAATGCGTCTTAACTTCACTTGCGTCAGCATGAAAGCCTGCCCTGCTCTTTGATATCCCTTCTTATATCACATCTACAATGGGCCATAACGCATGGAGCAATGCATCGCACGACGTTCACAAAGGTCTAAGATGTAATATTGTGTTCTTTGATCTGTACTTTTACATCAGTCTTATTTCAGAAATGAACAGTACTGCAATCTATCAGATATACCGTGTATTAAAAAAATATAAATGAGCATTTTCCAGAATGAGAGTGATTTATATATATATATAATATATATATATATATATATATAGATATATATATATATATATATAAATATATATATATATAAATAGATATAAATATATATATACATATATATTTATATATATATATATACATATATTTATACATATATATATGTATGTACATATATTTATATCTAAATATATATATATATATATAAATGTACATATATATGTATATATATATATTTATATATATATATGTATATATTTATATATATATATAAATATATAAATATATATATGTGTGTGTATATATATTTACATATGAATAACATATATGGTTTACCACATGCCAACCGTGGAATGTAGTGGATAATGCATCGAAATGAGGGTGTATTTATGAAGCAGTAATTATGCATGTAGGCCTGAAATCGAATGCCTAAAGCTTGTTTTCGATTTCTGATAATGGAGGTAAACATCATACCTCAAATATGCATAAGACTCCGAGCAGCATCAACACAGAACCG
>CM067348.1:32334022-32401839 GCA_034190875.2 Urechis unicinctus | reverse complement strand
GATCCTTAAGTGAAATAAGTTTGAGTGACATAAGAAAAAGGCATCACTTCTGAATGTACTTAACGTATCATAAACATATCATATAAGAAACAGGGTGGGGGTACACAATGTTTTCATTGAATACACTGACCATGAAATAGGTAGGCATTGCTTATAAGACCAGCTTCAACAATCTGACATTACGCTTTAGGTTTCATGGTTATGGGCCTTTACCAATTAGCATGACTTTAATATTCAGTATGGTTGGATAGTGCGGCTGAACTCCTAGGCAAAATAAACAAGATGCATTATAGCATGATGTAAATTGTTCTTAGGGGCAAATATCCTAGCTTCAGTTTACTCACGGGTATATTGTTTGCCATAGGAGTGTCGATTGACCGAGGAAAATAACCATTTGGATTGACTCAGTAAGAAAGTTACCATAATCGACTTTCCAATGTCTTAAAAATTGTAGTCGTCGCAGTCAACTCGCTGCCAGAGCTCAAGCAACATGAATATTTTGTGCAAGCATGTTTTCTGGCGTGCCATATTTTGCAGGTGGGTGTGCGGGCTTTGTGATTAGTGGGTATATATAATGAATTGCGGAGTGTTCGATGAGCAGCTGACAGTCATTTTGTGCGGCAGATTCAAGTCGTGACAACATTGGGTGGTGAACTGTTAAATACGTGGAAGCCAATCGACGAGATTGCGTTAGAGATGCGTAGTGCTGAAGCAGCTTACATGAAAAAATCTATTTGATTCTAGGCGTTGGAATAAATAGAAGTATATGAGGTAATGACAAAAAGTGACTATATCTCCTGGTTCCCGGTGTGGAACGAGAAGCCTACACAAGTGAAACCCAACAAGCTGATCGATACATACAAGTTATTTGTACAATTGACTTAGGTATAGCCTTTTAAGTTTAGTGTGTGTTCTCTTTCCATTGCGTTCTCATTCCAAATTCCGTCCACCATGTCAAAACATTCGAGCGTGTTAAAAAGGCAGCTTCAGTGTCATATCCCGCTCGGGCTAGCTAGCTAGATAAAAATAGGTAGCCGTTCACTTTACTGGATATTTTCTTGCGCTTAATACGAAATAATAAGGTCGCAACTATTGGTTTTATTACCTAAATACTCATGGAGACGTGTATAGGCATTGGTATTAAAAAAGAATATATTGCATCACTCAATTAAGCGCAAGGGGTGTATTGTTATAACGTTGACGCATATAACTCTCGAAAATATACTTCCGGTTATACTCAGATAAGGGTAACGAGAAGATATACGTATTTAGTTCAAGATGGATCGCAATATATCTCCCCGAAGCATCTCAGCGTCATCACTTTTCAGGTTAGAGCAGCACTTAGCAATGCAAATCGCAACAGGCTTGACTAGCCGTAAATAACGTCTATTGTAATTACGCATTATTGTTTTGGAGAATTGCAATTTGGACAGTATGGTTTCAAGCAGTACTTGCAATCTTCAATCAATGTAGAAATGCATAATTATGATGGTATTGCAGCATCATAATATGCTCACAAGATACGGCGAATGTGTAACAATCGATATATGAATGTGGCTGGCAAGTTACTGGGGTGGCGTGAACAATTGCATGGTGTCTCAGAACACGTACTTGCATCAAAACCCATTATTTCGGCATAATACATCATCAGGTTTGCTAAACAACAACTTTTAACTGCACTATATGAACGAAATTGCTTCCTGTCATTGGAGAGCTGTTGTATATCGAAAAATTGTGTATTTCACAAATACCGGGGTCATGTTTTTGACGTTCAGATATTTTCAGGGAATGCGTGATGTTTGGCTGTCAACGATAATAACCGACTTAACATCGACTATGAAGGGTCGTAATCATCAGAGATAGGGGCGTGTAACATTATACCTCATACTTACGTAACAAACTACAACATCAGTAATTGCTTTATAATCCGTCTAAAAGATGAGCTCTGTAGACCAAATATATTTGCCTTAAACATATATGTAACATCATAGTGTGTTGAGAGGAATGGATGTGATCTCTATAAGCATGCCTAAGTTAAACTACCGGTGACAACAATTGAATCTGAGAATGTCAGTATATATATATATGACTTTCAAATTGAAATAATTCCGTCGCTTACTCATTATTGCGCAACGAGAGTCAGTAGAGATTGCTGCATAGCACGAAGATATGATCACTATAACTGTAGTCAGTTCACTATTCAACGATTATACATGATAAGCGAAGACGGCATTTTTCTCGATATATATATATAAATATCGTTGGTATCATGAAAACAATTTAATGCCAAGATCGTAATACACAGTTGACATTGTCACGTAAGTTTGCAATATTGATAGTAACTCATGGTTTTGGAAGGCATAAGTATAAACATATATATATTTATAATATAAATTAATATGTCAATGTATATGCATTTATATATATATGCATTTATATATATATATATATTCCTATTTATATATATATATATATATATATATTCATATATGTATACATATATATATATATATATATACACACATATATATATATATATATATATATATATATATATATATATATATATATATATATATATATATATATATATATATATATATATATATATATATATATATATATATATATATATCCAGGCATGCTTGAAACGGCTTAAATTAAGTGGAATCGATATATAACAGTAGATCGTGGACCAGCATCTAGAAACCGGATAAAATCCCTTTCAACTGTGTGCAACAGCGGCGTTACAACATCGTTTTCGCACAGCGTGTCGTCAAAATTGCATAGCATGCCAGATTGAGTGATAGGTCTTGGATGTTTGGTAAGCATTTTGAGAGCGGTTAAGTGTACAACATGTTATAAGTAGCAGGTGGGCCCTTTTTGTAAGAGCCCTGCGTCCTGTGAGAATTGTTTGTTGGCTGTATCATGAAGGGTAGTTGGGAAATTGCAGAGGAGAGTACATTATCTGATGATGAGTAGGTCCCGACTGCTGCTAAAAGATGTAATCTGCGTCAATTTTATTCAGTTGCTTATCTGTGGATAAGCGTGATTTCAACCGTCGTGCAAATGCCCTGTACAACATAGCTTGCACGCTTGCATTCCAGAGGTTTTGGGTACTTATATCTACAAATATTACTTAATGCGATTTATTATGCAACGCCCATCCACCTAGCTTCACCTTAATCTTCATCAATAGTGCACAAACCATCGTTGGAAATGTACGATGCAATATCCAGAAAGTTTTCTTCCTCAATCTCTCACATACTGTTCGGGCGCAGTTACTAGCATTTTTACATATTGCAATGGATTAAAAGTGGTTCACGGTAGAACATCTTGCCTGAGAGCGACAGCTCAAATAATATTGTACGCTGTGTTGCAAAATTCTTGGCCTGTTCTAAAGCGCTAGTGATGTCTCTTCTTATTTTGTTCATTACTTTATTGCCGCGAAACAGAATCGGCTTTTAAAAGATCACTGCTGATTTCGCAGTACAGCTTTTGAGACTTGTGCTTTCTATGTCACTCTAAGTCAGTAACTGCATCAAATGATGGGCGAAAATATCATCAACAAATTATTGTTCCATTTGTTTAGTCTTTCTTTCGTTCCGACCTAAGGTTCATCCTAAGCGATGAATGCGCCAAAACAGTAAATCAATCAACAGCAGGCTGATGCAAGCGAACAACTTGTGTAGCATGCAAGGATAAGCAAAAACGAACCGTTGATTAATCGCGTATATTTAACGGCCCTTTCTTGGTGTTTGACTTAGTTATGCGGTGGACCGAAAATTTACTATAGGAATATACGGCGAGGTAAAGAGATACATCCATGTGAAAACTTTCCACATGGCACAACTAGAGTATTATTTTGAACCATTATTATATTCGGTCATGCAATACGCGCACTGTAAGAAACATGCGGAATACAATGTGGCGCGGAGGTATGCGGTTTCGTTGTAGTGGTGTCTTCATACAATAGATGTTCATCTATTATCACCGCTGAAAGTAAAATTATGGGCCTTACTAGCTTGTGAACGACGATGGTCATGTCCATACTGGATATTGAAATATGCACGGATCAGAAGGTCAACTCGACATTCATACGCCGTTGTTACAATTTGCCGACCTTTGCTGCTGTACAATCATAAAATTGTTTTCAATATATGTATTCTTACATTATTTGCATGCATATATGCATTTCACCTGATTACAGGACGAAAACTGTAAACTGAAAATTGCGGGATCAGGTACGGTGCTATTCGATTGACGTATACCTTCAGGTCTATGCAACATCGTTTCTTTTAAACTGTGAACACAGGCCAACCATGAACTACCAAGGGTTGTTTAAACTGTAGAATGCGTGAAACATGAAGGCATCGGATGCTTAAGGCTCCAGTAGCACCGTGCATTACCAAGCAATAACACATCAGTTTTAAGTATCGAGGCACTATAACGAAGAGCCTACTACGACATTTTGAGATAAAACGCGTTGTTGGCCACCCAACAGTAGATGCGTCAGAACTGCTTTATTTTGCATTATTCAATTACATACATAATTAATTCCTTTGAAAACCATAACATAAACAGGAATTTTACACAAATGGTTCCTTTTCGGGGCCTTGTTGATGGGCTTGTTACTAACAATGTTAGACCGTAATACATCGATAGCAAAGCATTTTAGTATCATTTTAGTCAATAACTGTCGAGTCAAAACATATTCTCTTTGACTTGGCAAAAATAATATATGTATCTTAGAGTAATAGGAAAATAGCACTTAGTCGAAACTTAAAAAGGTATGCAAATTGCTACAACTATGAAGTGAGAATGCGGAGGGTTGATTAGTCGATGCGATTTAGGATGGCGACACAGATTGTGTAGAATGTAATTGTCAACAACTGGTTGTTGAACAAGATATGAAGCAAATACTAAGAGTATGTATACTTAGCATAGCCTCGGGTGGCCAGTGACGACGCCCCACATTTGATGGACAACAGGTTATCAATCTCAGAACATCCAATGATACTGCGTCCTGCCGGAATAATGATGCTTTGTGAATGCAAATAGATAGCGACAATGGTACATTAATGTCAGCGGTCTCGATTAAATAGAAGGTTTACGTCCCCACTGGCTGTATAGTTAAATGAAATGCATTAGTCAGACTTATCTTTTTGGGCAGGTGTATGAGATCTTTTGCCCTATTGATAGATGTAATATTTATTGTAATTCAAACTGTTTAAATATATATAACGTAAATACTGTAAGACGCATTCCTTTCCCATAATGCTCTTCTTCCAGTGCATGAACCAATCTCATTCCATTATTTTTAAGACCATATGATTACGTTTGACTCAATATAGCGAGAAACAAGTTGATTCCACAGAGTTCAATAATTGTACTATACATGACCATTATTTATAATTACCACCGGTTGTTTGTAGCAAATGAATTGTAGCAACACAGGCTACAAAAGAGTTTGTAGCCTGACAACATGTCTGCACTTGTCACACATTGGCGCATTCATGAAGCAGGCAGGAAGCGTTCTTATTCGGGACAGCCTAAGTAATACTCTTTGACATCGATGATAAAGATTCCACTGATCACGTGATATTATCCGGGTGCCTGTGACCGTGCTAGTATTGCGATGTAGCCTGAAACCGCATCCTGATGATCCTGAGGCAATATCCTGCATTTACTGCAGTCATCTATTAGGATAGGCAAGCCATCAAGTAAATTAAATTTTTATCTGATCTAGGAGATAGGAAATTGAATACCACAAATACAGGGACTAAGTTAAGTCAGATATCTTGGCAAAAACTTAAATGCCTTACGTGGTAAAGAGGTCAGTTCAGAATACTAAAACACAACGAGTGAGGATGACGGTACAAATGCATTAACAATAGCGGATTCGAAAAAGCAGCAAAGCATAAACGGTAATTAGCGACATGATGCATTCAATGATGTAACCACACTTCAGCACTAAAATAATTGACGCAAAAGCGGTGACCATAGAACAAAATGATGCTTAGGTACCGAAACGGACGGGGTTGCGAATGCTTCCAATGGCATGGGCATATATGTGACGGGAAAATTCATTGATGTCAGAGTCATAAGAAACAAGTTTTACCTCGCAAATGTACTGAACGTCAGTGTGCGTGAGTAGGCATTTGGTCAGGATATTCGATTATTGAAGGTAATTTCTATATATATTATAATAATATATATATATATATATATATATATATATATATATATATATATATAATATATATATATATATATATATATATAAATATATATATAAATATAGGTATATATATGTGTATATATATGTATATATATATATGTATATATATATATGTATATATGCATATTTGTATGTATATATATATATAGATATTGGTACATATATAAATATATATCTCTATATATATATATACATAGATGTATATATCTATACATATATAGATATATATATATATATATATATATATATATAAAATGTGTTGAAGCGATTAGTGTAAGTGGACATCGACTTTACCCTTTATCAAGTGCCACGTATATAGATATATATATATATTATATATATATATATATCTCTATATAGAGATATATATAGAGATATATAGAGATATATATAGAGATATATATATAGATATCTATATATTATATATCTCTATTCTCTCTATAGAGAGATATATATATAGATATATATATCTCTCTTATATATATATATCTATATATCTCTCTCTATATATATATATATCTATATATATATTATATATATATATATATATATATATATATATATATATATATATCGGGTCGATGTTCACTTACACTAATCGCTTCAAGACATATTCTTTGTAGTGATTTATACGATACATTCCTAGTTTCATTTGTACAAGGTGAGGTTCTGTAATAATGAATTAGTTTTGACATCGGTGTGTTATTTGCATCGTCTGAAACGTCAGCTCAAGATTGTCCTTGGGTTGTACAATACACATACTTTTTTATAGGACGTGTAATGCGGGGACCTGTGAACGTATCCGTAACTCTGTCACATTTAGGTATCACTTCCAGTCTTCCGTGTTAGCATGAACACACACTTTTAGCACTAATTCCATCGCAAATATAAGACAATTTATCCACAGATGTTTAACTTGTACATACGTCGTTACGTTAAATGATTATTAGTTGCTAAGAACAAACCAACAAGTTGACATCAAATATCGGTATTTATCATTCAGCGAGTACTTCCAGCTTATAGTTAAAGCAATAACGCAAGCGCCATTAACGAAGCCATTTATTTTGCTTTCTGACGAATTTGGCTGCTGCAGGTTAATGGTGAGAAACCTGACGGCTAAAATAATCTCTGTAGCTAAAAGAATAGCTTGAACAGCCTTTTTAAATGCTAACTAATGAAGTCATAAGGATTTCCCCAGTCATACGGCCGCGTTATGACAGACCGCATGTTATCGAAACCTCTCTTATATACAACGGTAACATACTGCCGTTTTACCAACTGCTCATCGACAATGTGTGCTCATCAACAGTAATTATACTTCATTTGTTAGTTCTTCAGTCTCAAATAATGTTATACAATGCAAGTTGGCTGTACCTTATAGAGATCTTGCAGCAGTATTTGTATTCACATAGCGTGCAACCAATCTGCGCAGCATGGCAGATTATGCAATAGGCGCTAGATAGTGTGTACGCAGGAAGGGTGTCAGGTTTCATGAGCAGCACTCTTAGTCATGTGTGAATCGAGGGTTGAGCAGCGCCAGTAACTGCTTCGAATTTACTGCTTTTCATATCGAAACAACACTGCAACTATGGGACTACTGATAAATTAATCACTGTAAATATACCGCAAAACTACATAGGCGTGCATGACTATCAACACAATTATTTAGCCTCTTTGTCGATCCGATCTTAGGTACAGCTTAAGCGTAGATTGGCATGATGGCAAACAATGCTCATGTACGCATATTAAATATCGCACCACTTGCCAAATTTCAACATAATTGGTCTAACGATTTGCCATTCGGTTGATTGGACATAACACGCCATCGGTCTATGTGAAACCGATTGATTGACACAGACATATCATCGATTAAAATCATTATCTTTCTGGGGCATCAGGTTCAACAAAAGACTCACCCTTCAGAGTTCTGCTGTTAACATGAGTGTTGCATACATTGGTCCATTTTTAGTCAGTGATTAAGTATTATCACTCCCATTCAAGAATGTTTGCAAAAAAAAGCACTATTTGTTTTCAAGATCGGATTATTCAATATCGCTAATATTTTTAGAGCTAAAATTATTATTCGGATGTTCGAAATTGCGTTGGAGTTGTTCTTTTGCTTTTAAATTCATTTCAATTGATTCTGGTACGCATGCATATCACTCCTGGCGGTTTGGATCCTATAGCATTATGTGTCGTGTGTACTACACAGCAACTTAACACACAGACATCCACGATTTCAGCTTTGGGTAGTTCGGCACGTAAAAATAGTTGGATATTTAAGACATATGCGATAAAGACTGTTAACTGATAATTGCTTAATCAAGTGCGGTCGCACTTAATTCAAGTAAACGTAAACGTCTATACAGCTCCACAACCTTCTAACTTTAAACTCAGATCACACATAAATCACTCGGGATTGCTTACACTGAAGACTAGAGAGTATATTATGAATGTTTTGAAAGCTTCTATCACCAGTATCGCTGAACATTCCCAAGCAACATCGAGTTTCTTTTAAGATTCCATGCACTCTTTCGAGGAAGTCAGTGACAACATTCTAAGCAAACGCTATCTTAGCAGCCCCGCTGGTAGATCGTCAACGCATCAGCACTGCTTTATTTAGCGTATCATTATCATACATACTTATTTATCCTGCGACCATTTATTAAGTCAAATGAAATTCACACAACCACTGCCGTCCGGGGGTGTATATAAAGAGCGCTGTTGTCCGAATATTGCACGGTTTGATAGCATGTGGGTATGATCAAGTGAGTCGCAAGAATACTTCTTTTTGTGTAGGATGAAATACTTGTTATATGGTTGCATAAAGCGGTGTTAGCAAAAAACTACTAAGTTCGAACGGATTTTGACACATTTGATATTCCAACTATTAACGTATTTCCGATAATACTGAACGATATTGCAACAATGATGTCCCGGAAGTACAAATACATCACGCCAATACCCGCAGTAAAATAACAGCCGTGTACACAGTGGTATTAGGACATTGACTGGTGATAAGGTCATACGTGAAATCAACGTGTTATCTTACAAAAGCATTGGTAGTCAGTGTGTGATATTTTACACTGTTGAAAGATATTTTAATACAAACGTATTGTTGTGTGATTTTCCGCGTGCGTTTATGTGAACAAGTTCTGTACGGTTCCCCGCTTATGGCAAGCCGCCAAGGAGAAGAACCCATAATACAAAAACGTGATGCTCAGGATGAATTTTGGTTGATCAGATATATAAATGCAATCGTTCACAAGCACAATTTCCCGTATCAGCTCATGCATATTATCTGATGCTCCTTAACATGTACTTAATGTAAAACATTTACCTGGATACAAAAACGAAGCCAAATTACTTTCAAGCAGAACGTTCGAAGATATACGTTATTATTATTATCAAAAGTCCTATTCTTGTCTCATCTACTGATAACACAAACAACAGAAACGATAGCACACCGCATGCTCGACTGCCGAGTTATGTAAATTAATGCTTAGTGCAGAGATAAACATTCCGATAACAGCCTTCCCTTCAAAAGTGTCCATGGTGTATGCCGTACAGCCCAGTTTCATTTCAGCATTATTTGGAAGGCCAATCATCTACAGCGGCCATTTGTGTTGCGTTCTATCTGACTATTATACAGTCTGTAAACGATCAATGGCGTTTATAATGGTACAGAAAGAGTCAACGTAAGCCGTATTCACTTAGTCAATAAGAAATCACATTCTCTTCAGATGATGCACAATGCAAATTGCAGCAAACAATGGCATCTGGAGTTGAACCAATAACGATTATCTGCAACAAAATCACCACTTCTGATATCAAGTTAGTGCTTTTAAAACCGTTAACTTGCCAATCCCGCAAAGAGGTTGAACTGGGTTGTGAAACATTCTCTTCGTGAGTTGCCTTGTGTGAGGATAGTCTTGGGTTTGGCACGATGTTGAAATCTGGTGCAGGGGAATCAAAGACAAGAGAATGATTTGATGTGAGGAAGGATCATATATGCGGACTTTGCGTCGATGTTGAAGGCAGCGCCTTACTGATGTATGCACTTTGTTTGTAAGCAACTGCAAAGCTAGAAGACGGCATATGATTCGTTAGTTAAGATTATAACGGACGGTGAAGAGTTGGGGGATTTTAAGAAGAATTACGATCAAAACAGACTCAAACGTTTAAAATAAACGCACAAAAAATTGGTATATAGATAAGCGTGTCACAGATGATATCAAACAATATTATGCAGATGCTGTTTAAGTGATTACAGATAGAAACAAACAATAGCGTGTATTCCGTCATACTATCCCTATGCCGTTCCTATAAGCAATGCCAACAACGGTCCTTCTTCGCCGTCAGTCCATGGAAGCTCGTCAATAACCGACAAATGGTCCTCGATAGTCCCATGCGTGCTCTTTGGGAAGTCTCACATGCTTTGTAGATGCTGTTGAGTTTATGCCGCTGGAATGGGGCAATAAACGTGTGCTTGACTAGTGGACAAGAGTTTTTCCCAGAGTTAAACTAGGTTGTAAGGGCTACAACATATGCAAACAAAAAACGCCCTTCACTAGTAACAGAACAAGCCATGACCGTTTATTCCGTAAAGGGACCAGATACTTTATAATTATTCAAGGGTTTCATGAATGTTGTTTTTTAGTTTACAGCTCATCTAACATGATGTACAGGTATATATCACATAACAATATAAACATACGGATATGTTTCAAACGTTAACGCACAAAATAGCGTGGACGTGGTGCAAGACCATGCGTTCAATTGTTTGCAAGGCCAATTCCATAATATGACTTGTATTGACCTATATGCGCTTTTTATGATTCTCTTCCTGTTCATTTGATAGATAGAGGGCTGCAATAACGAACTGGTTATAACTATCGTGTGCTTTCCATCGTCTTAATCGTTGGCTCAGTGTAGTCTTTTGGTTGCATTATGCACAATAAAGCAACCCTATTTCTTGTAGAAATGAGCCTACTTTGTGATTGTTATATGGGAATCTTACATGGTGACTATCAAATGTAACCTGAGCGTTAAAACCCTGAGCTATCATATTCAGGCAACCCAAGACAGTATGAACATACTGTTTTAGTAGTAATTTCAATCGACAATATGGCACCAGTGTTTATATTTTTGCCTTTATACTGGGTTGCGATTTTGCGATACGTGGGTTGGGATATTTACTTATAATGCCCTATCAGAGTACAATGTGTCGTCGATTGATTTACATAAGCCACGTCTATATATGGTGTTCCTCACTTTATAAATAATTAGCAGATTACAAAACTTAATGGTAATGAAACAAAACACAAATTCGTGATCGATTATTCAGTGTCTTCCTCTAGCTAATGATTCCAACAATGATGCAAACAACGCAAATAACTTGGCCATATTGCACAGCTGTTTGTTTTGGTATGTAACATATTTTGCTTGAAGGATTCTAGCAAATATACTCCGCAGTTAAAATCATTTCAACAAGTTGATCGCGCACTTGTCAAAAATGACAATACTGAAGCTGGTAAAGCATATTTACTTCCACGTGTGAAGTGGTTATATTCTAGCCCTTTGGCTTGTAATTCATTTACTACATATGCATCACGATAAAAGTAAACAATCTTAATCAGTCTCTGTCGTGATTGCATCTGTTATTGCAACTGTACAAATACCCTATCGCCAGTGGAAAAAGGGTCTGGTAGATTACACATCTGGTTAGTTTCATTGTTCGATCAGCTGTGAAATATCTGTGGTGTGTATATAATTGCATGGACGGATGGTGTACATAACACATGACATGATGAAATGTGGTTCGGGCATGCAAAGTATCGTGCTTCACTAAATTGTAGCCATACTTGATGAGCATGTCATCAGTTGGCTCGTGTTTGTTTATATAGGGATTTTGGAAAGCTTGCCTAATATTTTCTAATGACAGCAGCAGCGTTTACCGATCTAAAGAATCATTCAATGCTATGTTGGACATTCTTTGTTATAGAACACTCACCAATAGGCACTATTGCTCCAGCATTGACCGCGATGACACTGCTTGTAGACTTTCTATCACAACGGGCATTAAGGTCCAAAAGATAGCATTATATGTCCACAGACGTTGGGGTATTAGGGTGATGTCGAGATCTGATGTGACGTAATCATAAAAATGAAAAATATTGGTATTAATGTGTGACCATGTGGTTAATGCGCCATACGGGTATAATTGAGACTTTAAGTTAGGCGAAATATCTCTCCTCTAGTGGGAGGAGGATTTTAACCGATCAGCAGAGCCTTAATGCGTGGACAGAAGCGGTCAGAAAATGTATGAAGCTTTAAATTACTTAAGGTTCGCGTATCAATATAAGGAATTGTTGTGTGACCAGAATGCTCGTCTGAGGCAATGATACAAGATTAGACAGGATATAGTAGTCCCTACTGCGGAGTGACATTTGTTGTCGGATATTGCCGTGTAAAGTAAATATTGTTTACCTGAACGATGAAAATTGAAAGTGAAGTATCTCAATGTAAGTGTGTATTTCTAGGCTTGTTCAGCTTTTGTACTTTCATAATATATCAGGTTAATATACGTGTAGGCTATGCTTGAAGCGTCTAGCTACGCATCTGTTCAGGGATTAAATGCCAAGGCATTGTGCTAGGATAAGCTGATAGTCTTTTGTATGTTTTAATGGATGCGCAAATGTATGACTCGATTAGCTTACTGAACCTGTCAAATAACTCTTAGAATGGGAGTCATGCCTCTCCTCACTCACTCATTAATTTGGGAACAATCCATGTTTTATCTGCGGGACTTAGATGTGGCTTAACAGCTTGTGTTTTATTGTGGATCAGAGCGCACCATCATACAAGAGGTATAGTACATATGCAGCACACATAAAGACAGTATTAATCGCGGTCTGAAAAATTCAAAGTGGTCGCCTGTAACAAGTGTTTAATATAAACATAAATCCTCGACCATAGCACTTTTGCATTATGTCCCACAAGTTAGTCTCCACCTAGTTCTCAATTAACTTAAGTGGACGTATCAACATCCGGTGGCTTAACGTTCCCAAATAAATGACACTCCAAATAAGTTTGTTTTGCGCTCCGCTACATCTTGTAAATGATCTATGGCTGACAATACAGCTGTACAGCTGCTCTTTCCTGTGTAATCGACAAAACGAGATTGTGACAAAATATTTTATGATCAACATATGTTCATATAGTTGACATGTGCTGCAGCCAAAATGCAAATGTATTTGCTTATGAATCATGGATAATATGTAAAAGGAAGCATTTTCGACCGCACATGTGTTATTTTGCATTAAATGTCTGATAACTGCAATTTATTATTAACGACATTGTAGCGCACGTGTTTATTTAGTTGTGAAAGTGATTTTGAAAGGTCACAATGAAAACAGAGATTTCCTTAAATATATGTGTACGCCTTGAATCCATATACCGTTTGTAGTCCATGGTTAGGACGCAACATAACAAGTGTTATTTGAATTCACGAGAATAAGTCAGCCGAGGTCACGAAAGCGGTTCTATTTGATTGAAGCCCTCAGATGATGTAATTGTTCGCCATACACCTAATGTAGATAAATCAGGATAAATATGCATATGAAACAAGAAATTGCAACAAATTACCGCAGTGCAGAATGCTTAAGGTTACATGTGCTCTCGACTAAAGTATAATTCATCGCCTCGTTTTCCAGTAGCACGAAAAATTATACAACATTGCCCCCCGCATGCTCTACTGCCACTTTATTAAAGTTAGTGCCAATTGCATAGATAAACATTTCCATGGATTTCCCATGAAATAGCTCCCCAAATGTTTGCTTCGCCGCACCATTTCCACTCAGCTGGAGCAGGTGCATTTGGGTTTGTATTAATAAGCGTCATGTTCACATTGACATTTTACCAAAAACGGTCCGTTGTAACCGAATCTTCACTTTTAATAGGCATACTTGGGCAGAAACAAGAATGTCACATGTACAATGTTGACCTCAATCTGTATGTTGAACGTGAGCACTTGTGAGGCCCAAAGTCTAACGGCGCACTGCAGACCACGTATATTGCTAATGCTGTAAAAGACCTTCATTGAGTGGTATCAGAAATCCCACAGGATAGTAAAGTATGTTTTACAAACAACCCTGTTGAACTCTTCTAATGTAAATATACTGTCATGCGCTAACGACTGCCGAAGATCCTTGCCACTGTATAACGTATGCAGGCATCTGGCTCTCTCTATAGGGCAGCTTGAATTACCGAAACAAATCCGACATAAATGCTTTATGTGACATATAATTGTTCAAGCAAGTATTTCAAATAGTTGATACCCATGCATTGATATCGGTTCTTAAGTATAATGGAGATTATTGAAGAACGGTGAGGGGTTGGGGTTATTTGGAGTCGTAGTTCGATCAATATAGCACTTCTAAAATATATTTAACGCTTATAATATGGCGTGTCGTGAAAGATATCAGCATGATATCGATTACACGTAGCATCATTGGATTGATATGGAGGTGGACAAAAGCTTACTCCGTTCTTACAAGCCATGCAACCAATGACCCCGCCCCCTCTCCGTAAGCCATGGATGCTTGCCAAGCACCGAGCAGCCTTATTCGTAGAATCTCACACTCGTTGTGAGTGCTCGTGGGTATAATTTTGTATGTGGTCCTGTTATCATATTCTGGGCCACACATACAACAGAACCGAGTTGGGTTATAAGGGCAACAGCACATTCAAATGGGCCGCGCTCTGCGCAAATGGAGTTCAACGAGTCATGGCCGTTTCCCCAGTAAAAGGGCTGTAAGATATACGCTTTTCCAAAGGCTTGATATGTAGTCAAATATTGTATGAGTAAATGTATTCCTATAACTGCTAATTTAGCATGATGCATTAAATGTCAGAGAGCTTAACCAAGAACAATTTCTATGTGTATATATAGAAATAGCCATGTTTCAAAATAAATAGCGTTATTGATACGTTTTGGCGCGGTGCGAAGTTAATTAAGAGGTATTTACATACCATATACTGGTTGTATGTGACAATCGCTTGTTGATTTCACTGTCGACTGCAAGAGATTTAATATCGCTGTTCTCATTATGTAGTCTTCATGAATCAATCAGGTAAAATAGATTTGGAATGAATAAATAGATTTAACAACAAATAGTTTCTGTTACGCTATCCTTGTCAAATACACACGGGCAATGATTAATCGCATTGGATAGACTGCGACTATACATAATACTTTAAGGTTACTATTTGATTATTAATCGATTACTTGGAACAATTGTAACAAAATACCATTTCTACAGCAGAATCACGTTTAACATTTGCTTGATTGATGCGAGTAGTATTTTTAATAATAAGAAAAAGCGATTAGCACGTTTAGAGCAATTGAATTGTTCATGCATCGCTTATTGATTAATTTTATCCTTGTTCCTTTAGGAAGCAATAATTCTCATTATTAATTCCGTCAATGGTTTTTAAACAGATCCACATATCAATCAGTTCGCAGTTACACTGTATGATAACAATCGTCGATAGGCCGAGGTAAATACCATACAGTTACATTACGCATTTAGCTATAACCGGAGGTAAATTGCGACATACGTAGGTCTGACAAAATTTACAGACGTCTCCATCAATCTGCTGACAGAGGTGATAATGTTTTTGTATCTTGCCAGCAACTTCCATAGATACATTTTCTGACAAGTCTTGGCCGACGTACGTACAAGCTTTATGTTGTGAGGTTACATAATACGCCATTATTGTCCGTTTTCCCACCGACAGGAAGTAAACAATCATCAATAAAATCTTTTAAACCGATCAACGCATGAATGAGATTTTAGTCAAACTGCTTCGGCGGAAAATGGTAGCAAGATGTAACTTAGTTGGTCCTGCAAAGCATTTATAATTGTAAATGTGCACATCGTATTAAACACTTGTTAGTCCTTCCTTTCCGACTTTGGCTACCAAGCTTCAAATAGCAAGCTTATCAAACGGCTTAATCTACCTTCATTACCTGACTCAGTATGTCCTGGATACATCATGGATGATAAGTCTGTTCGCACACATCCCGAAAAGCCAATCTGGCATCGGTGTATTGACACAATCGTCTGCTCCACTATCCGACCACATCAGCATAATGAGTATAGTTCATATGCGAGTGCTTCCTAGACGATGACCAAGTTAAGTTATTAAAGGCGTTTTGCGTAACATCGATTGGTAGTTGATGGCGTGTCTCCAACATAACCCTAACGTTTATAGCTTCAATGCGTCTTAACTTCACTTGCGTCAGCATGAAAGCCTGCCCTGCTCTTTGATATCCCTTCTTATATCACATCTACAATGGGCCATAACGTATGGAGCAATGCATCGCACGACGTTCACAAAGGTCTAAGATGTAATATTGTGTTCTTTGATCTGTACTTTTACATCAGTCTTATTTCAGAAATGAACAGTACTGCCATCTATTAGATATACCGTGTATTAAAAACATATAAAAGAGCATTTTCCAGAATGAGAGTGATTTATATATATATATAAATATAGATATATATATATATATAAGTATATATATAGAAATATAGAGAGATACATAGAGAGGATATATAGATATATATAGAGAGACATATACTTATATATATATATGTACATATATTTATATCTAAATATATATATATATATATATATATATATATATATGTATATGTATATATATATATTTATATATATATATGTATATATATATATATATATATATATAAATATATAAATATATAAATATATATGTGTGTATATATATTTACATATGAATAACATATATGGTTTACCACATGCCAACCGTGGAATGTAGTGGATAATGCATCGAAATGAGGGCGTATTTATGAAGCAGTAATTATGCGTGTAGGCCTGAAATCGAATGCCTAATGCTTGTTTTCGATTTCTGATAATGGAGGTAAACATCATACCTCAAATACGCATAAGACTCCGAGCAGCATCAGCACAGAACCGATAAAGCTACGTTTATAACCTTATTTGGTTTAAACCAAATGTTTAGTTTGCATGTTTGCTTATTTGTTTCAACTGCCTTGATACCAACTTGATAGCAGCTGTCGTTTTGGGACAGAAGCAATTATGGGGCACATGGTTTGTTACTGTAATTCTTTCCCTATCCTTCTGCCCCAGGCGAGAACCAGGAGCTCATCGATTTCTACTTCCATTGATATTGACTTAAAAGGCAGTTAACATCGTCTACTGCAGGTAATGAGATGCGCTGAATCAATATAATTCACCGACGATTACTAGAACAGACATTCTTAGGCTGAGGCCAATACGAAATTTCAGGCTTATGCTGTATCAACCATATGAGGATAGTTTATAGTGAGATCCGAATCTGCGCATTATAAGACTGTCGCGATAAAAGGAATGCAACAATGCCACGATTGCGTGATGGTAGAAATATCTACCACATGGGGAAATGCGCTTTGGCGGTAAAAGCTAATCGCTGCGATCACTGTTCACAACAAATGTATTGCTATATTGCCTAACTGTGTAGATATTTAGGCTCTTCGTGTATACGATGGTCGAATATATTTAAGTATTCACATGTGTGTTTGTGTATGTACAGGAAGAATATGCGTGGGTGCTGCCCGGTGTGTGTAACATAATGAGAGGAGTATCTTCTGATGAGGGACCGTTAATTAGCTGAAGTTATGTTTCTGTGTGGGCTGCAAAATCCACAATGGGTCGTAAAACTGATCAATCCAGATGAGTTAGGCATATTGATTAAACTTCAGCTATCAGGTCACTGATTTGGCTGCATTCAAAGTTGTGGTGCTTTAACGATTCCAACTAATCTCCAACTATTATATCCATCAACGCGTTTCCCGGTAATGCACATGAGCGGTATTTGTAGATCCCGAGCAGCCATGCCCTTGACGTCTTTAACGCTCACAACCTTTTCGTTGGCTTGCACTGGTGCGGTCAATCTATTTTGAAGCTCAAAGTAATCATGGCAATTGATGTGCCCCGGAATGGTATGATGATCGACGATCAGATACAGTTTTATATAGACCTACATTTATTACTGAGAAATAAACTGCTGGTTGATGATCGCATCGAGACCCATACACATTGCAAGAGAAGTAGTCAGTGACCACGTCTGCCTCGGCTCCAGTAACAACTTTAGAAGCATATGGCTTGTATCGATTGAGATACAACGATTCATCTGATGGTTGTAACATGCTATCGTATGTATAGTGTGAGATATGAGGGCGTCGAATTAACTCTGTTGAATAATATTATCTTTGGCTTGTCAAATATTTTAGTAGGTAAACTCAATATAGTGTGCTGTATACGTGTCGTACACCTAGTCAGCTAGAATTATAATACCTAAGCTTCTGAAATTAGAATGAATATCATTGATTAATATTATTGTCATGCGTACGTTGCTTACGTTACGATATCACCAGATGTAAGTTGTTTGGGTATTTAAATTGATGTAGGAATCTTGGTTCTTAGATTGATAAAGGGAACGAACCTGCTGAGCCAACAAACCAAACGGAAAACGCCGTAGCGAGATGTTCTTGCATCACAGCGTAATGTTCAAGCACTGTCAAGACATATCAAAGAGCTGGAAAACTTCCATTTCCCAGCTCTTCGCTCAATCCATTCCATTCAATGTCAGGACCGAATCATCAACACAGATCCTGCTACTCCAGTAGTTTTTATCGCTCTGGTGGGCTCTGGGCGTATAAATCCAGACGAGAAGCGTGGAGTCACCACTACCAACAAATCTTTTCACGACGAACGGTCATTTTCATAGCAGTTTCTCTATTTGCACAACAGCCTCGTTTCGTACATTATTCGTACATTACAAAGAATTTAATTTCATAATAGACGGGAGCTAGCCGGTGTTGCGGCAAGGAATATGGTGATCTACCACTGACTATGTTTGTTTGGCTATAAATTAAACAAGGATCCAACCTCCGCAATAAAACAAAGTCATCATCGGCATCAACCGGCCAACGCAATGAAACTAGTAAGCTTTGATGTTTGCTATTATCGCATTAAATGAATTTTGTGTCATTGAGATGCAGCCTATATATTGGACGACAACGTGCTGTATTCGATTTGTTAAAGTTCTCGGAATCCTAATTGGAACGGTTCTAAACGCGTGAAATGTTTATACTCGGCATGGTTCAATGTCCAGATCTCTTCTATTTTTTAGAACAGGTCTGCAGTACGAGACAGAACCAATGCCTGGCAAAGCCAATTGTACCAGCATAGGATCAATTGAAGCTTTGTCTATTTCTGCTCTCAGGTGCGTAAATGCGACAATAATGTGTAGGCATAAGTGAGCGCAACTCTTACAGTGGCGTGCTATTATTGCTATAGGTGTCAGGGGGGCAACCGGTGAGACAAAACATCGGCTAGTTTCATAGTGGTTATATAGGTGAAAATAAATCCCATCAGATGTTGTTCAGCCCATTAAGCATGCAAGAAGATCAATTGATTCATACGTACGAATGGTGAAAGGCATCACTAATTATTATATAATTATCATGAATAACACACAGATACGCAAACACACGGTACAAATCCAATATGAGCGTGTGTCGCTGTAAAAAGCTGCTGGTGCTCCAAACGTATGTTTACATAGAAACCTGTCTGCCAACACCCCTTGAGAAGTATTTCAAAAGTGCACTCATCTATTCACACGTGTCAGTCTAACGGAGGTCTTTTGAAAGCGGGTAAATGGAAAATAGCTGATGAATGGCATACTCCTATACGCAACTTAATAGTCCAAACTCTGCATTATACTCACAGCATAAGGCTGTCATCCATCAAACTAACAGCGCCATAATTCTGTGCTAATAGTTGAATGGTATTGTGTGGTCAAAAAAGACCATGACCCAACGTATGACAGCCTGATGGCCTTTATGGGAAGTTCAAGCGCCAAGTGGCCGTAACATGTGATGTGTAGGTGATCAATTCACGTTCATAAACAGCGGATTAAGCAACTGGAGTTGACAGACGCCATTCATCTGCCACATAAATTGCGATTGCATTGCAAACGGCCATGGATGAGCACGCACAAGAAAACTAGAGATCGTTTATGGCCATGCAATGAAACCGCATTGAAAAATAATTTATGCGTTCCGCAGAATCGACAATATTTATGAAGATGATATCAACGAACATTATATGCACCAATTGTGGTAAAATCTCTTGTACATAGCTAGCTACATGCTATTTAAACTATCAGTTAAGGCTTCTTCGTCCTGCTTTATTTACACTCTTGTGTATACACCACGGCGTATGAACAAGACGCATGACGCTTTTATTAAGAATAGATCATTCAATAAATCAAGGCCTAAAGCACAGTCATGTTGGTAACTATATGACGCACCCTGTTATGATGAACAAGGTGTGCCGTACTTATGTACTTCAGAAGTCTATCGTGATTGTTCGTGTCCACTTGCATTCAAGAGAATGACATGCAATTCATTGTAGGCAACCACTAGAAATAATAATTGTCCAGATTTAACATTCGTTCTGCATTAGCACATAGTTCTTATATAAACTTAGATAAAATGCACACAACTATTGTTACGTGTATTCTGCCCTAAGTATACAAGATGATCCGATAACATCATATATTACACGTTCTTCATATATGATCATGTATATTATGGTGTTGAGTGGATAAGTGGGCATTTTTGCTGACACCGCCATAGGTGATCAATAAGGCCATTATATCGGATGCGTTTGCAATTGCCCAGATGTGATTGATCACTTATCATCATTCCTAGTAACTTAATAGAGAAGCAGTGTGCAATCCAGCTCGGACTAAGTGTCTGCCAGTGCTGCTGAATTCAGCAACAAGCGAGCGTCAGAATACAACAAGAAGTCTTCGAAACTGACTTCGAACTGTTTGCATGCCTAAAGCAATGATTTTCACTCTTGTTTCCATCAAATTGCAAGTGTCCGACCACAGCATGACGATATCTATCGCAAAGGCAACAAAAAATGAAGGACCGAATAAGGCTTATCTTGCCTGTAGAATGACGATAGTACTGAGCAGTGCATATATTAATATGAACAGGGTTGCAGTAAAACTGCGCCGGTAATCGTCATATTTAACATTTTGTCTAGGTTTCATATATCTCAAACTTACTGTTGTCTCCCAATCTAACTGACAAACATTTCGATAATTATTGCAATCAAGCACACTTACGCCGTAACAATACACGTATTCGTTGCCAATGAGCGTCATCATCAGTTTTGAGCCTGCGAACACAATCGCAGACAATCCACAATATCCGCCAACATATATTCGGCGTCAATAACTGATGGTGATTGCGACGCTGATGAATCAGTCACACAGCTCATTCCTACTCATATCCCTTGTAAATCCAATGATAGCAACCTCCTTCAGCCAGAAGACCAATCCTTTATCGCGCAGGAAACCCAATGCAATCATATCATACAACGTCCTCGCGAACCAGATATCAGCCAGCCAGCCTATCGAGAAATGCCTTGCTCGAGATAAGGCGATTAATGGTACTTGTCTGCAATATCTGCAGAGTCGGATATAGGCTCGGTTCCACTGAAAGAAACCGACGCTCCACCGGAGGTACCATAATTGGATTATTCCAATATAGTGTTTTACAACGTTTATACCCAACTCGTCCGACTGAGCGTTCATAGATGCTAACTAAACTATAATATAGTTATATCATTTGCAGTAAATATCACTTTTACTAAAGGTGACTACTATATGTTCTTCATTAATCATTTGCCGCAACCGTTGGGGAATATGGAAATTGGGGCTGTATCGTTACATCTTGTCAAATTCAGTGCACATTGCGATGCATCGCTTGACGAAGAGGCCATCATACTGGATATCCACCTTTGCATTGGCTGTTATTAGGCATTCTTAAGTTCATATTTGATGTCTGAGGAACGCAAGGATGCAACTGTCGTTTATTAATCCGAATAATCCCCAAAACGCTTAGCATGTCACATTTCCGGTGCATAGTTAGTCAAAATGATTAATTGACTTACTTCAGGTTGGACCCCTTGAATAAACAATGACATTAAACAGCGAGGCACCATCCGATACGAGTAATGGCTGTATCGCAGTGGTGCCAAGAAAATAACCGTTTGGTGTCACCTCACTTTGTTTAGTGTCATTGACGTGCGGATAAGGACAGATTTATATATTACGAGATCAGTCTCGCATTTACTTAAGTTGGCCTGAATACAGTTAGACAGCCAATAATACATACAGTTTATGCTCGCATACTTATTAGTGAAATAAGCACATCATTCGGATGTCTGAGCTCTATGACGCATTCAATAGTTATCCGTTTTGGCAAGGCAAACAACACGGTCATGGTAAAATGAAGCCCAGATAAAAGCATTCGCATTTCATAGATAGATCAAAAGAAACTTGTCCAACTATTTCAGTCATTTACAAAGTATAATCATCCACATCATATTATTGTTTTTCCAAGAGTCCTTGATTCATAATAATATAGCTAGACTTGTGCCTAATTTCTCACGTGCGACACTCTGTAGAAAAGTCGGTACGTACATGATTTCAGTCAATACCCAAATGGAAAACTAGGCATGTCCTTTAAGTGGAATCATTTATTCCTTATTCGATGCTTTTTTAATTTTTAGGTACGTGAAATGATATAGGCAACGACCCATGCTGCCCCTTTAAGCGCGACATGTTAACTTGGGGCTAAGGCTATAACTATTCGAGCACCTCTGCATAACGATAATCAATCTCCAATAGAAACAGGTTGATGACGCGCACGTTGACTTGTCTTTGTGGGGTTGAGAAACGCAACTCCTATACATGCGAAAATAGCCGAGCGCTTTTGATGATAAAATAATGACAATACATTTACCCGTTGCACGCAACAGGAGCAACCCTTGAGCTTCTAGCATCCAAATTACCTGCTTATCATAATAGATTAAGTCTAGCCTGATATCTTGTGGATTAGCTTTATGATGATTCATATTTATAATATTCCCCACCACTGTATGTGCAAGTTCTTAAATCAAATCCATTCAAACATAATACTATCTTATGAGTATCATAGTCATAACTAGACGTCAAAGCCGCTGCAGATAAACGCACCTACTGCATTTGACACATCATATATATACTTTTAAGTTTACGTGATATTTCCTTGGTATAAGGTGAATGTCGTGGAATTATTTCTATGGGTTTTTTTGCCGCTGCTTTGGCGAGCACGATCAATGGTCTACCGATTGTAAGGTAAAATCGCCATTACATATATGGTATCGACGACAATTCACCATAATATAGGATTTAACAGGCATCCACATAAATCAAGAGACACAATTACTGAAATAGCTACCAGTTAGCGCAAGTGAAGCAGCAAATAGCGAAATAAACCGGTCACAAAAACCAATTGTTTTAATAGTTTACGTTATTCAAAGTTCGGATACTTAATGCTATACTGAGGCGCATAAAAATTTGAAAAGTTCCTTGAATAAATATTTAGAGCCACAAAGACATTTGTAGCATTTATTATTGTGCCAGTTCCATCTATAAAACCGAGATATTGGTATTATTAAGATATATGAAGCCGATCATTAAAGAAATCGTCTTTCCGCTGGCAAGTTGGCAGACAGTACTATGCTGTGTTCGTAACCGGCGTCATAACGCATATTTGAAAGAGCCTAATCCGGTCATGACCACCCCTAATAAGGGGAATGTGGACAATGTTGGTACCATGTAAAAAGCATCGCACAATACTAGGCTGGGTGTTGCTAAATCTTTATGCAGCTGAGTCAAGAATGATTATTTGTCCAACATATTTTCTTGGGGAAATTATCATACATCCTTACCATGGCTTTTAGTGCTATTATTAAACCCGCATCTTTACCATGGCTGCTACTGTTATTGTTAATTGGCTGGTACGCCAGTGATAAAGTTTGCGACGACGTTTAACTGTTAGATCTGTTCCGTGCCATCACCCGCAAGTATGACAAATATTCCAGCATAACATGAAGCAAATAATGAAGGATATCGTCATACATGTTCCATCGAGTCATGTACCGTTACCAAGACAACATTAAGCTGGTGATGTACGATGTGCTATCACGATACAATTACTTTTGTCGGTTGAATATTACTTCGGCAACTCAAGGGGTATTGATGTGCAATCTATTCTTGCCGAAGGTGTGCCATCCTTCAGCCTTGCAGAAGATCGTTTATTGTTTGGCATTGGGTTAACAGTCCCTAGAATACCATTATACAATTAGACATGCTATTCGTAGTATATTTCGTCGTGCTTAGTCCGAAATCGGTGCATACGTTACGCATCATGCACAAGCGTTAACATTCCTATTTGTGGTTATAATATTGATGATGTAGAAAGCACGGAATAGACTCAGGTAGATGCGTTTTTAAAGGCGGTTGAAAAGTTGGTTCGATTAGTCTAATCAGTTTTTCCATCAATATTCCCCGTTTTGCCTACAATCCGCTCCGAAGAAAATGGAACAGCAACCAAAGTTGAATCTTAAGACGACATCGGAATGTTTAACGTCTCAAGTTGCGATGTGATCACAGTGAGCGAGAGAGGCTTGGCGGCCTCAATTGGAAATAATGGCGTCATGGAATGTACTACCATAGCGTGTGCAGCATATGGATCACATAAGCCAGTAATGAATTACATATTTTGTTGCAAAGCTGCATTAATCGAGTGTCTCACTGTTGCTATAACGCCGCAGAAGATCAAGTAATAGCAAGATCAAGAAATCACACTGTAAAGAAAACTAGCGTTGTCAGAATGTTAAATGTTGTACGTGTAAATGAAGCGTACAGCTGGTGTATATATGCATAATATGAATTCCCCGTCAACAGATATCGGATTATGCGCGATATAGAATTGAAAGCACATTTTGATTTGAACTCAACTTCTAAAAAAATGGGCCATGGTATAAAATGCTGACTTAAGCGGACGCAATATAAATCGTGGTCATTACCATTGTTAGATGTGGAATTTGTCCAGGTATTACATTATCAATATGCTTTTCTGTGCACTTACTTAAACGCTATATCAATTGTAAGGATCATTTACCATTAGATGTCTACATCCCTTTGCTTGCATGCCATATATATTACACATTTTCTATGTATGTACTTGTTGATGTTGCAAGAAATAAATTATTATTATTATTATTATATCAATTATGATACCTCACAACACACGTCAAGCTTCCATATTCCCTTCTTGAGTCATAAGCTTAGTATAACACACACACACGCACACGATTACAAACACACACACACAAACACAAACACACACACATACACGCGCACCCACACGACACGTAAAGTTTATACAATTGTGCTGATAGAACTGACCACCATTTGCATCTGTTGGCCTACGGAATACTAATATACATTGGTATTGCGGACTAAATAGATCAGAATAAGCTTCAATTTATTCGCGCCTGTATTCACTGTGTGTATTTGTATGATCTTGAGCGCAACCCTAAAGTGATATTGTCCTTAGGTAGGGGTATGCTTTCGCCAAAGGGAATAAGTCAAGGACAACGCTCATCACTGTAGGAAAGGGAAGCCCATGCAAGAGAAATATTAGTAGCGGAGCTCTTGTGATAATACATTTTTAATGGCAGCATACTCACAAGCTACAGACAATACGAGCGGTGAGTGGGTTGATTTCATCCTAAACATATCCTTGACCAACTATTATATGGCTCCAATTAGCCTCGAGAAAGTATATCAATCTGATATCCCATCTGACGCTATAACCAGATCTTCAAATCACCAACTCAGAGCTTTAAAGGTACCGTCGTTGATACGGCATGGGCATATATATGACGGAAAAAATAACTGATGAAAGGGTCATAAGAAACAAGTTTTACCTCGCAAATGTACTGAACATCAGTGTGCGTGAGTATGCATTTGGTCAGGATATTCCATTATTGAAGGTAATTTGTGAGTTTTTCCGCGTTAGGTAATTTGCACACGTCATGCAATACGGTTCATTTCGCAAGCCAAGGTAAAAGATGGTTAAATGCTCCTCAATAAGCACTTAATATGTACCATTTACTGGCGAGAAAAATAACACTTCGCCATTGAAAAGTTTGATGTTATACATACTCAGATTAGCCTCATATACATATAACACAAACAGTAGGAATAACATAGAACACTCCCTGCTCCACTGCCAAGTTATGAAAACAGTGCTTAGTGAAAATGTAAATATTCCCTTAACAAGCTTCCCGGAAATAGTGCTCCAAATGTTTGCCTAACCGCACAATTTCTTCTCAGCCGATGCAGGTGCACTTACGTTTGTATTAATAAACGTCATGTTCACATAAGAGTACGTGGCGGAAAGGCACTTGATAAAGCAAGCTATATATATATATATTTATTTATATATATATATATATATATATATATATATGTATATATATATATATATATATATATATATATATATATATATATATATATATATATATATATATATATATATATAGATATAGATATATATATATTTTTCATATAAATTTTATAGATAAATTTACATTCATATGTATGGTTATAGTCGTACATTAACAGGTAATATTCACGAAAATAAAAACTGGAGGTCCCTCAAATTTCCCAGTATTATTCATGTTCATCGATGACGATTTTTCGATTACAATATAGAAATGTAGCAATAATATGTGTACGTTTCCAGACAACGTAAACAAACCAAAACCTGCGTTGACAACGCTTCTTTTTAAACGCTAACTAATGACGTCATAAGGATTTCGGCCAGTCATACGGCCGCGTTATGACAGACCGCATGTTTTCGAAACCTTCTTTAATATACAACGGTAACATACTGCCGTTTTACCAACTGATCATCGACAATGTTTGCTTAGCAACATTAATTATAGTTCATTTGTTCGTTCTTCAGTCTCTAATAATGTTATACAATGCAAGTCGGCTGTACCTTATATAGATCTTGCAACAGTGTTTGTGTTCGCGGTAACTGGTAGTCATTTTACGTCAGTAACTGCTTCGAATTTACTGCTTTTCATATCGAAACAACACTGCAACTATAAAACTACTGATAAATTAATCATTGTAAATATACCACAAAACTACGTAGGCGGGCATGACTATCAACACAATTATTTAGTCTCTTTGTCGATCCGATCTTAGGTACAACTTAAGCGTAGATTGGCATACAATGCCCATGTACGCATATTAAATATCGCACCACTTGCCGAATTCTGAAATAATTGGTCTAACGATTTACCATTCGGTTGATTGGACATAACACGCCATCGCTCTAGGTGAAACCGATTGATTGACACTGACATATCATCGATTAAAATCATTATCTTTCTGGGGCATCAGGTTCAACAAAAGACTCGCTCTTCTGATTTCCGCTGTTAACATGAGAGTTGCATACATTGGTCTATGTTTGTCAGTGATTATCACTCCCATTCAAGAATGTTGGCAAAGAAAGCACTATTTGTTTTCAAGGTCGGATTATTCAATAACGCTAATATTTCTAGAGCTTACATTATTAACCGGATGTTTGAAATTGCGTTGGAGTTGTTCTTTTGCTTTAAAATTCATTTCAATTGATTCTGGTACGTATGCATATCAAACTGAATAATATCACTCCTGGCGGTTTGGATCCTACAACATTATGCGTCGTGTATACTACACAGCAACTTAACACACAGACATCCACGATGCAGCTTCGGGTAGGTCAGCAAGTAAAAATAGTTGGATATTAAAGACATATGCGATGAAGACTGTTAACTCATAATTGCTTAATTAAGTGCGTCGTACTTAATTCAAGTAAACGTAAACGTCCATACAGCTCCACAACCTTCTAACTTTAAACTCAGATCACACATAAATCACCCGGGATTACTTACACTGAGGACTAGAGAGTGTGTCATGAATGTTTTGAAAGCTTCTATCACCAGTATCGCTGAACATTCCCAAGCAACATCGAATTACTTTTAAGATTCCATGCACTCTTTCGAGGAAGTCAGAGACAACATTCTAAGCAAACGCTATCTTAGCAGCCCCGCTGGTAGATCGTCAACGCATCAGCACTGGTTTATTTAGCGTATCTTTATCATGCATACTTATTTATCCTGCGACCATTTATTAAGTCAAATGAAATTCACACATCCATTGCTAGAATACTTCTATTTGTGTAGGAAGAAACAAAATAAATACTTGCAAAAAACTACTAAGTTCGAACGGATGCCTATGGGATTGTGACACATTTGAGTGTTCGATTTGAAAGGCTTGACATAGCAAATTGATTGTCCACTAATGATGGTTGCACTGAATGTCGCGCAATTACGATGGCTATTCACGCGTTGAAGGAGCCAATGGTTAACATCAACCCCGTATGTCATCAACCTGATATTCCAACTGTTAACGCATTTCCGATAATGCTGAACGTTATTGCAACAATGATGTCCCGGAAGTACAAATGCATCACGCCAATACCCGCAGTAAAATAACAGCCGTGTACACAGTGGTATTAGGATATTTCGAAGTGAGACAATGACTGGTGATAAGGTCATACGTGAAATCAACGTTTTTTCTTACAAACGCATTGGTAGTCAGTGTGTGATATTTTATACTGTTGAAAGATATTTTGATACAAACGGATTGTTGTGTGATTTTCCGTGTGCGTTTATGTGAACAAGTTTTGTGCGGTTCCCCGCTTATGGCAAGCCGCCAAGGAGAAGAACCCATAATACAAAAACGTGATGCTAAGAATCACTTTTGTTTTCTCAGATATATAAATGCCATCGTTCATAAGCACAAGTTCCCGTATCAGCTCATGCATATCATCTGATGCTCCTTAACATGTACTTAACTTGAAACATTTACCAGGATGAAAAAAAATGAAGCCAAATTACTGCCATGCAGAACGTTCGAAGATATACATTATTATTATTATCAAAAGTCCTATTTTTGTCTCATCTACTGATAACTCATACAACAGAAACCATCGCACGTCGCATGCTCGGCTGCCGAGTTATGCAAATTATTGCTTAGTGCAGAGATAAACTTTCCGATAACAGCCTTCCCTGAAATAGTGTCCATAGTGTATACCTTACAGCCCAATTTCATCTCAGCTGTAGCAGGTGCACTTACATATGTAATAATAAACGTCACATTCACATCGGGCAGAAGGAATTCAAGGCGGAAAGGTACTCGATTAAGCAAGGCCATCGTTTATCGTGCATTATTTAGAAGGGCAATCATCTACAGCGGCCATTTGTGTTGCGTTCTATCTGACTATTATACTGTCTGTAAACGATCAATGGCGTTTATAATGGTACAGAAAGAGTCAACGTAAGCCGTATTCCCTGTAATACGGATATATATTTAAGGATTTCACTTGGTCAATAAGAAATCACATTCTCTTTAGATGATGCACAATGCGAATTGCAGCAAACAATGGCATCTGGAGTTGGACCAATAACGATTATCTGCAACAAAATCACCACTTCTGATATCAAGTTAGTGCTTTTAAAACCGTTAACTTGCCTCTCCCGCAAATGGGTTATGAACTGGGTTGTGAAACATTCTCTTTGTGAGTTGCCTTGTGTGAGGATAGTCTTGGGTTTGACACGATGTTGAAATCTGGTGCAGGGGAATTTAAGAAAAGAGAATGATTTGATGTGAGAAAGGATCATTTAGGCGGTCTATGCGTCGATGTTAAAGGCAGCGTCTTACTGATGTATTTACTTTGTTTGTAAGCAACTACGAGGCTAGAAGACAGCATATGATTCGTAAGTTAAGATTATATAGGAGTGTGAGTATTTGGGGCATTTTAAGACGAATTACGATCAAAACAGACACAAATAAGCGTTTAAAATAAACGCACATAAAATTGGTATAAAGATAAGCGTGTAACAAATGATATCAACAATATTGTGCAGGTGCTGTTTAAGTGATTACAGATAGAAACAAACAATAGCGTGTATTCCGTCATACCATCCCTGTGCCTTTCCTACAAGCAAGGCCAACAACGGTCCTTCTTTGCCGTCAGTCCATGAAAGCTCGTCAATAACCGACAAATGGTCCTCGACAGTCCCATGCTTCAACTTTGGGAAGTCTCACATGCGTTTTGGAAGCTTTTGAGTTTATGCCGCTAGAATGGGATCATAAACGTGTGCGTGACTAGTGGACAAGAGTGTTTCCCAGCGTTAAACTAGATTGTAAGGGCTACAACATATGCAAACAAAAAACGCCCTTCACTAGGAGCAGAATAAACCATGACCGATTATTCCATAAAGGGACCAGATACTTTATAATTATTCAAGGGTTTCATGAATGTTGTTCTTTAGTTTACAGCCCATTTAACATGATGTAAGGGTACATATCACAGAACAATATATACATACGAATATGCCTCAAACGTTAACGCACAAAATAGCATGGACGTGGTGCAAGACTATGCGTTCAATTGTTTTCAAGGCCAATTCCATTATATGACTTGTATTGACCTATATGCGCTTTTTATGATTCACTTCCTGTTCATTTGATAGATAGAGGGCTGCAATAACGAACTGGTTATAACAATTGTGTGCTTTCCATCGTCTTAATCGTTGGCTCAGTGTAGTCTTTTGATTGCATTATGCACAAAAAAAGCAACCCTATTTCTTGTAGAAATGAGCATACTTTGTGATTGTTATATGGGAATCTTAACATGGTGACTATCAAATGTAACATGGGGGTTAAAACCCGTGAGCTATTATATTCAGGCAACCCAAGGCAGTATGAACACACTGTTTTAGTAGTAATTCCAATCGACAATATGGCACCAGTGGTTATATTTTTGTCTTTATACGGGGTTGCGATTTTGCGATAGCTGGGTTGCCCTATCAGTGCAATGTGTCGTCGATTGATTTACATAAGCCACGTCTATATATGATGTTCCTCACTTTATAAATAATTAGCAGGTTACAAAACTTAATGGTAATGATTGTTCAATGTCTTCCTCTAGCTAATGATTCCAACAATGATCCAAACAACGCAAATAACTAGCTGTTTGCTTTGCTATGTAACATATTTTGCTTGAAGGATTCTAACAAATATACTCCGCAGTTAAAATCATTTCAACAAGTTGATCGCGCACTTGACAAAAATGACAATGCTGAAGCTGGTAATGATTAATTATGGTATGTCATAATGTATTTTATGTGAAGGCTTGCGCCTTATCGTGGTTGTTCTTAGCGGTTTTCCATATCTCGCGCGCCAAGTTGGTAAGTCGCTTCACTCCCGCTAGGGGCGTTAGCGACCATCCAATCACAGGCGTTGCACCAGGCACGCGGCCTGTTCTCTTCGCGCATCGCCATTGGAAAACTTTGCAGCAAAAAGTTCTCTCAACAGTTCTCAAAGTTTTCATTGTTGTTTCTACCTGATTTTTCTTTGCTCATCACCGACTCATTTCTGCTTCTTGGCCACTTCATCCAGTTACGAACAGCACTTATTGAGGTAATATAAACATTACTTATTTGGCTGCGAAATAGTCTGTTTACTAGTTATCATGGCTGTTGCCATCATCGGCCATTCGTACGTTCGCCGTTTGAGTGATTATGTGGCGAACAATGGAGTGCAAACGAACAATCTTCGTTTCAATGACGAAGAAGTTTTGTTTCATGGGTTTGGAGGTGCTAAACTTCGTGGCCCAAAATCAATAATACCCAATTTACATGGCTGGTTAGGGTCCCGGGTTTGGAAGGTTGTGTTCCTTCAGTTAGGAATGTGGGTGGATATGACCTGTGCAATCAGTCATATCCACCCGAGGAGGTTGCGGGAGATTTGTTAGCCATTGCCAAGTTCATCATCAATTGCTATCATGTCTCAACAGTTGTTATTGGCCAGGTCCACTATAGAATTACCTGTGTCAAAGGTTTTAATGACCGAGTTCTTGAAGCAAACAAGCACCTCCGTTTCAAAATCAATGACTACCCAGGAAACTCGATTCAGTTTGCTTCTCTGCGAGGTTTGGCCCACCCTTACAAGTCTCAATTCTCGAGCGATGGCGTCCACTTCAATAACTTTGGGAACAAGAAACTGTTCAATGGTGCAATTCTCCGTGCAATCAAACCAAGGGAATTGTAGTCACTGCAAGTTATGCCCCCCCTTTCCATTCCCCATGGTAATGGTGCACCTGCTTATAATTTTGATGCAGTCTTAAAAAAAAAAAAAAAAAAAAAAATTGTTTGTTTGTTTGCACTGCTAATGTTTTTCGCCAGTGCTGTCATGTGTTACAGTTTGATAGCCTTGCCATTGGGCACCGCAATTCCTGGCACATGTTCAGATGGGCTAAGCAGACAGTTCAGTTGGTAGTCGGAGAGAAATATGTGCAGTTGTGTCATAACACATTGCAAGATCATTTCCCTCATTAAAAAAATTATTATGGTCAATGATATATGTCTCGGTCATTTGCCATAACAAGCCCCTCTTTGGCTTGATTGCAAAGTTTGGGTTGGCATTTGCCTTTGTATACGTAAAATATATGACCACTAGTTGTTGTGTGATTATGCGTTTGATCCACTTTCCCTTCTTTTTCCCCCCCCCTTCCCTTTCCCTTCTCCCCCCCTTTCCTTCTTCCCCCTTTCTTTCTCCCCCTCGTAAATATCTGACCTAGTTTTTGTGTGCTTATGCTGTTTTCTTAAGCTGGCATAGCACCATTTATACTGTCTTGCTTTGTTGTTGTATTGTTTGGTTTAGACCATTATTGGTCTACAGTGCAGTGCATTTAGGCGGCCGGTGCGGTCTTGTGTTTCAGTTGTATAGCCTTGCTACTAATGTAAATCAGTTTGTGGCATATGCGCAGATGGGCAAAGTTGTCAGTAGCTTGGTTGTCAATTATCGTTATGGGGTTGTGGCATACTGAGTCACAGTACACTCAGATTCTTTTGTACTGTCCAGTTTCATTCAAAACTTCGTCTTGTTTGGTTTGGGCATGTATATTCGCAGATTGCCACCAACACGGAGGAACAGACGGGGACGTTCTGCAAGTGCAGTAGACCAACCTGATGGCTCATCTACTTCTTTTGGCACCGGAGTTGATGTCGCAGCAGCCGCCCCCTTCCCAGCTTTTCCCCGGATGCCTCGGTCACCTGCAGCAGAGTTCCAGCTGGACCAGGAAACCCTCATCGATGGCATCTATACTAGGATGCGCCGTGATGGTCTTCTCCCATCATTCCTTACGCCTGTGGTTTCGCAACCACAACCAGATCCTAAGCCGCCAATTAATCAGCAAGAACCAGAAGTGGTTAACCAGGCATTGGCGTCAATATTAGGTTCAGGTGAGTTGCATGACACTGAGTCTCAGGCCCCAACCAAAAACCCTGTTAGACTCGCCGCTCCATTGGATGCGCACATCCCATTGCTGACTACGCAACTAATATGGGAAGGGCGTTTTGTTCACCTGCAGGAGCTTGTCAATCCCATCCCCAAAAAACCCCAAGATGGTAAAGACAAACCCAAGCAATTACTCTCAATTGGGGAATGGTCCGAAGCATTTGAGATATTTACATCTATTGCATGTGAACAAGACCCTCAACTGGCTGGGGGCCTGCTGAAATATATGGCCACAGTCAAAAAAATGGCTAAAACTTACGGGGCAGAGGCGTGGCGCCACTATGATGATAATTTTCGGTGGACAATGCAATTTGACACTAGCCTAACATGGGGTCATGTTGACCTCATGCTGTAGACAGAGGCTTCACACCTCGCATTACAATATGCCCCAGCCAGGCCACTCCTCTCAAAACCTTTTAGTGCAGGGCGTGTGGGACAACACCAGCAGCCCTTTCGTCTAGGCACTTGCTGGGCCTACCAGCGATTTGGTCAATGCACCAACAAGCAGTGCCGATTTCAAAACACCCATTGCTGTTACAAGTGTCAAGGGCCCCACAAAACATCAGCCTGTCAGGGTAACGGTCAATCCCGAATTGCCTCACAGTCTGCAAAAAGAGGTGGTCACTCCAGTGAAAATTAAACAATTGGAGCAGTTCCTGTCCGGGTATCATGCATCCACTTTAAACTACATTTTACAGGGTTTTCGATTTAGTTTCAGCATTCAATACCAAGGCCCATTGCAAAATCAATTGTCAAAAAATCACAAAAGTGTTCAGCAATTTCCACAAGTGGTGCAAAATATGATACAAAAGGAGCTTCAGCTCGGCAGGATTTCGGGGCCCTATGATTCTCCTCCTTTCTCAAACTTTGTGGTTTCCCCTTTAGGCGTTGTACCAAAAAGAAAGAAGTTAACAAATTTAGGCTTATTCATGACCTTTCGGAACCGCCATTTTCTTCAGTGAATTATTTCATAGACCCCAAAGACAGTTCAGTCAAATATGAAACTCTTGATGATGTCATTCAATTAGTTCAATCGTTTGGTTCAGGCTGCACATTGGCAAAATGCGACATCGAAGAAGCTTTCCGCATTATTTCCAATTTAAGGAAAAAATCTATTTTGACAAATGCTTGCCAATGGGATGCCGCATGTCTTGTAGCATTTTTGAAGCCTTCAGCTCTGCCTTACAATGGGCAGCCTATAACAAACTCAATGTCGCTGGTCTGAGCCACATACTAGATGACTTCATCTTTGTCGGCCCTCAAAATTCCAATAAAACAGCAAAAGACCTCAACAGTTTCCTAGCCATGTGCAAAAATTGCGGTATTCCCATCAAACAGGAAAAAACTGTCCCTCCCTGCACAAAATTAACTACTCATGGCATTGAGCTCGATTCGTTAGCAATGCAGGCTAGATTACCTATGGACAAGGTGCAAAAGTGTGTCGCCCTCCTTACTCAATTCAGAACAAGGAAAAAGATCACGCTAAAGGAATTACAATCCTTGGTAGGGGTTCTTAACTTCGCTTGTCGAGTGATTCAACCAGGTCGGCCCTTCCTTCCTAGGATAATTGACCTGACAGTAAAGGCAAGCAAACCTCATCACAAAATAAGGCTCAATTCCCAGTCAAGAGCAGACGTGCAAGCGTGGTTAGATTTCCTTTCTGTTTATAATGGGATCTCCTTGTTCCTTGAAGAATCCTGGACTCGTTCAGAGGACCTCAAACTCTTCTCTGATGCATCTGGTTCGCTGGGTTTTGCCGCAGTATGCGGAACACATTGGTTTGCTGGAAAATGGCCAACCTCCTGGGACAAATATCACATAACTCTTAAGGAACTGTTCCCAATAGTAGTCAGTATTGAAATTTGGGGAGATTGTCTCTCACGTAAAAAGATTCTTTTTAAAACCGATAATACTGCGATCGTTGCTATAATAAACAAACAAACTTCCAAAGACCCAGTCATAATGATTTTGGTGCGTCGTCTGGTGGTTGTTGCCCTCAAATTCAACATAATGTTCAATGCTCAGCATGTTCCTGGTTTTCAAAACGTTGTGCCTGACAAATTGTCCCGTTTCAATTTCCAGGAAGCCAAAAGAATTGCTCCTTGGCTGGATCCACATCCTACTCTAATTCCCAGACACCTGGTCTCCCTTCACTGAGGCAACAAGCCGCTAAGCTCCTTTCGGAATCCTTGGCTCCTTCCTCAAGGCTAGTTTACCGCCGTGCAGTAGTTAAATATGCTAGTTTCGTAGATTCAGTCCACTCATCTCGCTCTTTCTTTCCAGTGTCAATTGATTTTCTGATCACTTTTATCACTTACATTCTCAAGGATTTGCTTCCTCTTCTATACTTACGTATTCTACTGCTGTTTGCTTCTTCAACAAGATGCTGGGGTTCAAAGATCATTCATCTTCATTCATTGTCAAAAAAATATTGAGCGGTGTACAACGGGCAGGTATTGCAAAACCACAACGTAGCCCTATACACCTATCTCTCCTTCATACCATAGCAAAGTCTGGCCTTTCCAACTTTAATATCTTGCTATTCCAAAGTATGTTCCTTCTGGCTTTTCATGCTTTTCTCAGAATTGGGGAAATCACCATTCGAGATCAGCACATCACTTCGCAATGCGTGCAACTTCATGACTGCAATTTTACTTTCTCCTCTGTTCCGCCAGGCAATACACCTACAGGTGTAGAAATAACACTGCGCTATTTTAAAGGAAATACCTCACGACAGCCCTTTGTTATTCGCATCAACTCCGCAACAGTGTCTCGTTATTGTGTGGTGTCAAAACTACAGCAATATACATCCCTTCGCGGAACAACCTTGTGGCATTCCAGTTTCACGTAGTGCGTTTAGCAATCAGCTTAAAGCTACTCTTCGTCAGGCAAACATCAGGGACGCGCATATTAAACCACATTCCTTCCGCTTGGGAGCCGCTACCTCAGCTTGTGCACAAGACGTCTCTGACCAGGACATTCAAAAACTAGGTCGGTGGAAGTCCGATGCATACAAGCGATACATCCGCATTCCACATTTTCAGGCGGTCACTAGCGATCCCCCATCCTCAATCTAAATCACTTTTAAGTGGTATGTTCATTTCATCTTAATAGAGGTTTTTCTTTGTAATCATTAGTATTATTAGCAACACGGTCCAGGCATCAGTTGTAGCCTGGTGGCTAGCTGACCACTGGATTGTAGAGCTATCAAGTTTGCCAATAAAACACCATGTAATAGCCACAGTTGTAGTCTGGTGGCTAGCTGGGGCTTATTTCTCTTACATTTGTTTTAAGGGCCTATCAAACCAATTCAATATTATCAATATAATCCGGGATTCAATTGTAGCCTGGTGGCTAGCTGACCACTGGATTGTAGAGCTATCATGTTTGCCAATCAAACACCATAACATAGCCACAGTTGTAGCCTGGTGGCTAGCTGGGGCTTAATACTCTTACATTTGTTTTTAATGGTCTATCAAACCAATTCAATATTAGCAATATAGTCCGGGGATCAGTTGTAGCCTGGTGGCTAGCTGACCACTGGATTGTAGAGCTATCAAGTTTGCCAATCAAACACCATGTAATAGCCACAGTTGTAGCCTAATGGCTAGCTGGGGCTTAATTCTCTTACATTTGTTTTTTAAGGGCCTATCAAACTAATTCAATATTAGCAATATAGTCCGGGGATCTGTTGTAGCCTGGTGGCTAGCTGACCACTGGATTGTAGAGCTATTAAGTTTGCCAATTAAACACCATAAAATAGCCACAGTTGTAGCCTGGTGGCTAGCTGGGGCTTAATACTCTAACATTTTGTAACTGCCATAACAAAATTTAGTAATAGAGGCATGATCCACGTCTCAGTTGTAGCCTGGTGGCTAGCTGAGGAATCATTTCCTTAACAAAGTGTTTTAGATGGTCTGTTTCGGCAGTTGTAGCCTGGTGGCTAACTGTTGACTGACTAAAGAGGCTCAGTGATATATTCCTCCTGCAACTCCACACTACTACCTCAGTTAGCTTCAGTTTTTGTTATCAGTTCACCATTCACATCTGTGTGTCATGCTCTCTGATATTGTCTTGTAAAATCCAGATATGGATTGTTACATTATCGTCATTGCTATTAGTCTATTGTATTACATTGGATACTTTGGGTGGGGGAAGGCGTGCCTGGCTTGCCTTGTGGAAGGCGAGCCTGGCTTGCCTTGTGGCCGTATTCTGGCCCCCACATTGCTGCCAACTCTTGTATTATATTGTATGAATTGTATAATTTACCATGATATGCTAAATATACATGTATAATGTTAGCACATGCTATTGTATATAAGTTTAGTCTGTATTTTGATTTTAAATCTGTAATAAAACGTCACTCAATTCATGAGTGACTATATACAACAACATGATTTCTGTTTGATGCAATAACATTGTCAGCAACAGAGCAGCAGTATCCAACGTAGCTAGCATTATTTACTCGGTATTCTTAACAGCATACACCAATTCTTGTTATCCTGGCAGCAAGCCATGAGCATAAAGCATATTTACTTCCACGTGTGAAGTGGTTTTATTCTAGCCCTTTGGCTTGCAATTCATTTACTACATATGCATCACGATAAAAGTAAACAATCTTAATCAGTCTCTGCCGTGATTGCATCTGTTATTGCAACTGTACAAATACCCTATCGCCAGTGGAAAAAGGGTCTGGTAGATTTCACATACGGTTAGTTTCATTGCTCGATCAGCTGTGAAATAACTGTGGTGTGTATATATTTGCATGGACGGATGGTGTACATAACGCATGACATGATGCAATGTGGTTTAGGCATGCCAAAGTATCATGCTTCACTATATTGAAGCCATACTTGATGAGCATGTCATCAGTTGGTGGCATTTACGGCAAGAGCTATGATGAGTAACCGGGCTCGTGTTTGTTCATATAGGGCTTTTGGAAAGCTTGCCTAATATATTCTAATGACAGCAGCAGCGATTACCGATCTAAAGCATCATTCAATGCTATGTTGGACGTTCTGTGTTATAGAACACTCTCCAATGGGCACTATTGCTCAAGCATTGACCGCGATGACACTGCTTGTATACTTTCTATCACAACGGGCATTAAGGTCCAAAAGATAGCATTACGTGTCCACAGACGTTGGGATATTAGGGTGATGTCGAGATCTGATGTGACGTAATCATAATAATGAAAAATATTGGTATTAATGTGTGACCATGTGGTTAATGCGCCATACGGGAATAATTGAGACTTTAGGTTAGGCGAAATATCTCTCCTCAAGTGGGAGGAGGATTTTAACCGATCAGCAGAGCCTTAATGCGTGGACAGAAGCGGTCAGAAAATGTTTGAAGCTTTAATTTACATAAGGTTCGCGTATCAATATAAGGAATTTGTTGCGTGACGAGAATGCTCGTGTGAGGTAATGATACAAGATTAGACAGGATATAGTAGTCCCTACTGCAGAGTGACATTTGTTGTCGGATATTACCGTGTAAATTAAATATTGTTTACCTGAACGATGAAAGTAATGAAAGTGAAGTATCTCAATGTAAGTGTGTATTTCTGGGCTTGTTCAGCTTTTATACTTTCATAATATATCATGTTAATATACGTGTAGGATATGCTTGAAGAGTCTAGCTACGCATCAGTTCAGGGATTAAATGCCAAGGCATTGTGCTGGGATAAGCTGATAGTCTTATTTATGTTTTAATGGATGCTCAAATGCATGACTCGATTAGCTTACTGAACCTGTCACATAACTCTTAGAATGGGAATCATGCCTCTCCTCACTCACTCATTAATTGGGGAACAATCCATGTTTAATCTGCGGGACTTAGATGTGGCTTAACAGCTTGTGTTTTATTGTGGATCAGAGCGCACCATCATACAAGAGGTATAGTACATATGCAGCACACATAAAGACAGTATTAAACGCGGTCTGAAAAATTCAAAGTGGTCGCCTGTAACAAGTGTTTAATATAAACATAAATCCTCGACCATAGCACTTTTGCACAAGTTAGTCTCCACCTAGTTCTCAATTAACTTAAGTGGACGTATCAACATCCGGTGTCTTAACGTTCCCAAATAAATGACACTCCAAATAAGTTTGTTTTGCGCTCCGCTACATCTTGTAAATGATCTATGGCTGACAATACAGCTGTACAGTTTCTTTTTTTCTGCATTAAAAAGAAATGCTGCTATTTCCTATGTAATCGACAAAACGAGATTGTGACAAAATATTTTATGATGTCCATATGTTTTCACTAGTGCACGCTGGATTCATATAGATGACATGTGCTGCAGCCAAAATGCGAATGTATTTGCTTATGAATCATGGATAATATGTAAAAGGAAGCCTTTTTCGACCGCACATGTGTTAATTAGCATTAAATGTCTGATAATTGCACCAGAAATTGCTAATAATCCAATTTATTATTATCAACATTGTAGCGCACGTGTTTATTTAGTTGTGAAAGTGATTTTGAAAGATCACAATGAAAACAGAGATTTCCTTAAATATATGTGTACGCCTTGAATCCGTATACCGTTTGTAGTCCATGGTTAGGACGCAACATAACAAGTGTTATTTGAATTCACGAGAATAAGTCAGCCGAGGTCACGAAAGCCGTTCTATTTGATTGAAGCCCTCAGATGATGTAATTGTCCGCCATGCAGCTAATGTAGATAAATCAGGATAAATATGCATATGAAACAAGAAATTGCAACAAATTACTGCAGTGCAAAATGCTTAAGGTTACATGTGCTCTCGACTAAAGTATAATTCATCGCCTCGTTTTCCAGTAGCACGAAAAATTATACAACATTGCCACCCGCATGCTCTACTGCCACTTTATTAAAGTGCCAATTGCATAGATAAACATTTCCATGGATTTCCATGAAATAGCTCCCCACATGTTTGCTTCGCCTCACAATTTCCACTCAGCTGGAGCAGGTGCATTAGGGTTTGTATTAATAAGCGTCATGTTCACATTGACATTTTACCAAAAATGGTCCGTTGTAACCGAATCTTCACTTTTAATAGGCATACTTGGGCAGAAACAAGAATGTCACATGTACAATGTTGACCTCAATCTGTATGTTGAACGTGAGCACTTGTGAGGCCCAAAGTCTAACGGCGCACTGCAGACCACGTATATTGCTAATGCTGTAAAAGACCTTCATTGAGTGGTATCTGAAATCCCACAGGATAGTAAAGTATGTTTTACAAACAACCCTGTTGAACTCTTCTAATGTAAATATACTGTCATGCGCTAACGACTGCCGAAGATCCTTGCCACTGTATAACGTATGCAGGCATCTGGCTCTCTCTATAGGGCAGCTTGAATTACCGAAACAAATCCGACATAAATGCTTTATGTGACATATAATTGTTCAAGCAAGTATTTCAAATAGTTGATACCCATGCATTGATATCGGTTCTTAAGTATAATGGAGATTATTGAAGAACGGTGAGGGGTTGGGGTTATTTGGAGTCGTAGTTCGATCAATATAGCACTTCTAAAATATATTTAACGCTTATAATATGGCGTGTCGTGAAAGATATCAGCATGATATCGATTACACGTAGCATCATTGGATTGATATGGAGGTGGACAAAAGCTTACTCCGTTCTTACAAGCCATGCAACCAATGACCCCGCCCCCTCTCCGTAAGCCATGGATGCTTGCCAAGCACCGAGCAGCCTTATTCGTAGAATCTCACACTCGTTGTGAGTGCTCGTGGGTATAATTTTGTATGTGGTCCTGTTATCATATTCTGGGCCACACATACAACAGAACCGAGTTGGGTTATAAGGGCAACAGCACATTCAAATGGGCCGCGCTCTGCGCAAATGGAGTTCAACGAGTCATGGCCGTTTCCCCAGTAAAAGGGCTGTAAGATATACGCTTTTCCAAAGGCTTGATATGTAGTCAAATATTGTATGAGTAAATGTATTCCTATAACTGCTAATTTAGCATGATGCATTAAATGTCAGAGAGCTTAACCAAGAACAATTTCTATGTGTATATATAGAAATAGCCATGTTTCAAAATAAATAGCGTTATTGATACGTTTTGGCGCGGTGCGAAGTTAATTAAGAGGTATTTACATACCATATACTGGTTGTATGTGACAATCGCTTGTTGATTTCACTGTCGACTGCAAGATATTTTATATCGCTGTTCTCATTATGTAGTCTTCATGAATCAATCAGGTAAAATAGATTTGGAATGAATAAATAGATTTAACAACAAATAGTTTCTGTTACGCTATCCTTGTCGAATACACACGGGCAATGATTAATCGCATTGGATAGACTGCGACTATACATAATACTTTAAGGTTACTATTTGATTATTAATCGATTACTTTGAACAATTGTAACAAAATACCATTTCTACAGCAGAATCACGTTTTACATTTGCTTGATTGATACGAGTAGTATTTTTAATAAAAGGAAAAGCGATTCGCACGTTTAGAGCCGTCGAATTGTTCATGCATCGCTTATTGATTAATTTTATCCTTGTTCCTTTAGGAAGCAATAATTCGCATTATTAATTCCGTCAATGGTTTTTAAACAGATGCACATATCAATCAGTTCGCAGTTACACTGTATGATAACAATCGTCGATAGGCCGAGGTAAAAACCATACAGTTACATTACGCATTTAGCTATAACCGGAGGTAAATTGCGACATGCGTAGGTCTGACAAAATCTCCAGACGTCTCCATCAATCTGCTGACAGAGGTGATAATGTTTTTGTATCTTGCCAGCAACTTCCATAGATACATTTTCTGACAAGTCTTGGCCGACGGACGTACAAGCTTTATGTTATGAGGTTACATAATATGCCATAATTGTCCGCGTTCTCACCGACAGGAAGTAAACAATCATCTGCTTCGGCGGAAAAGGGTAGCAAGATGTAACTTAGTTGGTCCTGCAAAGCATTTATAACTGTAAATGTGCACATCGTATTAAACACTTGTTAGTCCTTCCTTTCCGACTTTGGCTACCAAGCTTCAAATAGCAAGCTTATCAAACGGCTTAATCTACCTTCATTACCTGACTCAGCATGTCCTGGATACATCATGGATGATAAGTCTGTTCGCACACATCCCGAAAAGCCAATCTGGTATCGGTGTAATATTGCCTCCAAGACGATGACCAAGTTAAGTTATTGAAGGCGTTTTGCGTAACATCGATCGGTAGTTGATGGCGCGTCTCCAACATAACCCTACCGTTTATAGCTTCAATGCGTCTTAACTTCACTTGCGTCAGCATGAAAGCCTGCCCTGCTCTTTGATATCCTTATATCATATCTACAATGGGCCATAACGTATGGAGCAATGCATCGCACGACGTTCACAAAGGTCTAAGATGTAATATTGTGTTCTTTGATCTGTGATTTTACATCAGTCTTATTTCAGAAATGAACAGTACTGCAATCTATCAGATATACCGTGTATTTAAAAAATATAAATGAGCATTTTCCATAATGAGAGTGATTTATATATATATATATATATATATATAGATATATATATATATATATATATATATATATATATATATATATTTTATATATATACATATATTTATGTATATATATATGTATGTACATATATATATATCTAAAGATATATATATATATATATGAATATATATACATATTTATATATATATATTTCTCTATATATATATATATATATACATATATATATATATATAAATATATATATATATATATATATATATATATATATATACATATATATATATATATGTGTGTGTGTGTGTGTGTGTGTGTGTGTGTATATATATTTACATATGAATAACATATATGGTTTACCACATGCCAACCGTGGAATATAGTGGATAATGCAGCGAAAGAGGGCCTATTTATGAAGCAGTAATTATGCGTGTAGGCCTGAAATCGAATGCCTAATGCTTGTTTTCGATTTCTGATAATGGAGGTAAACATCATACCTCAAATACGCATACGTTTAAACCAAATGTTTAGTTTGCATGTTTGCTTATTTGTTCAACTGCCTTGATACCAACTTGTTAGCAGCTGGCGTTTTGGGACAGAAGCAATTCTTGGGCACATGGTTTGTTACTGTATTTCTTTCCATATCCTGCTGCCCGACGCGAGAACCAGGAGTTCATCGATTTCTACTTCCATTGATATCGAATTAAAAGGTAGTTAACATCGTCTACTGCAGGTAATGAGATGCGCTGAATCACTATAATTCACCACAATAAAACCGACGATTACTAGAACAGACATTCTTAGGCTGAGGCCAATACGAAATTTCAGGCTTATGCTGTATCAACCATATGAGGATAGTTTATAGTGAGATCCGAATCTGCGCATTATAAGACAGTCGCGGTAAAAGGAATTCAACAATGCCACGATTGCGTGATGGTAGAAATATTTACCACATGGGGAAATGCGCTTTGGCGGTAAAAGCTAATCGCTGCGATCACTGTTCACAACAAATGTATTGCTATATTGCCTAACTGTGTAGATATTTAGGCTCTTCGTGTACACGATGGTCGAATATATTTAAGTATTCACATGTGTGTTTGTGTATGTACAGGAAGAATATGGGTGGGTGCTGCCCGGTGTGTGTAACATAATGAGAGGAGCATCTTCTGATGAGGGACCGTTAATTAGCTGAAGTTATGTTTCTGTGTGGGCTGGAAGATCCACAATGGGTCGCAAAAAACTGATCAATCAAGATGAGTTTGGCATATTGATTAAACTTCAGCTATCAGGTCACTGATTTGGCTGCATTCAAAGTTGGTGTTTTAACGATTCCAACGAATCTCCAACTATTATATCCATCAACGCGTTTCCCGGTAATGCACATGAGCGGTATTTGTGGATCCCGAGCAGCCATGCCCTTGACGTCTTTAACGCTCACAACCTTTTCGTTGGCTTGCACTGGTGCGGTCAATCTATTTTGAAGCTCAAAGTAATCATGGCAATTGATGTGCCCGGGAATGGTATGATGATCGACGATCAGATGCAGCTTTATATAGACCTACATTTATTACTAAGAAATAAACTGCTGGGTGATGATCGCATAGAGACCCATACACATTGCAAGAGAAGTAGTCAGTAACAACTTTAGACGCATATGGCTTGTATCGATTGAGATACAACGATTCATCTGATGTTTGTAACATGTTATTGTATGTATAGTGTGAGATATGAGGGCGTCGAATTAACTCCGTTGAATAATATTATCTTTGGCTTGTCAAACATTTTATTAGGTAAACTCAATATAGTGTGCTGTATACGTGTCGTACACTGAGTCAGCTAGAATTATAATACCTAAGCTACTGAAATTATAATGAATATCATTGATTAATATTATTGTCATGCGTACGTTGCTTACTTTACGATATCACCAGATGTAAGTTGTTTGGGTATTTAAATTGATATAGGGATCTTGGTTCTTAGATTGATAAAGGGATCGAACCTGCGAAGCCAACAAACCGAACGGAAAACGCCATAGCGAGATGTTCTTGCATCACAGCGTAATGTTCAAGCACTGTCAAGACATATCAAAGAGCTGGAAAACTTCCATTTCCCAGCTCTTCGCTCAATCCATTCAATTCAATGTCAGGACCGAATCATCAACACAGATCCTGCTACTCCAGTAGTTTTTATCGCTCTGGTGGGCTCTGGGCGTATAAATCCAGACGAGAAGCGTGGAGTCACCACTACCAACAAATCTTTTCACGACGAACGGTCATTTTCATAGCAGTTTCTCTATTTGCACAACAGCCTCGTTTCGTACATTATTCGTACATAACAAAGAATTTAATTTCATAACAGACAGGAGCTAGCCGGTGTTGCGGCAAGGAATATGGTGATCTACCACTGACTATGTTTGTTTGGCTATAAATTAAACAAGGATCCAACCTCCGCAATAAAACAAAGTCATCATCGGCATCAACCGGCCAACGCAATGAAACTTGCAAGCTTTGATGTTTGCTATCATCGCATTAAATGAATTTTGTGTCATTGAGATGCAGCCTATATATTGGACGACAACGTGCCGCCGATATCCATAAGCCGAATGCTGCAAACCTGTGCTAATAGTTGAATGGTATTAAATGAAGCTCACATACAACAGTGGCCTAGCCTACCACAGCCTGATGGCCTTTCAGGCGTTAAGTGAGCCTCAGATTTGATAAACAGGTAATCATATCATATTCATAAACTGCACAAACACGGACAGATACAATGAGCTCGCTTCTATCATGCTATAAAAGGGCCTTTAAAAATACTCAATGCTTTCCATAAAGTCGACGTTATTTGTGTGGGTGATGTAATCGATCCCTTTATGAAACAAGAGTCGTTAAAAGTATACACACTGTCTTAATATGCTATCGTGTCAGGCTCGGCCGGTTTTGGTCGCACTGCAGTGTAAAAACCATGGTGTTTGTTTATGTGCTCATCGCTCTAATAAACCTCTTTGCTGGTGCATGTTGAATTAGGCAATGGCGTGGGAAAGAATGCTATGTTATAAACCTGCGATAAAAAGCTTGTTCTAAAAAATAGAAGAGATCTGGACATTGAACCATGCCGAGTATAAACATTTCACGCGTTTAGAACCGTTCCAATTAGGATTCCGAGATCTTTAACAAATCGAATACAGATTGTGTGTGCATGCTATATTACCATTGGCCAGCTACTAATAGAGACAGAACCAATGCCTGGCAAAGCCAATTGTACCAGCATAGGATCAATTGAAGCTTTGTCTATTTCTGCTCTCAGGTGCGTAAATGCGACAATAATGTGTAGGCATAAGTGAGCGCAACTCTTACAGTGGTGTGCTATTAGTGCTATAGGTGTCAGGGCGGCAACCGGTGAGACAAAACATCGGCTAGTTTCATAATGCTTATATAGGTGAAAATGAATTCCATCAGATGTTGTTCAGCCCATTAAGCATGCAAGAAGGTTAATTGATTCATACGTACGAATGGTGAAAGGCATCACTAATTATTAAATAAAATATGCGCAGAAGTAAATTTCTTGATATCGCATATCAAACGCCCATTTACAAAGCAGGGGTTAGGAAAAACAAAATTATTTATACGTACGTACTGTGAGGGGCATCACTAATGATTATATGAAAGTAATTTGTCCTCAAAGAGTGTAGGTGTAATACCAAGTACTCGTATAGTACGCCCTGTGAACCATGCGCCAAACATATCATTTTTTATTAGTTGCTTATCCCACTTGCTGGACGTTCAGGGTCAATGTATAGAGGTAGAGCATTAATAAACACGGGTTGCAGCTCAAAGCGAGCCGCACTATGTGCTTAGAAAATTGTTAGTGTATTCCATTGTCACATTCGTTATTATGCTTGCTAGCTAGGCAAAAATCGATATTATGCTAATACAAGGTGCGCAGAAGTAAACCGCTTATCATACGCCCATTCACAGACCAGAGATTAGGATATAAATTTTAACTGAACCAGACCAGCATGTGACACGTAATCATGCATGCAGAGCCAAACTGACATTTGTGATTGTATTGTGCACCGACTTACATCACACAATGCCTCAAAATAAGGCTCAATCCTTTAGTTAATGTATAGATATGTAATCATATTGAACATTCGGTATCATTGATTAGTAATTCAAATACTCATCCGATCCTCACTGCAATCAATCATTTACCATCCGGCCTGATTTTTTTTGAACATCTGTGTCATATGCATGAAGATGGCAATTACCTAACAACACGCTAGAAACCCATTCACCGTCTGCAATATAACAACCCACACCTGGCAGTATGTGAGGATGTGACAGGCAACTCATAGTTGTTGTTGTAACATCTCTAGGTGTGGCACATCAGAGATAGAAGGTAATGATGTCTTACATCAATAGGGAATACAATGGTGTAGTAACTAACATTATGTGAGATGCCTCTAAGAGTGCAATCATAATTATTGCAATCAAGCACACTTACGCCTTAAAAATACACGTATTCGTTGCCAATGAGCGTCATCATCAGTTTTGAGCCTGCGAACACAATCGCAGACAATCCACAATATCCGCCAACATATATTCGGCGTCAATAACTGATGGTGATTGCGACGCTGATGAATCAGTCACACAGCTCATTCCTACTCATATCCCTTGTAAATCCAACGATAGCAACCTCCTTCAGCCAGAAGACCAATCCTTTATCGCGCAGGAAACCCAATGCAATCATATCATACAACGTCCTCGCGAACCAGATATCAGCCAGTCAGCCTATCGAGAAATGCCTTGCTCGAGATAAGGCGATTAATGGTACTTGTCTGCAATATCTGCTGAGTCGGATATAGGCTCGGTTCCACTCCAAAAAACCGACGCTCCACCTCAGGAACCATAATTGGATTATTCCAATATAGTGTTTTACAACGTTTATACCCAACTCGTCCGACTGAGTGTTCATAGATGCTAACTAAACTATAATATAGTTATATCCTTTGCTGTAAATATCACTTTTACTAAAGGTGACTTCTATATGTTCTTCATTAATCATTTGCCGCAACCGTTGGGGAATATGGAAATTGGGGCTGTATCGTTACATCTTGTCAAATTCAGTGCACATTGCGATGCATCGCTTGACGAAGAGGCCATCATACTGGATATCCACCTTTGCATTGGATGTTATTAGGCATTCTTAAGTTCATATTTGATGTCTGAGGAACGCAAGGATACAACTGTCGTTTATTAATCCGAATAATCCCCAAAACGCTTAGCATGTCACATTTCCGGTGCAAAGTTAGTCAAAATGATTAATTGACTTACTTCAGGTTGGACCCCTTGAATAAACAATGACATTAAACAGCGAGGCACCATCCGATACGAGTATTGGCTGTATCGCAGTGGTGCCAAGAAAATAACCGTTTGGTGTCACCTCACTTTGTTTAGTGTCATTGACGTGCGGATAAGGACAGATTTATATATTACGAGATCAGTCTCGCATTTACTTAAGTTGGCCTGAATACAGTTAGACAGCCAATAATACATACAGTTTATGCTCGCATACTTCATTATTAGTGAAATAAGCACATCATTCGGATGTCTGAGCTCTATGACGCATTCAATAGTTATCCGTTTTGGCAAGGCAAACAACACGGTCATGGTAAAATGAAGCCCAGATAAAAGCATTCGTATTTCATAGATAGATCAAAAGAAATTTGTCAAACTGTTTCAGTCATTTACAAAGTATAATTATCCACATCATATTATTGTTTTTGCAACAGTCCTTGATTCATAGATGTAATAATATAGCTAGACTTGTGCCTAATTTCTCACGAGTGACACTCTGTAGAAAAGTCGGTACGTACATTATGCACAGAAAATACTGTATTTCAGTCAATACCCAAATGGAAAACTAGGCATGCCCTTTAAGTGGAATAATTTATTCCTTATTCGATGCTTTATAATTTTTAGGTATGTGAAATGATATAGGCAACGACCAATGCTGCCCCTTTTAAGCGCGACATGTTAACTTGGGGCTAAGGCTATATTTATTCGACCATCTCCGCATAACGATAATCAATCTCCAATAGAAATAGGTTGATGACGCGCACGTTGACTTGTCTTTGTTGGGTTGAGAAAATACATGCGAAAATAGCCTATCGCTTTTGATAATACAAAAATGACAATATATTTACCCGTTGCACGCAACATGAGCAACCCTTGAGCTTCTAGCATCCAAATTACCTGCTTATCATAATAGAATTAGTCTAGCCTGATATCTTGTGGATTAGGTTTATGATGATTCATATTTATATTCCCCTCCGCTGTATGTGCAAGTCCTTAAATCAAATCCATTCAAACATAATACAATCTTATGAGTATCATAGTCATAACTAGACGTCAAAGCCGCTGCAGATAAACGCACCTACTGCATTTCACACATCATATATATAGTTTTAAGTTTACGTGATATTTCCCTGGTATAAGGTGAATGTCGTGGAATTATTTCTGTGGGTTTTTTTGCCGCTGCTTTGGCGAGCACGATCAATGGTCTACCGATTGTAAGGTAAAATCGCCATTACATATATGGTATCGACGACAATTCACCATAATATAGGATTTAACAGGCATCCACATAAATCAAGAGACACAATTACTGAAATAGCTACCAGTTAGCGTAAGTGAAGCAGCAAATAGCGAAATAAACCGGTCACAAAAAACAATTGCTTTAATAGTTTACGTTATTCAAAATTCGGGTACTAAATGCTATACTGAGGCGCATTAAGATTTAACAAGTTCCTAGAATAAATACTAAGAGCCACAAAGACATTTATAGCATTTATTATTGCGCCAGTTCCATCTATAAATCCAAGATATTGGTATAATTAAGATATAGGAAGCCGATCATTAAAGAAATCGTCGTTCCGCTGGCAAAGTTGGCAGAAAGTACTATGTTGTGTTCGCAGAAGAGCCTAATCCGGTCATGACCGCCCCTTATAAGGGGAGTGTTAACAATGTTGGTACTATGTAAAAAAGCATCGCACAATACTAGGCTGGGTGTTGCTAAATCTTTATGCAGCTGAGACAAGAATGATTATTTGTCCAACATATTTTCTTGGGGAATTAAACATACATCCTTACCATGGCGTTTAGTGTTATTATTAAACACACATCCTTACCATGGCTGCTAGTGTTATTGTTAATTGGCTGGTACGCCAGTGATAAAGTTTGCGACGACGTTTAACTGTTAGATCTGTTCCGTGCCGTCACCCGCAAGTATGACAAATATTCCAGCATAACATGAAGCAAATAATGAAGGATATCGTCATACATGTTCCATCGATTCATGTACCGTTACCGAGACAACATTAAGCTGGTGATGTACGATGTGCTATCACGATGCAATTACTTTTGTCGGTTGATTATTACTTCGGCAACTCAAGGGGTATTGATGTGCAATCAATTCTTGCCGAAGGTGTGCCATCCTTCAGCCTTGCAGAAGATCGTTTATTCTTTGGCATTGGGTTAACAGTGCGTAGAATACCATTATACAATTAGACATGCTATTCGTAGTATATTGCAAGTCTTGCTTAGTCCGAAATCGGTGCATACGTTACGCATCATGCACAAGCGTTAACATTCCTATTTGTGGTGATAGTATTGATGATGTAGAAAGCACGGAATAGACTCTATATCAAGTAGATGCGTTTTAAAGGCGGTTGAAAAGTTGGTTCGATTAGTCTAATCAGTTTACCATCAATATTCCCGTTTTGTCTACAATCTGCCACAAAGAAAATGGAACAGCAACCAAAGTTGAATCTTAAGACGTCATCGGAACGTTTAACGTCTCAAGTTGCGATGTGATCACAGTGAGCGAGAGAGGCTTGGCGGCCTCATTTGGAAATAATGGCGTCATGGAACGCATGGATGTTTCCGGTGACGCTACGTCAAGTAATGTATTCGGGTTGTTGGGAGAGCACTGTCTATGTTGTTGCTCCTATTAGAATGCTTTTGGCATATTCCATTTGGAAAAAAAGTATATTCTACAAATGAACAGACAAGTTTTACGAGCCGCACTGAAGCCGTTATAAGGAAATATATCTGCAATATTTAGCAATGAAGAAAAGCGCTTGATTGGTCCACACACACACACACACACACACACACACACACACACACACACACACACACACACACACACACACACACACACACACACACACACACACACACACACACACAATACCACACACACACACACACACACACACACACACACACACACACACACACACACACACACACACACACACACACACACACACACACACACACACACACACACACACACACACACACACACACACACACACATACACACACCCACAGGACACGTTAGGTTTATACAATTGTGCTGATAGAACTGACCACCATATGCATCTGTTGGCCTATTACTAATATACATTGGTATTGTGGACTAAATAGATCAGAATAAGCCTCAATTTATTCGTGCCTGTATTCACTGTGTGTATTTTTATGGTCTTGAGCGCAACCCTGAAGTGATATTGTCCTCAGGTAGGGGTATGCTTTCGCCAAAGGGAATAAGTCAAGGACAACGCTCATCACTGTAGGAAAGGGAAGCCCATACAAGAGACATATTAATAGCGGAACTCTTGTGATAATACATTTTTAATGGCAGCATACTCACAAGCTACAGACAATACAAGCGGTGAGTGGCTTGATTTAATCCTATTCATATCCTTGACCAACTATTATATGGCTCCTATTAGCCTCGTGAAAGTATATCAATCTGATACCCCATCTGACGCTATAACCAGATCTTCAAATCACCAACTCAGAGCTTTAAAGGTACCGTCGTTGATAAGTTGCAATGTGGGGAATCAGCTCCACTATAATATCTGCTTAATCGGAGAGCTGAACCTTTCCTCCTGACTACGACGATCATTCGCTTACCCTTGCTGTAATATCAGTTATTTCCACCGTGGGCAATAGTCAACAGTACCGTTTTTAACATTAGACAAAGTGACTGATATGAGACATGTTCCCAGAGCATTTTGTCAAAGAACACAAAAGAAACAAGGAAAGTGCACTATGATTGAAATCTTCATCAAGACAGCTCTATTTCACTAAATTGTGCTAAAAAACCGCGGCATCGGGCATGTATCAGCCCAATTTGCTCCTAGAAGTTCGGCCACTATATATATATATATATATATATATATATATATATATATATATATATATAGAATAGAGAGAGAGAGATATAGATAGAGATAGAGAGAGAGAGAGAGAGATAGAGAGAGAGATCTAGAGATCTAGAGATAGAGATAGATATATATAGAGATCTCTAGAGAGAGAGATAGATATATCTCTCTATCTATCTATCTCTAGAGAGATTATAGAGATATCTAGAGATGTATATATATATATATATATATCTATGTATATATAAATATCTAAATGTGCATATATATATACATATTTCTCTATATATATATATATATATGTATATATATATATATATGTATATATAAATATATATAAATGTGCATATATATATACATATTTCTATATGTATATATATATATATATATATATATATATATATATGTATATATATATGTATATATATACATATAGAAATATGTATATATATATGCACATTTATATATTTATATATACATATATATATATATATACATATATATATATATATATATATATATATATATATATATATATATATATGTTTTTAATGGTGTTGGGTATGTAGACAGCCATCTAACAGCCAATGTGATTGGCGTGCAGATCCGATATAATGGGTCCACAGAGATGTCACATTTAACGGAGTTGGTCCATATAGCTGGCATAGTCAAGCGTTGAGCGGCATGGCACCGTGACATTTGGCAATCTATGGAGGCTTAGTTTTGCCTCTCGCATCGAAACAAATCGGTTGATATGAAAAAAAATCACCTTAGATGGTTCATATCTAGTTTATTCGACAATCATGTTATAATTGAGATGTGGGACAAATGTATTATCACATTCAGCGGTAGATTTTTGCACAGTATTATCCGACAGTTTTAATATGATCCTGGGTTGCAAGGTACAGCATAAATATTTAACTTAATGGGATTTGTGTGAGTTTGAGTTTAAACGCGTTATACATGATCTGAGACCGAATTAGCCTGACCCGTTTAAACAGTTAAAAGAAATAATATATAAATTTCACATCAGAAATTATTTTTTGAAACAAAATCAATGACCTGGCAATATGAGAGTTCCCCCACTTCAAATGTAACAATAGTGGCTGAGGACGTTGACAAATGATCTATGAATGCTCGTTATATCAAATTGAAAATCAGTTATATACTTATCATGTGTAAACCAGTAGATAGATATCCAATGTTTAGATCGATTATTCAGCACGTATATTTGGCTGATAACAAGAGCGTTGACGGTAAAACACCTTGATAACACAAATGTTTTGCTATCAAGAGATGTGACAATCAATGTCTAATGAGAGCAGTTTCCAGGTCTAAATAATCACCGCCCTGGTTATAGGTTGAATGACAATGTTTTCGAGCAAAGCCAAATTGCATGTTTGGTCCTCATATGCACCATATTTATTGTGAGAAAATCTGCTTAACGTTATTGATTGTCAATATATAAACGACGTGTACAGAGCAAAATTCATGATTAAGTCGGTCCTACATTTTATCAACGATTGGAAACTCGTAGGATGTATCATTAAGTTAGTCGTGCGATTAACTGTTGAACATTCTTCAACAAGAGTTTGTAATTTATGTGACAGGGGAAATGTATACCATCAGAGAGATTTAAATGGGACGTCAAAGCCATTGTGTGTGCATTTACTTCTTATTTCCGGATGTACCTCTACGTGTGCCCTTTCATGATCTTCTAATTACAACATTGGATTGCACAATGAATTATCACAAGGCGATTTACACATTGGATGTTAATCAACCCACACACCAGTAATTGCTTTAGATATAACGTCACCTGCCAATTCTGAATGAATTTTGTTTACGGAAATACATGCGAATCAGATGAGGCCCCGACTGCTCTTCGCTTTATAGCTAACTATTATGTCTAATGACCATAAAAGATAACTGTCAGCGTTGTACCATCCGACAGCCCTTGGCTATCTCGAGTGTTGGGCCCAGTTGTCTTACATGTATTATATATATTATTCGCGCAATTTTTGCTGGCATATTTGACTGCAACACTGTAAATTACAATACTTTTTGTGAATGATAATATATCTAAATGATGTTGGTGCGTGATAAAAACTAGCTTGGTCGATTTATTGCATCGTAGGAAGTCGTGAGACAAAAACTCAGTGCATTAAAGGGATAGATGTCAACCTCTTTTATCTCTCATTCTAAATGGCAGTTTGTAGGGCGTGACCACGCTTAACGATAAAATGTTAATCGGGTCGCCCTCAAAGAAACATGGGTAACGTTTTGCAGATGTTGAATTGCTGCTTAGGTAGCGAATTGATCGATTGCTTGTAAGTAAATACTATCAATATGCCTTTGCAATATGGTTTACCAAAGCTAAACTTCGACTTTAATTTTAACTGGTGACAGATACAAAAATGAATCCATGTGTCAGATGGAAGAGCTAACCGTGGCTGCTGTGGTTAATGAATAAGTTCAGTTCCCGAGAAACAAAGTTTGATTTAAAATGTACCACAAAACACGGGTGATTTTTCAAAGGCAACATATTTCAGATAGTAGTAGCGGTAGCAGTATTGACGTTAGCATAAACAGCGGGATGGGGAGTAATCATAGCAGAAGAAGTTAGCGAATAAATAGTGAGGTGTTACCAGTTAGAGTGGAAAAAGTATTGGTATTAGTAGTTGTTGTTGTTATACTGAGTACAGTTATAGCATACAATGCATAATACTCCATACTTAACGTGACTCCTGACATTCTGGTGACAACTACAACAGCTCATCTTTTCTCGGAACCTCAGTTTAAATGGCTGTTACAGGCGCTAGCTACAAATGCAAGCAAACTTTCACCACCGATTAATTTTGATTAATTGATATGTGTAACCAATTATTCAATAAACTCGGCATCCACCACAAGAAGTACTACCTAGACCATGTTGTCCTTGAGTATGCGCCGAATGACCACAAATGCATTATTATTTATTGCTCAAATCTTTTTGCAGCAGTTAAGGACTTAAAGTCATTGATAAATGTTGACGACCACTGTTAATCTAACTTTGAAAATGCCGTTTGGATATGCCCATTGTAAAGCCACCATTGAAATTGTGGCTACATTGGTGGCAGGACGTAATCAGTCATCGGAAGGCACTATGTCGTTCCAATCATGTAAGTGCCTTCACCCGTTGCGATGCAAATCACGCAGTCGAGGGTTATTGATTTTGATGAATGTGCAAGGTACAATTCGGTGACACATATCGATAGTAGTAATGATCAGTAAATGACTTGTTTTACTTGATGTAAGTACACAACGAGAGTATTTGTGACGGTCAATTTCGCTTCATTTGGCTGAAAACATGGCTTATAATATCCGTCGCGGCACAAACGGTACCAGATGCCCTTGTCAACTAGAATTTCAGCACTTATTATATATGTGCTGTCACTCATTTTATAAAACTACTGTCCCAAAAGGAATGTTCATTTATGTTCAATTCATCTTGTGTCACGTATTTGCTCATCTAATTTGACGGCGAAATTGACTGAGTATCTTAGTCGATTGTGTTGTCGGAGGTCGTGAAACATGGGTTTTTCTTGAAGCAAGCCGTTCAGTTGCGAAGCAGATTGTGCCGCAGATCTTTGGTAGGTGGTGTGCAGGATTTAATTGTGCACCGTACAAAAGGTGTCATGTCATGTAATGGGAGTTTTAATGATTAGCGTGTCAGAATAGAGTGATAAACTGTTCCAAATGTGGCAGGCAGGTGCTGACATTGAATAGGCAAACAAGAGACGGAGTTTGATTTAGATGAAACTAGGTTGGATAAAATATTGAGACAATTTTCGAAGAAAGGAGTCGCAGCAATGTGCTAGTACATGTCCTTACTACCACTGATCAAGTATCATCCTTTTTAAGTACGTTATGCTGATCTGCAGAAATGCGATTTTGAATGAATTGAAACTGCCGGTTTAAACGTAAATACCCTGTGCTATGTATTGAAACGCAATTTGACCAGTGCTCTCGATCGCATGAAATGCTTCAAAACTGATCGTCGGATTAACGTATGCTGAGTTTGCCAAGTAAGTAAAATTTCAAACGTACCTCTCTTTTTTCCCTTATTAGCTTTTGGTTACCATGCCTTAGCTTATATGCCCATGTGAAACCTCTTTTTTTTTTCTTTTCTACAGCTGTCATAGACATCGCACAATCAGCACATTACTGAACCTGCTACTTTGCCATCCATGAAACAACGCATTTGAATAATTCTTCTCACATGCGAAAGTTTGATAGGTGACTGATAGCATATTGCACCATTAGAAGTTCCAAAATTGTTAGGGTGCACTTGTGGGGTTTTGCTTTGTCAATCGTAATCTCACCATCGTTCCAGATATACCCTTGAACAATTATTCTCAGATATTCTCTCCGACGATAAAATGCTGGATGCGATATCTTTTCTTTAGATATTACTTAATCAAGTATATTTGAAAGTAGAGATAAAGTTTGGACATCAAGGCCAGTCAAGAATCTATTGCAGATTTTCGTTGTCAAATACATTACAGTAATTGACGTACGATACATTTATATTCATCGGCAGCTTATATTTGAATGTTGCACCATGTATGGCTGGCAGTGGCAATGAAAAGTTGATAAATCATAAGTATGTATTATGACATATAGCAGCCAGACCAGAGAGCCTGTGGCGTTATAACTGTCATGCAATAGCTTAAACTCCCATCATCCTAGCTTCTTCGAAACAACACTCATGCAGTATTGCCCTGATGCCATAAAGCTGAGACATCTGTTATGTTTTGGATTACGATAAATGTGACAATCGATCGTCGCCAATTTCATTAAATAAACCGAGAGTTTCGGTAATTGATTCAAACGTCGCAGGTACGTAATCTACAGCCTTTTGTTGAACTGCCTCAAGCGCAAAACAAACCAGAAGGAAGCCTGCCCTCATTTAATGAAAGAACCGTAATTTAAGTGTCTACAGCATCTACCAGACGTTTGTTGGAATATTGACATTGGATGCGTTTTGATTATCATAACATTGCAAATTATGACCATCTCACGTATTGTTAAACGAACTGCATATTACAGAAAAATATGTCCTTAGAATGGAGTATATGGGCTATTAGGTTCCAATGCATTTTGTGATGGGAGGGACTAACACATGAAACTATACACCAATATCTACAATCACCCTAGCTCAACGATTTCAAGCAGATATTACTGATAGAAACATGCCAGCAATGAATCATAATGTATCTCTATGTAAGGCTCTCCTTAATGCTTCCCACACCCTGCCCCCTTTACAATTATAAGGAATTTATCATCGCGGAATTAAAGGATGAATTTGTCAAAATCATTGTTAATTGTTTACTGTATTGTATGCTTATTCTGTTTTGTCGCTTGCACACTCATGGCATTGTGTTCCGCATACATTCATGCACGAAGGTAAATGTTAGGAATATTCTCTCGTACGAGAGTGACGCTTTAATGGTGCAATGAATAACTACATGTTCGTCGAGCAGTCAGCGTGGGAGCTGAAATAATTGGCGCAACTAAAATAACAGAGCAGTGTTACATATGTAGGCAAGATTATTGGTTAAAGCGCATTCGTAATGTTCGATGAAACAGCTGCTGATTCAATTTCAATCTGCAATGTCACTACACTCAATACCGTGGCATACACGGTTAATATAACAATGTTGACCTTTGCAGTACGCATTGCTGATCCATTAACCAATATGTTGTTTCAAGCTCGGTTTTATACGACTTTGTAGAGCAGCCATTTATTAGACTAGGCTGTTACTGGCACACCATTTGCACTGACATGTCATAATAGCCCTCATGCAGTTTGTCAGATCCTTAAGTGAAATAAGTTTGAGTGACATAAGAAAAAGCATTACTTCTGAATGTACTTAACGTATCATAAACATATCATATAAGAAACAGGGTGGGGGTACACAATGTTTTCATTGAATACACTGACCATGAAATAGGTAGGCGTTGCTTATAAGACAAGCTTCAACAATCTGACATTACGCTTTAGGTTTCATGGTTATGGGCCTTTACCAATTAGCATGACTTTAATATTCAATATGGTTGGATAGTGCGGCTGAACTCCTAGGCAAAATAAACAAGATGCATTAAAGCATGATGTAAATTGTTCTTAGGGGCAAATATATGAGGTAATGACAAAAAGTGACTATATCTCCTGGTTTCCGGTGTGGAACGAGAAGCCTACACAAGTGAAACCCAACAAGCTTATCGATACATACAAGTTATTTGTACAATTGACTTCGGTATAGCCTTTTAAGTTTAGTGTGAGTTCTCTGTCCATTGCGTTCTCATTCCAAATTCCGTCCACCATGTCAAAACATTCGAGCGTCTTAAACAGGCAGCTTCAGTGTCATATCCCGCTCGGGCTAGCTAGCTAGATAATAGGTAGCCGTTCACTTTACTGGATATTTCCTTGCGCTTAATACGAAATAATAAGGTCGCAACTATTGGTTTTATTACCTAAATACTCATGGAGACGTGTATAGGCATTGGTATTAAAAAAGAATATATTGCATCACTCAATTAAGCGCAAGGGGTGTATTGTTATAACGTTGACGCATATAACTCTCGAAAATATACTTCCGGTTATACTCAGATAAGGGTAACGAGAAGATATACGTATTTAGTTCAAGATGGATCGCAATATATCTCCCCGAAGCATCTCAGCGTCATCACTTTTCAGGTTAGAGCAGCACTTAGCAATGCAAATCGCAACAGGCTTGACTAGCCGTAAATAACGTCTATTGTAATTACGCATTATTGTTTTGGAGAATTGCAATTTGGGCATTATGGTTTCAAGCAGTACTTGCAATCTTCAATCAATGTAGACATGCATAATTATGATGGTATTGCAGCATCATAATATGCTCACAAGATACGGCGAACGTGTAACAATCAATATATGAATGTGGCTGGCAAGTTACTGGGGTGGCGTGAACAATTGCATGGTGTCTCAGAATACGTACTTGCATCAAAACCCATTATTTCGGCATAATACATCATCAGGTTTGCTAAACAACAACTTTTAACAGCACTATATGAACCAAACTGCTTCCTGTCATTGGAGAGCTGTTGTATATCGAAAAATTGTGTATTTCACGATATTAATATTGCTCGAATACCGGGGTCATGTTTTGGACGTTCAGATATTTTCGGGGAATGCGTGATTTTTGGCTGTCAACGATAATAACCGACTTAACATCGACTATGAAGGGTCGTAATCATCAGAGATAGGGGCGTGTAACATGATACCTCATACTTACGTAACAAACTACAACATCAGTAATTGCTTTATAATCCGTCTAAAAGATGAGCTCTGTAGACCAAATATATTTGCCTTAAACATATATGTAACATCATAGTGTGTTGAGAGGAATGGATGTGATCTCTATAAGCATGCCTAAGTTAAACTACCGGTGACAACAATTGACTCTGCGAATGTCAGTATATATATATATGACTTTCAAATTGAAATAATTCCGTCGCTTACTCATTATTGCGCAACGAGAGTCAGTAGAGATTGCTGCATAGCACGAAGATATGATCACTATAACTATAGTCAGTTCACTATTCAACGATTATACATGATAAGCGAAGACGGCATTTTTCTAGATATATATATATATAAATATCGTTGGTATCATGAAAACAATTTAATGCCAAGATCGTAATACACAGTTGACATTGTCACGTAAGTTTGCAATATTGATAGTAACTCATGGTTTTGGAAGGCATAAGTATAAACATATATATATTTATAATATAAATTAATATGTAAATGTATATGCATTTATATATATATATATATTCCTATTTATATATATATATATATATATATATATATATATATATATATATATATATATATTCATATATGTATACATATATATATATATATCCAGGCATGCTTGAAACGGCTTCAATTAAATGGAATCGATATATAACAGTAGATCGTGGACCAGCGTCTAGAAACCGGATAAAATCCCTTTCAACTGTGTACAACAGCGGCGTTACAACATCGTTTTCGCACAGCGTGTCGTCAAATTGCATTGCATGCCAGATTGAGTGATAGGTCGTGGATGTTTGGTAAGCAGTTTGAGCGCGGTTAAGTGTACAACATGTTATAAGTAGCAGGTGGGCCCTTTTTGTAAGAGTCCTGCGTCCTGTGAGAATTGTTTGTTGGCTGTATCATGAAGGGTAGTTGGGAAATTGCAGAGGAGAGTACATTATCTGATGATGAGTAGGTCCCGACTGCTGCTATAAGATGTAATCTGCGTCGATTTTATGCAGTTGCTTATCTGTGGATAAGCGTGATTTCAACCGTCGTGCAAATGCCCTGTACAACATAGCTTGCACGCTTGCATTCCAGAGGTTAGGGTACTTTTATCTACAAATATTACTTAATGCGATTTATTATGCAACGCCCATCCACCTAGCTTCACCTTAATCTTCATCAATAGTGCACAAACCATCGTTGGAAATGTACGATGCAATATCCAGAGAGTTTTCTTCCTCAATCTCTCACATACTGTCCGGGCGCAGTTACTAGCATTTTTACATATTGCAATGGATTAAAAGTGGTTCACGGTAGAACATCTTGCCTGAGAGCGACAGCTCAAATAATATCGTACGCTGTGTTACAAAATTCTTGCCCTGTTCTAAAGTGCTAGTGATGTCTTTTCTTATTTTGTTCATTACTTTATTGCCGCGAAACAGAATCGGCTTATAAAAGATCACTGCTGATTTCGCAGTACAGCTTTTGAGACTTGTGCTTTCTATGTCACTCTACGTCAGTAACTGCATCACATGATGGGCCAAAAGATCATCAACAAATTATTGTTCCATTTGTTTAGTGTTTCTTTCGTTCCGACCTAAAGTTCATCCTAAGCGATGAATGCGCCAAAACAGTAAATCAATCAACAGCCGGCTGATGCAAGCGAACAACTTGTGTAGCATGCAAGGATAAGCAAAGATGAACCGTTGATTAATCGCCGTATATTTAACGGCCCTTTCTTGGTGTTTGACTTAGTTATGCGGTGGACAGAAAATTTACTATAGGAATATACGGCGAGGTAAAGAGATACATCCGTGTGAAAACTTTCCACATGGCACAACTAGTGTATTATTTTGAACCATTATTATATTCGGTCATGCAATACGCGCACTGTAAGAAACATGCGGAATACAATGCGGCGCGGAGTTATGCGGTTTCGTTGTAGTGGTGTCTTCATACAATAGATGTTCATCTATAATCACCGCTGAAAGTAAAATTATGGGCCTTACTAGCTTGTGAACGACGATGGTCATGTCCATACTGGATATTGAAATATGCACGGATCAGAAGGTCAACTCGACATTCATACGCCGTTGTTACAATTTGCCGAACTTTGCTGCTGTACAATCCTAAAATTGTTTTCAATGTATGTATTTTTACATTATTGGCCTTCATATATGCATTTCACCTGATTACTTTCGATAGCATTGCCAAATGTCAGAAGCAGTCTTTGATATACCTCTATTTGCAATTAAAATGTACAAATGCAGCGAATGGCATCGTTTTCTAACTGGCTGTGATAAAGTACCTGCATTCATTGATCACAAATCGATGGCATGATTGCAATTAGCATCTGATCTAATTACTGTTGCTCCACTGTTTCGTTATTCAGGTGCGCTGATTGATATTGTACTGGTAAACTTTATCAAATATGGAAGCTATCCTCCGTTTATTGAAAAACTCGATCAATAATACTGGAATAGTGCAGTTTATTGATATCATAAGCATTATATGGCGACAATGATAATGCATTTTATAGCAGCTTACACTGATTAATTGTTGTAGTACAATCGATACAGCCTTGTTGTGTATCAATTCCTGTATTATTCTGACATTTCCGTTCTAACTCAGTGTACCTCAGGACTCATACGACTTTAAGTATTGGGAACGGCGTATGTCGATGGAACAAGTTTAACCTGTCTATGAGGGGTAAACTACCGACGCATCTAACAAGTTAGGATTTTTTTTTCAATTCATTTGTGGTTGTATATTTTGTATTTAAAATGATGTAACTCCGCAGTAGTGTGATCAATCGTATGAACTATTTCCCCCCAATGACACTAGGCAGCACCGGATCTATCATGTAATGCGTCAGGCGTATTATATCTATTGTCATATTTGTCGTACTCCCAAGAAGCTGTAAAATATATCACAAACGAAGTTCAAGGCAACAAGTCGTCTTAAATACCACATGTATCACATTAAGTAAACAGTATCATTTGCTCGGGCTGCTACAACATTATGTTTTGCATTATATTGCATTTCGTTGATCAATCCCATCCTACACAGCAGATTCACACACGTAAAGTCACACTTCAGCTTGTCTGTGTTTAGATACATACAAGACGAAAACTGTAAACTGAAAATTGCGGGATCAGGTACGGTGCTATTTGATTGACGTATACCTTCAGGTCTATGCAACATCGTTTCTTTTAAACTGTGAACACAGGCCAACCATGAACTACCAAGGGTTGTTTACACTGTAGAATGCGTGAAACATGAAGGCATCGGATGCTTAAGGCTCCAGTAGCACCGAGCATTACCAAGCAATAACACATCAGTTTTAAGTATCGAGGCACTATAACGAAGAGCCTACTACGACATTTTGAGATAAAACGCTTTGTTGGCCACCCAACAGTAGATGCGTCAGAACTGATTTATTTTGCATTATTCAATTACATACATAATTAATTCCTTTGAAAACCATAACATAAACAGGAATTTTACACAAATGGTTCCTTTTCGGGGCCTTGTTGATGGGCTTGTTACTAACAATGTTAGACCGTAATACATCGATAGCAAAGCATTTTAGTATCATTTTAGTCAATAACTGTCGAGTCAAAACATATTCTCTTTGACTTGGCAAAAATAATATATGTATCTTAGAGTAATAGGAAAATAGCACTTAGTCGAAACTTAAAAAGGTATGCAAATTGCTACAACTATGAAGTGAGAATGCGGAGGGTTGATTAGTCGATGCGATTTAGGATGGCGACACAGATTGTGTAGAATGTAATTGTCAACAACTGGTTGTTGAACAAGATATGAAGCAAATACTAAGAGTATGTATACTTAGCATAGCCTCGGGTGGCCAGTGACGACGCCCCACATTTGATGGACAACAGGTTATCAATCTCAGAACATCCAATGATACTGCGTCCTGCCGGAATAATGATGCTTTGTGAATGCAAATAGATAGCGACAATGGTACATTAATGTCAGCGGTCTCGATTAAATAGAAGGTTTACGTCCCCACTGGCTGTATAGTTAAATGAAATGCATTAGTCAGACTTATCTTTTTGGGCAGGTGTATGAGATCTTTTGCCCTATTGATAGATGTAATATTTATTGTAATTCAAACTGTTTAAATATATATAACGTAAATACTGTAAGACGCATTCCTTTCCCATATTGCTCTTCTTCCAGTGCATGAACCAGTCTCATTCCATTATTTTTAAGACCATATGACTACGTTTGACTCAATATAGCGAGAAACAAGTTGATTCCACAGAGTTCAATAATTGTACTATACATGACCATTATTTATAATTACCACCGGTTGTTTGTAGCAAATGAATTGTAGCAACACAGGCTACAAAAGAGTTTGTAGCCTGACAACATGTCTGCCATTGTCACACATTGGCGCATTCATGAAGCAGGCAGGAAGCGTTCTTATTCGAGACAGCCTAAGTAATACTCTTTGACATCGATGATAAAGATTCCACTGATCACGTGATATTATCCGGGTGCCTGTGACCTTGCTAGTATTGCGATGTAGCCTGAAACCGCATCCTGATGATCCTGAGGCAATATCCTGCATTTACTGCAGTCATCTATTGGGATAGGCAAGCCATCAAGTAAATTAAATTTTTATCTGATCTAGGAGATAGGAAATTGAATACCACAAATACAGGGACTTAGTTAAGTCAGATATCTTGGCAAAAACTTAAATGCCTTACGTGGTAAGAGGTCAGTTCAGAATACTAAAATACAACGAGTGAGGATGACGGTACAAATGCATTAACAATAGCGGATTCGAAAAGGCAACTAACGGCAGTCAGCAAAGCGTAAACGGTAATTAGCGACATGATGCATTCAATGATGTAACCACACTTCAGCACTGAAATAATTGACGCAAAAGCGGTGACCATAGAACAAAATTATGCTTAGGTACCGAAGCGGACGGGGTTGCGAATGCTTCCAATGGCATGGGCATATATGTGACGGGAAAATTCATTGATGTCAGAGTCATAAGAAACAAGTTTTACCTCGCAAATGTACTGAACGTCAGTGTGCGTGAGTAGGAATTTGGTCAGGATATTCGATTATTGAAGGTAATTTCTATATATATTATAATATATATATATATATATATATATATATATATATATATATAAATATATATAAATATATATATATAGGTATATATAGGTATATATATGGTATATATATATGTATATATATATATATATATATGTATATATGTATATATATATCTATATTGGTACATGTATAACTTTGTATATATATATAAATATGTATTGGTACATATATATAATATATATATATATATATACCTCTATATGTGTTATCTTTATGTAAGTGGACATCGACTTTGCCGTTTATCAAGTGCCACGTATATATATATATATATATATATGTATGAAGCGATATAGTATAAGTATATATATCGACTTATATATATATATATATATATATATATATATATATATATATATATATATATATATTTATATATATATATCAGTCGATGTCCACTTACACTAATCGCTTCATAGAGATATTATATTTGTAGTGATTTATACGATTCCATTCCTAGTCGCTTCATTTCTTTGTACAAGGTTTCATTTGTACAAGTTGAGGTTCTGTAATAATGAATTAGTTTTGACATCGGTGTGTTATTTGCATCGTCTGAAACGTCAGCTCAAGATTGTCCTTGGGTTGTACAATACACATACTTTTTTATAGGACGTGTAATGCGGGGACCTGTGAACGTATCCGTAACTCTGTCACATTTAGGTATCACTTCCAGTCTTCAGTATTAGCACGAACACACACTTTTAGCACTAATTTCATCGCAAATATAAGACAATTTATCCACAGATGTTTAACTTGTACATACGTCGCTACGTTAAATGATTATTAGTTGCTAAGAACAAACCAACAAGTTGACATCAAATATCGGTATTTATCATTCAGCGAGTACTTCCAGCTTATAGTTAAAGCAATAACGCAAGCGTCATTAACGAAGCCATTTATTTTGCTTTCTGACGAATTTGGCTGCTGCAGGTTAATGTTGAGAAACCTGACAGCTAAAATAATCTCTGTAGCTAAAAGAACAGCTTGAACAGCCTTATTAAATGCTAACTAATGAAGTCATAAGGATTTCCCCAGTCATACGGCCGCGTTATGACAGACCGCATGTTATCGAAACCTCTCTTATATACAACGGTAACATACTGCCGTTTTACCAACTGCTCATCGACAATGCTTGCTCATCAACAGTAATTATACTTCATTTGTTCGTTTTTCAGTCTCTATTAATGTTATACAATGCAAGTCGGCTGTACCTTATAGAGATCTTGCAGCAGTATTTGTATTCACATAGCGTGCAACCAATCTGCGCAGCATGGCAGATTATGCAATAGGCGCTAGATAGTGTGTACGCAGGAAGGGTGTCAGGTTTCATGAGCAGCACTCTTAGTCATGTGTGAATCGAGGGTTGAGCAGCGCCAGTAACTGCTTCGAATTTACTGCTTTTCATATCGAAACAACACTGCAACTATGGGACTACTGATAAATTAATCACTGTAAATATACCACAAAACTACGTAGGCGTGCAGGACTATCAACACAATTATTTAGCCTCTTTGTCGATCCGATCTTAGGTACAGCTTAAGCGTAGATTGGCATGATGGCAAACAATGCGCATGTACGCATATCAAATATCGCACCACTTGCCAAATTTCAACATAATTGGTCTAACGATTTGCCATTCGGTTGATTGGACATAACACGCCATCGGTCTAGGTGTAACCGATTGATTGACACAGACATATCATCGATTAAAATCATTATCTTTCTGGGGCATCAGGTTCAACAAAAGACCCGCCCTTCTGAGTTCCGCTGTTAACATGAGAGTTGCATACGTTGGTCTATTTTTAGTCAGTGATTAAGTATTATCACTCCCATTCAAGAATGTTTGCAAAAAAAGCACTATTTGTTTTCAAGATCGGATTATTCAATATCGCTAATATTTTTAGAGCTAAAATTATTATTCGGATGTTCGAAATTGCGTTGGAGTTGTTCTTTTGCTTTTAAATTCATTTCAATTGATTCTGGTACGCATGCATATCACTCCTGGCGGTTTGGATCCTATAACATTATGTGTCGTGTGTACTACACAGCAACTTAACACACAGACATCCACGATTCAGCTTTGGGTAGTTCGGCACGTAAAAATAGTTGGATATTTAAGACATATGCGATAAAGACTGTTAACTGATAATTGCTTAATCAAGTGCGGTCGCACTTAATTCAAGTAAACGTAAACGTCTATACAGCTCCACAACCTTCTAACTTTAAACTCAGATCACACATAAATCACTCGGGATTGCTTACACTGAAGACTAGAGAGTATATTATGAATGTTTTGAAAGCTTCTATCACCAGTATCGCTGAACATTCCCAAGCAACATCGAGTTTCTTTTAAGATTCCATGCACTCTTTCGAGGAAGTCAGTGACAACATTCTAAGCAAACGCTATCTTAGCAGCCCCGCTGGTAGATCGTCAACGCATCAGCACTGCTTTATTTAGCGTATCGTTATCATACATCCTTATTTATCCTGCGACCATTTATTAAGTCAAATGAAATTCACACAACCACTGCCGTCCGGGGGTGTATATAAAGAGCGCTGTTGTCCGAATATTGCACGGTTTGATAGCATGTGGGTATGATCAAGTGAGTCGCAAGAATACTTCTTTTTGTGTAGGATGAAACAAAGTAAATACTTGTAATATGGTTGCATAAAGCGGTGTTAGCAAAAAACTACTAAGTTTGAACGGATTTTGACACATTTGATATTCCAACTATTAACGCATTTCCGATAATACTGAACGATATTGCAACAATGATGTCCCGGAAGTACAAATACATCACGCCAATACCCGCAGTAAAATAACAGCCGTGTACACAGTGGTATTAGGACATTGACTGGTGATAAGGTCATACGTGAAATCAACGTGTTATCTTACAAAAGCATT
>CM067348.1:32266107-32333922 GCA_034190875.2 Urechis unicinctus | reverse complement strand
GCAGCCGACAAGTGCTACCTGACGTGTCAACTGCCAGATGTGCAGTGGAATTCATGGCAGAAATAGCAGCCTGCACGCTACTTGCCTGATGCAACTCTTCTTCCATTTCGATGTTTCAAGTTGGGGCAGGCCATTTTAAAATGAGGGAAATATGCAAGTTGGCGTCATGACTTGTTGGGAATGACGTTTCAATTTTGACATGTGAGTAGCCTGTAACTGTATGCACAGTTATTCCATAGATCACAATGAACCCCAGCCGACGCACATGGAGTTGAACTGGACTTATTGGTGAAATATAATTTGAATTTCAAGTGACGGTTGCAAATAAATAGCTTGTTAATGTCCATGAAATGATTTTGCAGATTTCTTTATTCATGACAATACCCATTGTTACAAGAGGAGTGGCGAACATTGGAATCATTGCTGAGGAGAACACCTGTTTTTTTTGCATATCACAATATTGAATTAGGTCTACCACTCCACTTGGCAACGTTATCGCTTCTCGGCCTTTTGGCTAAGATCAAAGTGTAGTATCTGTTCTTATCAGCTTAATATCTGATACGACCCCCCCCCATTGGGGGTCTCTACGATATTAAACTGATTTTTGAACTTGGGGGGAGATGCAGGAGCTTGCTCCGACTTCCCCACGGGTTGGCCTGGTATTGCAGTACCTCCAGGATCGGCCCACTCCCTCACGAGGGAGTAAATCATACATAAGATCAAATAAAATGTCTGCTCTGGTGTCTGTCTGTCTGTCTGTCTGAACAACAAGTGGTGGAAGGAGAGTCGATGAAATGGTTGAGATCTTGCATCAGACTTGTCATTCATTGAACAATGCAACCCAGTTATTAGATTGCAGCCGACAAGTGCTACCTGACGTGTCAACTGCCAGATGTGCAGTGGAATTCATGGCAGAAATAGCAGCCTGCACGCTACTTGCCTGATGCAACTCTTCTTCCATTTCGATGTTTCAAGTTCAAGTTGGGGCAGGCCATTTTAAAATGAGGGAAATATGCAAGTTGGCGTCATGACTTGTTGGGAATGACGTTTCAATTTTGACATGTGAGTAGCCTGTAACTGTATGCACGCCAGCTCTCTGCTTGGTTTGGATTCACAAGATGCTCCTGCTGACATTATCGATGTTTCGGCATCAAGAGCGCCGGTTTCCGAGTACAGCTGGGGTAGCTATGAGTAGTCTAGATGCCCTGGCCATAGATATAGCACCTCAAATAAAATTGAAATATGTGCATTCCAACCGCCTTGAAAATAGCCCAGCCTTCACGACACTTTTCCACAACTCACCTGTTCAATAACAAGTTACAAGTATCGTAATACTAGTAACATAAATAAATTTGTTATAATGATAATGATAGATTAAATACTTTGATTTGACAAATCAATGATCAATCGGACCGGAATAAATCATGATTTCAAGCATAATTTTTTAACAATTCCGATATAAAGTACACTAGAATGTGTATTTCACCTTAAGATTCACTACAAAGTCATTTCTTTACCACCGAGCTATTAGTTTAGAAAATCCCCATGATTTGTTTTTTAACCCAGGAAGGGACCGAGTTTCATTTGTGGATATTCATCCACTTAAAAGGAGAGGGATATGTTGAGTGCCAGATTGACAACAAACCTACCCATCATTATAATGTACTCAGTCATCGGTTGATGGAGTAACCCCCAACTGCTGATATTTATTATAAACTTCCCAGTTACCCAAATCCACAAGTGACCTACGTGTCACCTGCCACTTACCCCCTCTCCTCATACATATCCCATATCACAGAGCCACATGGTCAAAAGTAAAATGTTGTTGTTACCATCAAGTAGATAAAAGGGATAGAGTTTGTAAAGAATTTATATGAAGCAAAAGGGGACAAATGTCTGAATAATTTTTGTGTGTAACTAGGGCCTTGATATGGTAATTTTGAAATACCGTCATAGCATCATCTTGCTTAGGGAATGCCCGAAGGCCCTAACTCTCACTGACCTGGCTACTGCACGTCCTATGAGAATTGAGATAGGGAATACATTTTAAAATCAATTCTATCCTGGCCTCTGGACTAGACACATCTCTTCTCAGTCTTTAGGCAGCGTTCCATCTTTAATTCAAATATCAAGCCAACTAATAAAGTTCAAGTTTTTTACTAAACCCTACGCCTGGTGTTCGAGTCTTCCTTCAATATCTCAAGTGCGTATCGTGTGCATCTCCACACTACATATCACGATACGACACATGTAAATTAAGTTATGAAAGTGATAAATAAGTATCTGTTTTCATCAGTGTGTATCTGATACGGGCCCCATCGGAGTTCTCACATACTATACAAATTTGAGCGGAGATGCAGGAAGTTAGTGAGTATATATGTATTGGGTTTAATGGCACACCAACACTAGTGGGTAAAATACGAAATGTCGAGCAAAGCGAAAAGGAATCAAAGAGAAAAAGAAACTGATCTCTTTGTTTTTTCATTAGTTGTATCATTTAAAATATGTAATATAGTCCAATTTTTCTCTGATTGATCTACCCTGTCAAGCACTAAGTCAACACTTGGAACACGCGAGAAGCGATTTCTGATAAGAATCAGACCAGCTCAGAATATGCTAAATATTGTATGTCCTCTAGCAAGGAATGTATTGAGGGATCGTGTTATCCCTCAGCAACAAAATAGGATTTAAAAACCGAGGTGGGAGGCAACAGGTAACATTCGATGCTGCGCTGACACCAACACGGCGAGGTGGGAGCCAATAGGCCCCGCGATGCCGCGCTGACACCAACACGGCGAGGTGGGAGCCAATAGATGGGTCGACGTGTGACATGAGGTGCGCGGATGGAGGTGTTGTAGATGACGGTGACGGTATAATGAGGATGACGGCAGATGACGGTATGATGAGGATGACGGCAGGTGACGGTATGATGAGGATAACGGCAGATGACGGTATGAGTCAGAGAAGATGACAAAACGTTTTTCATATATGATTAGGCAATAAGGACCAGAGCTATTGAGCATAAAGAGATATTGAGCATTAAGCTCGATGTGAAAGATAGAGTCTCAACTGCCACACCATCAAAATATGGGCATGACCCATCTAGTGCCTTTCTTATGCGCAATCGAATAAGCGAATAGCATTCGGCCGGCTTTCAAAACAATGAATGTTTTGGGGCACCATTAAAAACTTTATTCTGTTGCTTTTTTGATCGCAAGTTTAATGCTGTTGCCGATTTGAATTGGATCCTCATACGCTTCCACGCGCAGTTCTAAAGGCTCCGACACGAAGCCTCGGAGCCAGAATTTGGACAGTCTTCATTTTTTTGTTAAATGAGATGGAAGGGCAGATCCATAATTGAAAGAGCCATATCATCCAACTTTACAAGGGAACAGAAAGCCACAGCAGGACTTTACGGTCAGCTCCTCAATCCTGATTTGAGACAATCTTCAAATTATTTAGAGCTGTAAAACATTTGTTGTGGAGGTAATAAATGTGAGATTTAGAAGAGTTTCTTGTCGAAAATTATTCCAAGAATAATTGCCGCAAAGGAAAATGATTGGTTCATGATGAAGTATTCTTTTATTGAAGACAAGCATGCAAGCAGTTTTGGTTCTCAAATTTTTTGTTTAGCCCACTTTGATCCGCTCATTTATGAATATTTTTGAGGCAAAAATGTAATCCGCCCTCTGACGATCTATGAGTATAAATCACTGATCACCCAACAAGCTGCGCTGGGACACTACGTGAATAACCGTCTCATATTGTTGTCCATTGTTTTTGTATCAACAATTTCTATAAGTGCGTGCGCACTTGAAGCTTTTCTCGTACTGTGACTTGTACAGTATGTTATAAGCAGTATGATTTTTTTGGATTGATAGTCGCCAAAAACCCACCTCGTTTAAAACCCTCGCGTTCATGTGACAAGAATGTTACCGACGGAGGAATAATACAATCTGCTACACCGGAAGTCTTCCTTTCCAACTATGAAGTTGCTCAATTGCCAGCCGGTATGACTACCTCGGGAGGAACTCAAGTTTTAGCGTTTCTCCTTCTTATGAAAGAAATTAGTGACGAACAGTCACATAAATTGAGAGATTTTTTTACACCGAGTACCGGTATGTCGGCATTTTTGATTACATTATCTTTTTAATGTCTATCCGTTTCGCTGGAATTTGGGGCGATAATATGAATTATTTGATAAGAGATGATGGATTGCGTAGATGACGCGTGTTATAACTTATACTTTGCCATAAGTCGACCCCTGTTCATTCATATAGAGGCTCAACTGTTTTTGAATTCGAAGACAAACAGAATTTCATAAAAAGAGATAAGGTCAGTTCCGTCAAAGCATACACTATCAGGTCAAGGAACACCGCAGATTAAAGTACGTCCCTAAAACTAAGTACGTCCCACGATCAAAGTACACCGTACCTGAATCAAAGGACGGTGTTAAAAACGTATCGGTAACCCCGTCAATCTAATTTATCAGTATAAAAGCAACGTTTAAACCGGCCGAGAGTTGGTTATTCCAATTAATGACATCATAAACTATATTTATACACCTGAATGGTTTCCACAACCAGTGAGCTATTCCCCAATACCGGTCTCGTTGTTAACCATGCCATATGAGGCATCTCTGAACTCGTCATTCGCGTGCGTATTTCACTCGTTAACAAATAGTGTGAGTGTATATTACTAGATAAAATGATGAAATGGTTTATGGTGATGCAATATACAAAGTTCCAGAAGATTTCTATTTCCGCATCTTCAGATGTCGATGTTAACAAATTCGGTCTTTGACACTGAAATCGGGCGTACTTTGATTAACGTACGCAGCGTCCCTCAATCGTAGTACAACATTAGATGCTGTCGATTAAGCTGTCAAGGCTTCTTTTAAAAATAAACTTCATTTAGTTCATCTGTCATCATTGCATATCATGAAATACCATTATTGACATCAATTGTTGGTGAATATCATAGAGGCCAGCTACAGACTTGTAGACAAATTGTGGAAACTAAGTCTTGTTGCATGTCTATAAATTTGTGTTTGTGCATGTGTTCATGTTGATTTGAATGTTTTAGTTGTTCTCATTTCACATGCATGGTACAATCATATTTCTCTCCTGCTCCATTATTTAAAAAAAATCCCATTCCTTCAGAACTGTTTGACCATGATCCTGATGATCTCTTTGTTTCCAATCAGTTAGTGAGTTTATAAATATGATCACTGCATTGTAAGCCAAAGAAATCGTAGCTTTGTAAACACAAAAGATGAACACATCGCTTGTATTAGAATAGCTGATTTTTTTATCATAAGCAAAGCATATATGCCATAAACAGTAGCATATACATATGTATATTTCTCTCTTTGGGTGAAAATATTGGCACTGAGCATCATACAGCTTTATACTCATGATTCACAACATTAACTTGTTCCATCAAGTATCTATCCAAGTGGAAACATCGTGTTGGAAAAGTTAAGCTGGACTTCATCAAGGATGTTATTGAAAGAAGGAAATCAAGGAATGAATGTAAAAAAACTCTGCGTTAAAGCACATGAGCTGGTGGCTCGATGTGGTGGAGAAATAATTTTGCAGAATAAAGACATGCAAAGAGTGCAGAAAGCCATACAACGCTAAGAGGGATAATCGGCGGTTCGGTAGATGGGTGGGCTGTGAGGGTGATTGCAACACATGGGTTCATCACAAATGTATTGGCTGGACGGAGCGCAATGTAGATGTCAGAGAGTACTTCTGTAGCCCATGCCAGGAGAAAGCCAGCTGCTTAACTTTTTTCTTCTTCATGTTTCAGCTTCACTGACAATTGCTTGTATAACATCTTGACTTGCACATTCCTCAATTTCTCTATAAAAGTCAAGCAGCACAGATTTTTTACTTCTTTATTTCATTTTCAGCTTGAAAGCAATGCTTCTCTAACTGCTGATTCATTCGTCCCCTGGATTTCATGTTCAATCATTCTCTTTATTTCAGCAACAGTTTGACTTTCTACAAATGTGTATGGTGCTCTTTATCCGTGATAAGTACTGGGTACTCCTTAAATTGGGGAGGTTTTGGCTTGAATAATACAGCTGTTGCTTCATAATTTATATAACACTCCACATACTTTGCACGCTTTTCTTTAGCAAGTTGGCAGAAATGTTTGAGTTCTGGATCTAATGGATCTCCTTTCAGGGACATATGTGGCTTTGTTACTTTAGGGGTGAGAAGGTACTCGGCAAGCGGCAGCTTTGTACGGAAAGCAACTACTTCCTCAAGAATATCTTGCACATACTTTGAAGTACTTCTATGGTCTTTGGGATTTTGGACAATTAGAGAAGTTTGTCCCTGCTTGGTTTTGGGATGTGTTGACTTCAACTAGCTGCTGACGATGCGTACCTCTGGTTGTGCAGAATGTCACTGGCACATACACTTTGAAAAGGCATTTTACCTGTAAGCAACAAGAATAAAATAGACTAACCACTTCTACATTAAGCATTATATTTAAAAAAATAATTTTCCAGTCATTTGTGTTCCATGATTAAACTGTGCAATCATTTGGGAAGGGTGTGTTATTGGACAGAGGAGAGTGTGCACATAGGCAATGTTTGGTTGGTAAATTATTTGTTGACATAGGCTCATAGCATGCATCAGCCTGCATAATCAATGGTGCAAGAGAATATGTCCACTGTTGATAATTACAATGCTCTTTGAAAGCTGATATATAGGCATTTGACCAACAACTTATATCAGGGTATTCCAATAATAAGTTAATGTGGATTGGGAATTGAAATATAACTGAACATGTGGCTAACTCCCTCGACTGCGTTAGTACTTAGATTGACGTACGTGACGTCCTTTGTTTTAAGTACGTGCCGATTCTGATTCTACGGTCAGTCTATTTCAACCTCAATATCATCAAATGCGGACATACAAATTCAACAAAATTATTTGATAATGACTGACGAATGTTTACTTTATGTGTACAAATAACGAAAAAGTCTTACCAATGTCTTGTATTACAGAGGAAGCACGGAAAACAGAACATCACGGCGCAACAACTGCCATTGTTGACATTTGACAAGGTGTTAGGGGATTCCTCGAGTGACATCTCATGTGTTTCCCTGTTCCTAAATATAGCTCATGATGTCATACGCGAATGCCGAGTGAATTTTCACCGACAGAGCAGGCTGTATCGCAAGCAAAGGTGTTTACCAATGTACTAATACTACCGTCCTTAGATTAAGGTACGGCATACGTTAATCAAGGGACGTACTTTATTCAAAGTACGTACTTTAATCTGCAGTGATCCCTGACCTGATTATATAGGTATGTGACAAAAAGAATAAGCTAATTTATAGCTATGTGACACCAAAAAATAAAGTTTCACAAATGGCTGTGAAATATAGCCCATGTTGTTGGGCATTGAAAACCCTAAAAAATGGTGCAAAAATTATTAGAATATGTTGAAAAATAAGGAAGTTATGGACATTTTTAATCTGTGAAATGTGCTCGTTTACATACTCTTAATTTACTTAAAACAAATAGAAGTAGTCGTGATCGGAAAACAATAAATGAGAGGACAAAATATCATAACTTTCTTATTTTTCAACATGTTCTAATAATTTTTTTTGCACCTGGAAGCTGTGAAAAGGAGCTACTAGGATATTTAGTTATATTCCTAGCATAGGCCCCCTCTTAATTAATTGATTAATCAATTTAATTTAAATAACCCTTTAAACTTCAAGTCGTCTTGGAATTACATTGCCAAGAATCGACAGTGTCACAAATATGAATCAGAATTCCCGTGCTGGGACTAGCTGAGATTTCACTGGAACAGAAGCTGAAAATTATTGTGTGTATTACCATAAACTACTCAATTTCCAGGTCACCTGCATGAAGATCTGCAGCCAAAGAACACTTGGACATAATATAGTCCTCCGCATCTTCATAACTGCCATCAGGGTCCCAGTAAGCCACAGCATAGTTCTTTCCCCTATTAACCTTCTCGATTCTCCCACAGTAGAGTGTCCTGGCACCTGTGTCGTCATCATACCAGTAATGGCAGATGTCTCTGCCAATACACCTTGCTTGCAAAAGAAGCATGAGGTCATCAGCTTTCTTGTCTGAAAGGTCTTCTGACATGTCTGAGAAAAGGGATGTTAAGTCAGATTGGACTTTGACCGACCCAAGTTTCTTTTCCAACTTCTTGAGCTGACCCATCCTCTTCTTTTGCTGCTTTTGCTTTGCTCTTTTCATCAGTTCTTCCAGCACCTGACTGATTTGTTTCCGTTTTCTTAGTGTCAGTTTACTGGAGAAAGACATTGCAAACTTGATAATGCTGTCGCGCTTTTCCTCTGACATGGAATCCAAGTAATCCATGACTTTATTTTTTTTTGTGCTCGGATCTTAGAAGACAAAAAGTGAAGGGTGGCATTTGGAGCTCTCTTCTGGGCAGCAGAAAACATCCCCATCAGTTCCTCTGAATCAATATTGTGGGACCTTGCACACTCAGTTTGTCTTTTGAGTTCTGTTGTAATGTCAAGTTCAAAGTACCTCTGATGCTTTTCAAGCACATCAACAATGGCCTTGAGAGAAGCAGTCATAATTTTTTCAAACAAAGAAGCAGCACAGGGTAGCTGCTGAAGTTAGGCAAGTACTTGATCACGAGATGGTTCAAGTTGCTTTCCAAAGAAATCCTGGTTAGTTGTCAACAGGGCAGAGGGAGATGTTTCCTTCAGTTTCTCAATGATACTTCTGACTAAGGAGATCCCTTCCACGTGCTTTATTTCCTCAAGTGCAGACGTATAGAATGTCGACATCCAAGGGCCACTGAATAATTTCCCTAACAGTCCTAAAACCTGGAGTTCAATCTTTGCCACAGGTCGGTTCAAATCATGTGCTAAGTCGGCACGGAATCCATCTTCACGTGAGTCTTCTTCAAGGTACCTCATGAAGATCGAATGATATGCATAGTACTTTCCACACAAATGAAAAATGGTATGCAACCTGTTACCTCGGTACCGTGGTATGAATCCCTTACCCAGTTTTTCTTTAGACAAAAATGTCTTAAAACCCATGGGATCTCCAGTCCCATCCTTGTAACGAAATTTATTCATCGACAGGACAATATTCGCAGCAAAACAGTCTTTGCCCCAGAGTTTACCTTTGACGACTTCTCATGATTTGAGTGCAGACCTGCATTTTGTTGCTATAGTGTCTAATGGATGCAAGTGGCAGTTGAGTTCATTTAGTGACTTGTGCCATGATTCATTAACCAGTCTGATAGCTGCATGATTTGCAGCCACCCTTCTTGGGATCTGTGACCTTTCTTCTTTTCATGGGTGGCATGATTCCTGAAAAGAAAGGGATAGTTTTAATTCCACTGAACTGCAACTGACTATATACCTACCTCACCAGTCTTGTTAGTGTTAGACAAATCAACTCATCAGCTGATTTCCACGTGCTGGTACTGTTTGTAATTACAGACTTTAGCCAATCAGAAAGCAGAACTTCCCAAGAAATTATAATTTCATGCAATCACATGACCAAAACAACTAAATTTAGAATTATGCAAAATATTCGTCTCTCCGTCGATGAGATTAAGTCTCGAAAGGACCCACCACAATCGCCAACCATCCCGCAAATCATTCCCCCTGTGGGTCTGGGGGTAGAATAAGCCCACTGTATCCTCCTGCATGTCGTAAGAGGCGACTAATAGGAGGCAACCTGTTGGCCGTGGGTTGCGACTCGTGTCGGTGGGCAATGGGTTCCTGGTGGTTGAGCGGAGGGGTCCTTGCAAGGGCCATATCTGCAACACAACACTTAGGCCCGGATTTCGCCTAGACGAGAGGCTGGAATGACCTGGTCCAGTCAATCGGCTGGTGGTGACTTGCCCTAGGATATTATTTGCATTTTTATCTTTTTCATCATCATCATCCACTTGTATGTCCCTCTTTTTTCAATTTATCCTAGAAGGCGGCTGCTTAATCAGGTCAAACTTATCTATTAACCTTTCTAGGCGCCATATAACACATACGTGTTGGTGTGCCGTTAAACCCTATTCTCACTACTCACTCACTTCCGCAAATCAGACGTCGAAAGTCATAATCCGATGATACATAATGAAACTTAAATATATTAGAATCCATTTAAAGTTAATTTGGGCGTGTAAGCTCCTTTTTAAATACGATTATTTCATCAGGAAATCCAAGATTCCATTTCAATGCATCTCACTTAACATTGCCGCCATTTTGGATGCCTCTTACGCTGACAACATATTTTCCGGCGGTTCAAAAACATCTTCCGCAATAAAATATTTTGCTGAAACTCGCACATTTTGTGCATGGGTATGTATTAAAGGATAACATATGGATAAAAAAAGGTAACATACCTATTTTGACTGAATTTTACGATCCTTTTCCTGTCAAAATGTTCGCTTCAAAACAAATGTCAACGGATTTGGACCGGGTGAACGCAGGAGGGAAGAGCCAATATCCCAGATGTAAAATGATGTCAGCATAGATTAAACTACTTTTCAGCCAATCCGATAGCGCGATTTGCGTGAGGAAGCCCGATTCAGTTGGGAAAATCTGCCTCACACGGATAGCGGTACCTGTCGTGATGACGTCATCACGCAGTGTTTCACATACCTATAATTTAGAATGCATTGAATTGAAATTATTTATTCTGTTAAATGACAGCACGATTGCCAAAATATGTTTTGAAACAAGATAGTTATGTCAATTTTAGTTCAATGAATTAATTTGTACCTTTGGTTTGTATTAACTAGGCCAAAATAATGTGATCCGGGAAATGAAATGACCATAATTTTCTTGTTTTTCAAGATAATCCAATGATATTTTCAGGACAATTTATATATTTGGTACAAACTCTTAAATACTGTGAACAGAGCACTGCATGACAACCACACTGAGCATAAATAAACTACTATAATAAGTAAAAAAAAAAAAGGAAAGTACACGACTTTTGATTCGTAGTCTGCTTAAAATCGACAGTGCATGTCGTTATTTGTCTATCCCTTCAGACAACCTCGTAGAGTGAACTGTCAGCCCTCTGGGACATGAACTTGAGCCACTGACCTTTTGCGTTCCTGAGGATTAACTGTTGACCCTAGAGAGAAGGGTTGTGGCGCATGTTGTACAAGGCAGATGCTATGTCCCCACGTCGCCTCCTGGCGTACGCCTGTTGTACAAGGAGGGTGTCTCTGATTGGCTAACAACAGTTTACAGACAGCTCAAGCTCGACCTAGGCTTAGCTGTGATCTGGGACGGAATTGGTTCTAAACCAATCAGTAGGCTGTTCATCCTTATACGTCTGGGACAAGATCCTGCGGGTTACCTGCTACCTGATATGTTGACCATGATACTTACTGATCTCCCCCCCTGTGGGTCCGGGGGTAGAATAGGCCCACTGTATCCTCCTGCATGTCGTAAGAGGCGACTAATAGGGGGCAACCTGTTGGCCGTGGGTTGCGACTCGTGTCGGTGGAAGATGGGATCCTGGTGGTTGAGTGGAGCGGTCCTTGCGAGGGCTATATCTGCAACACACCACTTTGGCCCGGATTTCACCTAGACGAGAGGCTGGAATGGCCTGGTCCAGTCAATCGGCTTGTGGTGACATGCCATGGGATATTTGTTTTCATTACTTATTGCTTTTTCATTCCACCTCTTGTCATTCATTCTTATCCACATGGTTTTTTCCCTTTTTCTTTTTCATTTATCCCTGGCGGCTGCTTAACAGGTCAATTGAGTTGATGTGTGAACAGCTCTTTGAGCTGTTTGCTATTTGATTTGAGTATTGCACTGGTGTATCCCTGGCGTCATGTGTGCTGGTTGAGCCGCACACCGCTGACGCCCCCATGTTGGGCTCCATGGTGGGTGGGGAGCACCAGTGAAGAAATTTTATCATAATATCATGGCTCATAAACAAACTCAAGAAAGATTATCTTCTAAACGGACTAGACCCAATGAAACGGACACGGACTCTGACTCGGACAAAGATCTTTGCTCCTCATGGCCAAGATTCTTGGTTTTAACTTCTACTAATCCAGAGAGACCCTTGACATCTCTAAGTCCTTTTGCAATTAGTAAAGGGATTGAGGGGTTGGCTGGTGTCGCCAAAAACATTAGGAAAATACAGTCTGGCAGCTTGCTTGTTGAAGTTGATCGACCCAGCCTCGCGAGTTGCCTACTGAAATCAGTACTTCTCGCGGGCATTCCGATACAAGTCACCCCTCACCGAACCCTCAACACCAAAAGAGGAGTAATTCGATGTTTTGATTTGAAAGAATGCGAGGTCTCTGAAATTATTAACGAGTTAAAACCACAAAGGGTAATCGATGCAAAAAAAATCACAGTGAACCGCAATGGGACTCGACAAGCCACGGGGACGGTTATCCTGACCTTTGACAGCTCTGAATTGCCTAAAGCTGTCAAGGTCGGATACTTGAATGTCTCCGTGGACCCCTACATCCCAAATCCCTTGCGCTGCTTCAAGTGCCAACGTTACGGACATGGTAATTCAACCTGCAAAAGAACTGCAGCATGTGCGAAGTGTGGACAGGAGGACCATAAGGAAGATGACTGCCGGCAGACCACCAAATGTATTAATTGCTCAGGGGACCACCCAGCATTCTCTAGGTTGTGTCCTACATGGATCAAGGAAAAACAAATCCAAACGATCCGACACACCAGAGACATCTCGTTCCCTGAGGCACGAAAGATAGTGGAGGCACATCAGGGCACCAAACCCTCTTATGCTAGCGCTGTCAAAAAGGCCACAGTGTCAGTCGACACCCAGACCGACTACACGTGGCCAAATGGCAGCGCCCAGCCAAAAAATGGTGACCATTGATGTGCCAAAACCTGCTACTACTACCAAGAAGGCAAAAGATATGTCAACGCAGTGCAGTCCTCCTGTCCATCCTACTGTTTACAAAAAAACCGCTGAGACTAGTAAAAAAAATGAAACAGTAATAACTAAAGTAAAAACTCATAATCATAGACCTCCTAAGGGATCTAAGGATCCCATAAAATTGCATAATAAATACGGCAGCCTAGAGGAGATGGACATTGACAGTGTCCGTCTTCCCTCTAAACCCACATCTGCCCCTAACAGCCCAAGGCGGAAGCCTCGGGCTTCAACCAATCCCCCCAATGTCACCTAGCATCATCCAATGGAACTGTCGAGGATTTCGGTCCAACTATGACGAACTCAAATTTCTTTTGTATGACCATCAACCTATTGCTGTTAGCCTTCAGGAAACTTTCTTGAAGGAGACTGATCAAATGTCAATGAGAGGGTATACCATGTATAATAAAACAACTTTATCACAAAGAGACGCAAGAGCTGTGGGAGGGGCATCTGTGCTTGTTAAAGACGGTGTCCCCCATGAACCCATTCCTCTTGACACGCCTCTTCAGGCTATAGCCATTAGAATTACCCTCCACAAAACCATCACTTTGTGCTCTCTGTACCTACCACCAAGCTACAAGATTTTACAGAGAGACATTGATCATTTGATCAGTCAACTTCCGTCCCCACTTTTGCTGCTTGGCGATTTCAATGCCCACAGCGATTTATGGGGATGTGAGGACACCAACGACAGTGGTCAAAAAATAGAGAATTTCATCATACAAAATGATCTTGCTATATTAAATAATAAATCTAAAACTTATCTCCATCCTGGAACCGGATCTTTCTCTGCCATAGACCTTAGCCTCTGCTCTCCATCTCTTTTGATGGAATTTGATTGGGAAGTTGGTCAGGACCAGTGTGGAAGTGACCACTTTCCAATATTTTTAAATATCAATAGGCCTATGCCCGCTGAGCGGGTATCCAAATGGAACCTACATAAGGCCAACTGGCCGAATTTTACTTCTATGTGCAGAGACATTATCAACAAAGATACATTAGAAAATATTGATGAAGATCCGGTATCCTTTTTTACACAATCAATAATTAATATAGCCACACAAAATGTACCGAAATCCTCGACAGATTCTAAACGGATATATAAACCATGGTTTTCTGATGCATGCCGTGACGCTGTCAAAGAGCGCAAACGGGCACTGTACAGGTTCAAAATGCGGCCCACCGAGGCCAACAAAAACCTGTACAAAGTAGCCCGAGCCAAAGCTCGACGCGTCATCAAATACAGCAAGCGTGAGTCTTGGCACAATTTTGTTTCCAAATTAAATAGCAAGACTTCCACGAAAAAGGCATGGGACATGGTTCGTAGGATTAGGGGAAAGGAAAATAACAACACTCTCTCACATCTGGTTAAACCAGATGGTTCCAAAGCCTCCAATTTGAAGGACATTGTCAATACTCTAGGCGATGCCTTCCAAAAGAATTCCTCTGCCAATAATTATAGTACCAAATTTCAAAAATTTAAACATCATCGGGAACGAAACATTCCTAATTTTAATTCAAATAACCATGAAAATTACAACTCTTTTTTTACACTAAAGGAGTTGGAGGATTCGATACATAAATCGAATGACACAGCTAGTGGACCCGATGATGTACACTATCAATTTTTAAAACACCTTCCAGAGGAATCACTTGAAGTACTTTTAGACATTTTTAATGGAATCTGGGAATCTGGAACATTCCCAGATGGTTGGAGAGAGGCTATAGTTATCCCGATACCCAAGCCAGGGAAGGATAACACCATTCCTACGAACTATCGTCCCATTGCCTTAACGAGCTGCATCTGTAAAACGATGGAGAAAATGATAAACAGCCGCCTGGTATGGTTTCTTGAAAGAAACCAACTAATTTCCAGGTACCAGAGCGGTTTCCGTCACACACGTAGCACGACGGATCACCTGGTCCGTCTTGAAAGTTTTATACGTGACGGTTTTGTGAGGGGGGAACATGTGGTGTCGGTCTTCTTCGATATGGAGAAGGCTTATGACACCACATGGAAACATGGAATCCTGTCGGATTTGAGCAATATGGGCCTTAAAGGCCGCATGCCTGTTTTTATCAAAAAATTTTCTTGAGAACCGAATTTTTAAAGTCCGTGCTGGCACCACCCTTTCTGATACTTGTGATCAGGAGATGGGGGTCCCACAGGGAAGTATTTTATCCGTTACACTTTTTAATATAAAAATTAATAGTATAGTTAATGTCATCAAGCCAGGTGTGGATTGTTCACTCTACGTGGATGATTTTTTGATTTATTTTAAATAAAAAAATATGAGCACAATTGAGAGGCAGCTTCAACTTAGCCTCAATAACATCCAAAACTGGGCGGATGAAAACGGATTTAAATTCTCTAAATCAAAAACTGTCTGTATGCATTTTTGCAACAAAAGAAATATCCATCCAGACCCAGTTCTCACCCTTGATGGCAATGTTATTCCTGTGGTGGAAGAAACCAAGTTTCTTGGAATAATTTTTGACAGGAAGCTCAATTTTAAAGCTCACATTTCTTACCTGCGTAAGAAATGTTTTAAAGCAATCAATCTTTTAAAGATGCTGTCCAATACTGATTGGGGAGCGGACCGGAAAGTCCTTTTACGGCTTTACCGGTCACTAGTGCGTTCCAAGTTGGACTATGGCTCTTTTATATATGGTGCTGCCCGTCGCTCATATCTAAGAAAATTGGAAACTGTCCAAAACCAAGCTCTGAGGCTTTGCCTCGGGGCTTTCAGAACCTCTCCCATTCCCAGTCTACATGTGGAAGCCAACGAGGCACCACTTGGGGTTCGAAGGGAGCAGCTTGCCATTCAGTATGCCTTACGCATAAGGTCCAACCCCAAAAATCCTGCATTTGATGCTGTTTTTAATCCTGGAAATATCCATTTTTATGAGAGTAGGCCGAATGCTATCCCTTCGTTCGGTCTGCGTATCAGAGAATCGCTGGATGGGTCATGCTCTAACTTGAATGCCGTGGCGGTTGAGACTGTGCCAGGGTCTCCCCCATGGCAATTGAAAACCCCAACAGTGGATAAATCGCTGACAACCAACACGAAGGGATCTCACGAGCCTGATTTTTTCCTTCACCAATTTAGAGAGATAAAGGATAAATATTCGGACCGTTCTGCCCTTTACACAGACGGTTCGAAAGAAGACAATAAAATTGGAGCTGCAGCCATTATGGGGAAATGTGTTTTTAACATGAGCCTACCACCTCCACTGTCAATTTTCCACGCTGAGCTTAAAGCTCTTTCCATTGCACTTGGACTTATTGCCCAATCCATTAAAAAGCGTTTCGTTGTATTTTTCCGACTCACTGTCTGCCCTGGAGGCAATCACAGGGAGTAATTTACGTAATGGTTTTATTTTAAATGTTGTGCTTTTATATTCTCAATTGACAGATCGTGGCAAGGATATTTTGTTTGTATGGGTACCAAGCCATGTTGGTATCCCTGGTAATGAAAGGGCAGACAGAGCTGCCAAGGAAGCCCTCAACATGAATGTGACTGAGGTTAAAGTCCCCTTTACAGACTTTAAACCTCAAGTCGTCCAATTTTTTAAACAGAAATGGCAGGACCAGTGGGATGAATCCATCCCAAACAAACTTCACGAAATTCAGCCCTTACTTGGGGAGTGGCCACAGAGCTGCAGAGAGAGCAGAAGAGAGGAGGTTATTCTTGCTCGCGCTCGTATAGGACACACCTATACAACTCATGCCTTTCTATTAAGGGATGAGCCCATCCCTGAATGCATTCCTTGTCAATGTACCTACACCGTCAAGCACATTCTCATCGAATGTGCTGATTTGATTTTGATCCGAAATCGCTTCTTCCGGGTTCAAACCCTTTCAGAATTGTTTGAAAGGGTGAATCCATCCAAGATACTTGGATTCATAAGAGAAATTGGACTTTTCTATAGATTTTAGACCATACAATTCTCAAATTATTATATATAATTCAATTAATATAATTCAATTGATACTAATGGGTTTAATTTTTAATTTTTAATTTAATTTTTAACCCTTCACTCCTTATCCTTTCGTACTCGTATTTACCCCTCCTTAAGTAGGCACCATATAACACACTAGTGTTGGTGTGCCGTTAAACCCTATACTTACCTTTACCTTACTGATCTCGTCAGATCTGTGATCTGTGGTTATGGTCACCATTTGAGCTTCACTCTGATAAAACCTTAATCACACATCCCCCCTGTGGGTCCGGGGGTAGAATAGGCCCACTGTATCCCCCTGCATGTCGTAAGAGGCGACTAATAGGGGGCAACCTGTTGGCCGTGGGTTGCGACTCGTGTCGGTGGACAATGGGATCCAGGTGGTTGAGTGGAGTGGTTCTTTTGAGGGCCATATCTGCGAAATACCACTCTGGCCCGGATTTCGCCTAGACGAGAGGCTGGAATGGCCTGGTCCAGTCAATCGGCTTGTGGTGACTGGCCCTAGGATAATCGTTTCCATTTTTATCTTTTCCATCTCCATTTTCATTTTCCTAGAAGGCGGCTGCTTAATCAGGTCAATCTTATCTATTAACCTTTCTTGGCACCATATAACACATACGTGTTGGTGTGCCGTTAAACCCTATTCTCACTCACTCACTCACCCTTAATCACACAGACTTTCTAAAAGACTAATTAAATTTCTGAAAGCCAATGTTGACTGCCTGATTCTATGATCACTATCCATGGAACGCATATCATGAAATTTAAAAGATTCATTAAATATCGGGGAGTTTGGTAACAAAATAAGTGGGTATTTGAAAGAGCTGCACTACATCCATGATATGGGGATTGTATGGATCGACCTTTGAGGGGAAACAGTATATATCTAAGTCTAGACCCTATATCATTCATACAACACTCGCTAAATATCGAAATAAGTGCGGCATACGCCGACACGGTAACTGAGCGGTTATTTAATTGTGGGCATGTGAATTCACACCTTAATACATGAGGCACTAAGCTTAACGAAGGGGGTTGAATTTGAACAAAATAATGATTCTTTTGCAGCAGAAGCTGACCACAGAGGCTGGTGGTGGGTGTACAAATCAAACACACTATTGTCTGGAGCAGTTGCATTTGGCGTTACTTAGATTTGAAAGGCACATGCGTAGGTCGTCACTATTATACAACTCTTTTATTGATATCTACAGTTCCGGTGGGAGGATTAAAGAAGCTGTTCAATTTTGCCCTTAACTACCAATGCGCCACTTCATATTTTAAGTGCGCAGAGAAAGGAGGGGTCAGGCAAATGCTGGGCGTATGCGTTCATTTCTGGGATGTGCCAGTCAAAAAGCTTATCGCAAGTGGCCTACTTTTCCCGATCCTGTTGCAGGCACTCAGATTTGGTGAATTGGGTTTCCAGCTTGTAGTGATATAATGGGAAGCGCCAGGGCGAGGTGTTGATGGGAAACTATTATCAGATGTCCGTTGAAGAGTAGGGTCTCCCGAGAGTTGGGGATGTGACGCAAGGGCTGACAAGAAGCTTGTTTGACGAGGTGATGTCAGCAAAGATTTGACTTGTGGAACGGGAGATTGCGGGAAAGACACAGCGTCAGTAAAGGGTAATCTGGGGTCGAAAATTGATGGTTTATTTGGCCTTTGAGGAGTTGTCAATGACAGGGCAGTTTATGATCAGGGTCAGGAGGGGCTGGTGATAGCGAGACAGAAGCCGGTGTAGAGTCAAAGCCTTGAAGAGTTGGAGATATTGGTGATGGCGAGACAGGAGTCGGCATATAACCAGCGCTGGGGGGAGTCTGTGATGGGTCGACTGAAGTAGGTAGAGGATGGGGGATGTTGCTGGACCACGAGAGTGGGAGGCCTTTGGAGTGGTAGGGGTAACCACAGAGTGGGATGTAGCGGGATAATTGGGCGTCTCCGGGGTGGGTTGAACCTCGGGCGCCATTGCCGTATCCATCTCCCGACGACAGGATGCTTCTAACAGAGTCTCTAGGCACCCCCTGACCTCTCGTTCTAAAAAGTCCTCTCCTGCTCTAACTTAACTGAGTTCAGCTCGGCCTCTAGTCTATTAAGAGCAGCTTTGAGTTTGTCGTTTTCAGCTCTCATTGCGTCTTTCTCAACTTGCGCCTTCTCATACTGAATTTTACTTTCAGTTAGCGCGACTTCTAGACACTGTATCAGATTGATCGGTACTTTGGGTCAAAGGCATGTTAATCTACTACCAGGTATCTTCCCAATATATTGAGGGAGGAAAATATATATAATACAGGGCCAAAAACCATATATAAGGTATGGTAAATTGAAACTCACTTTTGTATGGTATCCGGGTCGATTGGATTCTCCACCATGTGTCATATCGTGATCTGTGGTGGAGATGCACATGATACGCACTTGTGATAATGAAGACTCGAACTCCAGGTGTAGGGTTTATACAAACTTGAACTTTATTAGCTGACTTCAACTTATGAATTTTATGTGTAACTTAGCTTAAATATCCAAGAGATATCTCTTGATAAGTTTATTTACAGTCAAATATTTACAATTGAAATCATTACAAAACATCGATATAAATACATCAAACATTCAAGGTCACAAAAATACAAAGTTCAAGACCTTTTTATTCCACCACCAGGGATGAAACTGGTCACTTGGCAAGGTGCATCCTGAGCTGCTGTAATTCTTTTGGAGGGTGTCTCTGGGGCTGGGCATAAGTAGCTCAAAATAGTTCAGGGAAATTGTCCAATCAGTTGGTGGGCTAGATAAGACCTGTACTCTATCTGGGTATGCCGCCTGCTTCTCCCCGTCTTCGTCTTGATCTGGTGGTGGACTGAATGCTTGATCAGGATGAATGAGTTATAAATGCAGACATCAACCAAAAACCAGAACAGGTACTTTCACCATATTGCAGCTTTCCTGCCGATGGTGTAGGCGAGCAAAGCTGGTCGGCACAGTCAACTCCATTCATGTTTAGGGTGTACTTCTTGATTGAAGTAGGGCATGCTACAAAGTTCACCGTGCCATCTTTCTTTTTACGCAGAACCTCTGTCATTTGCAGGGGATTTGCATTTGTCGACAGCAAGGTGACTGTTTGCTTGTCGTGCAAAGCGGTAGCCACCATGGCCCCTATTGTTGTTGCAGAAGGTAGCCCTGGTTTTTCTGCTTTGAGTGTGCGAGTAAACCACGTGGCCAGGCCTAGCCCGTCACACGCCCTCGTCAGCATCCACACATGTGGGACCATGTCATACGCTTTCTTTAAGTCATACCGCATGACTTGCAGACTTTTCCTGCCGATCTTTGCGTCGCTGACCATCATCTGGTCAACTAGCAGGCAGTCATATGTCCCCCTTTGTCCTCCCTTCCTTAACACGCGCTGATTGAATGGGAGCACCTCCTCCTGAATCAGGAAGTACGTAAGGTACTTTGCCATGGCGTCAGGAATTTGTACATGGTGTTCAAGCATGCTATAGGCCTATAATTCACCCTTATTATAGATAAGTATACCTCTGCCTGCGCAGAGCCACTCTGACAGAAAACCTGTGATGATGACTTTGAGGGCCTTGTTTGCCCCTGGGATCCTCTTCCACCGGCAATTGCAAACCCGGTCGGGACCTGGCGCTTTCCAGAGTTTGGCTTCTCTGACCACCCTATTCAGCATCTCATCCGTTAGCAGCTCTGAGACTGCCGGATGCTCGAGCCACTCTTTCACTTCCCTCACCCCCTTGTGGGTCTGGAGGTAGAATGGTCCCACTGTATCCTCCTGCATGTCGTAAGAGGCGACTAATAGGGGGCAACCTGTTGGCCGTGGGTTGCGACTCGTGTCGGCAGACAATGGGATTCTGGTGGTTTGAGGGCCATATCTGCAATATGCCATTCAGGCCCAGATTTCACCTAGACGAGAGGCTGGAATGGCCTGGTTCAGTCAATCGGCTGGTAGCCCTTGGATAATCGTTTCCATTTTTATCTTTTCCATCTCCATTTTCATTTATCCTAGAAGGCGGCTGCTTAATCAGGTCAATCTTATCAATTAACCTTTCTTGGCACCATATAACACGAGTGTTGGTGTGCCATTAAACCCTATACTTACCTTAATTTGAGATATAAAATCTGTCAATCCTACTTTTGAGGTTTGTTTTCCCATGAATACTCACTACTTTGTGGATATTTTTCCCTAAATATACTAATTCAATTATTGCTATCTTTAATTACACCAATTTCCTTTCTCCTTTCTGTTCCAAAGTATCCCCCTGTGGGTGCGGGGGTAGAATAGGCCCACTGTATCCTCCTGCATGTCGTAATATGCGACTAGTAGGAGGCAACCTGTTGGCCGTGGGTTGCGACTCGTGTTGGGGGAAGATGGGATCCTGGTGGTTGAGTAGAACGGTCCTTGTGAGGGCTATATCTGCAACACACCACTTTGGCCTGGATTTCACCTAGACGAGAGGCTGGAATGGCCTGGTCCAGTCAATCGGTTTGTGGTGACATGCCATGAGATATTTGTTTTCATTACTTATTTCTTGTCTTTGTCATTCTTCTTATCCATATGGTTTTTTCCCTTTTCTTTTTCATTTATCCCTGGCGGCTGCTTAACAGGTCAATCGAGTTGATGTGTGAAGAGCTCTTTGAGCTGTTTGCTATTTGATTTGAGTATTGCACTGGTGTATCCCTGGCGTCATGTGTGCTGGTTGAGCCGCACACCGCTGACGCCCCCATGTTGGGCTCCATGGTGGGTGGGGAGCACCAGTGAAGAAATTTTATCATAAAATCATGGCTCAAAAACAAACTCAAGAATGATTATATTCCAAACGGTATCGACCTAATGACTCGGACACGGACTCTGATAGTGAAAATTTGACATCATGGCCAAGGTTTTTGGTGATTGCAAACGCTGAGGAAGATCAACCACTTACCTCACTAAGTCCATTCGCAATTGGTAAAGGAATTGAGGGGTTGGCTGGAGTCCCCAAAAACATAAGGAGACTCCATTCCGGCCACTTCCTTGTTGAAGTGGACCGGGCCAGCCTTGCAAGATGCCTATTGAAGTCGACCCTCCTAGCGGGGGTCCCAATAGGTGTCACCCCTCACAGAACCCTCAACACCAAAAAGGGCGTTATCCGCTGCTTCGACTTGAAGCAATGCTCAAACGAAGATGGACTAAGATCTCAAAAGGTGACTGACGCACGAAAAATCTTTGTAACTCGCAATGGGGAGAAACAGCCCACAGCAACAGTTATCTTGACCTTTGACAGCACTGATTTGCCCAAAGCTGTTAAAGTCGGATACCTGAATGTTGCTGTGGAGCCCTACATTCCTAACCCATTGCGATGTTTTAAATGCCAACGTTTCGGCCATAGTAACAGTAATTGCAAACGAGCGGCAACATGCGCCAAGTGCAGCCAGGAGGGCCACAAAGAAGATGAATGTCAACAGTCTTTCAAATGCATTAACTGCTCAGGGGACCACCCAGCATTCTCTAGGCTGTGTCCTACATGGATCAAGGAAAAAGAAATACAAAAGATCCGACACACCAGAGACATATCGTTCCCTGAGGCACGCAGATTAGTGGAGGCGCGGCAGGGCACCAAACCCTCTTATGCTAGCGCTGTCAAGAGGGCCACAGTGTCAGTCGACACCCAGACCGACTACACGTGGCCCAATGGCAGCGCCCTGCCAAGGAGGGTGGCTACTAATGTGCCAAAACCCACTACTATCACTAAACTGAAACAACTGTAAAAGACATGTCTACACAATACAGTTCTCCTGGAAATCAAAATCAAAATTTAAGTAAAACAAAACCAAGCAACACCAACAGAGGTAGGAGTAGTGAGAAAACAAGATCAACTAGGCCTCCAAAGGGATCTGACGATCCTGTTCAGGTCTACAATAAGTTTGGTAGTTTGGAGGACATGGACGTAGACTCCATGAGGCCGTCCTCCAAACCAAGATCTGTGCCATCCAGTCCAAGGTGGACTGGCAGAACACCACATAAACCCCCTGATGGCACATAAAATCATCCAATGGAATTGTCGAGGATTTCGGTCCAACTATGATGAATTGAAATCTCTTCTATATGACCATCAACCTATTGCTGTTTGCCTTCAGGAAACTTTCTTGAAGGAGACTGATCAAATGTCAATGAGAGGGTATACCATGTATAAAAAAACATCCTTATCACAAAGAGACGGAAGAGCTGTGGGAGGGGCATCTGTGCTTGTTAAACATGGTGTCCCCCATGAACCCATTCCTCTTGACACTCCTCTTCAGACTATAGCCGTTAGTATTACCCTCCACAAAACCATCACTTTGTGCTCTCTGTACCTACCACCCAGCTACAAGATTTTACAGAGAGACATTGATCATTTGATCAGTCAACTTCCATCCCCACTTTTGCTGCTTGGCGATTTCAATGCCCACAGCGATTTATGGGGATGTTAGGACACCAACGACAGTGGTCAAAAAAATAGAAAATTTCATTATACAAAATGATCTTGCTATATTAAATAATAAATCTCAAACTTATCTCCATCCTGGAACCGGAACATTCTCTGCCATAGACCTTAGCCTCTGCTCTCCATCCCTTTTGATGGAATTTGATTGGGAAACTGGTCAGGACCAATATTTTTAAACATCAATAGGCCTATGCCCCCCTGTGGGTGCGGGGGTAGAATAGACCCACTGTATCCTCCTGCATGTCGTAAGAGGCGACTAATAGGGGGCAACCTGTTGGCCGTGGGTTGCGACTCGTGTCGGAGGAAGATGGGATCCTGGTGGTTGAGCGGAGCGGTCCTTGCGAGGGCTATATCTGCAACACACCACTTTGGCCCGGATTTCGCCTAGACGAGAGGGTGGGTAGGCCTGGCCCATTCCTATCGGCTGGTGGCGTCGTGCCCTGGGACTACCCGTCACATGCATTTGGCATCTTCCTTCATGACATTCATTCACTTCATGTACCATTTCTCATTTCATTGGCTTCACTAGTCCCAGAAGGCGGCTGCTTAATCAGGTCAATCGGATTCCATTAGGGGTGTTATGGTGCGCCTCTACGGGCTCAGCACCTTGCCAGTGTCTGGGCTCTATGGGTTACGTATTGTATCACTTTTTATGGGGGACGAGTATATCACCTGTGTAGCCCTGGCATCTTTAAGATGTCCCTTTATTGGGCTCCGGGGCGGGTGGGGAGCACAGGTGATGAATTGTTGTATTACTATGTCTGTTTCTCCTCCTGGCCAGAAAAGGAAGCACACTGAAGAAAATGATTTGAATCAAGTTGAAAATTGGCAAAGATTTCTTATACTTGAAAGGACCGACGGAAGTTTAGAGAAAGTTTCATTCATTGTTCTATTTAAAGGAATTTGTGGTATTGCGGGCACCCCAAAAACTTTAAAACTTTTGAGATCTGGGCTTTACCTTGTAGAAACTTCAAAACAAATTCATTCCAAACTTCTTCTCCAAACCAGTAAAATAGCAAATATCAATGTAAAATTCAGCCCTCATAGAACCCTTAACACCATCAAGGGTGTTATAAAATCTTTCGAACTTAAATACTGCAGCGAAGAAGAAATTTTGGGAGGAATTGAAAAATCAAAATGTAAGTGAAGTAGCCAAAGTGCTCATTAATAAAAATGGAGAAAAAATTCCCACAGGCACCCACATCCTTACTTTTAACATCCCTTACCTTCCAAACAACATTAAAATAGCTGGCCTGAACATCAAAACTGAACCATTTATTCCAAATCCTTTAAGATGCCACAATTGCCAGAAATATGGACACTTTCGAACAAGATGCAATAGAACACCAATCTGCCCCAAGTGCGGTGATGAGCACGGGGAGCAGGATTGCAAGGCACCATTCAAGTGCGCAAACTGCTCCGGTGCTCATCCCGCATACTCTAAACGTTGTCCAATTTGGCAAATCGAAAAACAAATTCAAACACTACATATCACACAAAAACTTTCTTTCCCTGAAGCGAGAAAAATAGTAGAGTGCCAAAATTCAACTTCTTCCAGACCTTCATATGCTAGTACTGCTGCAGCACCAACTAAAATAACCAAATCTATTAGTACACAAACAGAAAACCACCCTCCGAAACAACCCCCTTTCAAAGCCAGCAATCCCCCAACGGAACAAACAAAACCAAACACCCCCCACTACCCCAAAAGTCAATGAACACATAACAGCAAACAAATACAATGAAAAATCTAAACTCCCACGGTCTGTAAAATCAAAACTCACCAGGGTTCAGAACCCAGATTCTTTTGTTGGGCCCAACATCTATGGCCCATTGTCTACCATGGAGACTGATGAGGTCCCCCATGGCAGACACACATCATCAGGGGCCAATCGGGACCCTGGGTCTGTAGTGGCCCAGGGAACCTGCGGCCCCAGGAATGCCATGGGGACTGAGGTCCACCATGGCAGCAAACGTCCCGCCAAACCCCCTGATAGGTAATGGCGGGCATTATACAATGGAATTGCCGAGGACTTCGGAATAATCATGAAGAACTTCTTACTTTACTCAACAAAAATAATGGTATTGCAGCCTGCCTTCAGGAAACATTTCTGAAGGCAGAAAATAAATATAGCTTGAAAGGCTATAAATCTTACCATAAATTTGGAGGCACTGGGGAACGAGCTTCTGGCGGCTCGTCCATTTTAATCAAGGATTGTATTCCCCAGAAGGAAATAGAACTCAATACAAACCTTCAAGCAGTAGCAGTAAATATTACCTTAAATAAGTCCATCACACTTTGCTCCCTTTACTTACCGCCAAGCCGAAATTTTACACGGGGAGAACTGGACAACATCGTGGCCCAGTTGCCAGAGCCAGTTCTCCTCATGGGTGATTTTAATGCCCACAACTCTTTATGGGGCAATACACATGATGATGGAAAAGGTCAAATTGTAGAAGATTTCTTCATTTCTCACAATCTCTGCCTTTTAAATGACGGCTCAAATACATACATCCATCCAGGCTATGGCACACCCACCGCAATAGATCTTTCTTTCTCTTCTCCTTCTTTGTTTCTCGACCTTGCATGGGAAGTTGGTGTCGATGATACCTGTGGAAGTGACCACTTCCCCATTCTTATCCACCTAAACCCTCCGTTACCACCAGAGTCACCTCCAAAGTGGCAGCTGCATAAAGCAGACTGGCCCTCCTTTGGATCTCTGTGTGGGGAGGCTATCCACAGGGATAAGATGCAAGGGCGAGATACACACATCGATACATTTTGTGCTAAACTGCTTGAAATTGCCTCCAAAACTATTCCGAAGTCCTCGGCAAAGCCCAGGCGCATCCCAAAACCATGGTTTAACCAAGACTGCCAGGACGCCATCAACCATAGAAAAAGGGCCCTTAAGTTTTTTCAAACTCACCCAACCCATGCAAACCTGGCATCATTCAGGGCAGCGAGAGCGAGAGCTCGGCGGGTCGTTAAAGAAAGTAAAAAGAATTCATGGAAAACTTATATATCAAAATTAAACTCGAAAACATCAATCAAAAAGACATGGGAAATGGTCCGCAAAATAAGTGGAAAAAACACCTCTTCCACTTCTTCTTACCTTCTAACACCAGATGGTAATGAAGTAAAAAACAAACAGGAATATCTAACATCATAGCGGACACAATAACCATGAATTCTTCCACTGCTAATTATACTGAAAAGTTTCAAAGACATAAACAGATAACTGAAAGAACAAAAATTAATTTTAGGTCAAACAACGACGAAAATTATAATGTTCCTTTTACTTTAGAAGAATTGAAAGAATCTTTGAAACTCTGCAAGGACACTGCAGTAGGACCAGACGATGTTCATTACCAACTTCTTAAACATCTTCCAGAAGAGTCCTTGTATGTCTTATTAGACATATACAATCACATATGGAGCAGTGGAGAATATCCGGACTCATGGAGAGAGGCTACCATCATCCCTCTCCCAAAGTCCGGAAAAGACCCAACCAACCCGTCGAGCTACAGGCCCATCGCTCTCACGAGCTGTCTCTGTAAAACCATGGAGCGAATCGTTAACAAGCGTCTTATGTGGTACTTGGAAACTAATAATATAATAAATGAACATCAATCTGGCTTTAGAAAAGGCCGATGTACCACAGACAACCTTGTTAAGTTAGAGTCTTATATTAGGGATGCATTTTTAAAGGGGGACCATGTCGTGTCTGTGTTTTTCGATCTTGAGAAAGCATATGACACGACATGGAAATATGGGATTTTAAAAGATCTACAAGAAGCTGGTCTTCGAGGTAATATGCCACTATTTATACAAAATTTTTTAAATGATAGTTTTTTTAAGGTAAGAATTGGGACATCACTTTCGGACCAACATGGTCAGGAAATGGGGGTCCCACAGGGCAGCATTCTTTCTGTCACACTTTTCAATCTAAAGATCAATAGCATCACAAAAGTTCTTAAACCTGAAATAGAAAAATCACTTTATGTAGACGATTTCCTTATATCTTACCGATCCAGCAGTATGACCACCATAGAACGCCAGCTACAAATCAACCTTAACAAAATTCAGAAATGGGCAGATGAAAATGGTTTCAAATTTTCTACTACAAAAACAGTTTGTGTACATTTTTGTCAAAGAAGGGGCCTTCACCCTGACCCAGAATTAACCATCAATAAAAATCCCGTCCCTGTTGTGGAAGAAACCAAAAATTCTTAGGTATCATATTTGATTCAAAACTGAATTTTAAATCCCATATTAATTACATCAGGAATAAATGTCTCAAGGCAATGAATCTTCTTAAAGTAGTGTCCAAGCTGGACTGGGGAGCTGACAGGCAGGTCCTGCTCAGACTCTACCGGTCCTTGATAAGATCAAAGCTTGACTATGGCTGCATCGTTTACGGTGCAGCTCGAAAAATCTTATCTAAAACGACTGGACATAGTCCAGAATCAGGCTCTGAGGATTTGCCTTGGGGCATTTCGAACATCACCCATTGAAAGCCTCCACACTGAAGCCAATGAAATGCCTATCCATCTAAGAAGAAACAAACTGGCCCTCCAATATGCAATTAAAATAAAAAGCAATCCAGATCACCCTGCCTATGACATTATCTCCATCCCAAATACCAAGTAATATATGAAACTAAACCTAATGCCATACCACCTCTTGGCATCCGTATTCAAGAATCGCTAAACAACATATCCAATAATTTAGACATTATTGCTCCAAACAAATTTCCCGAAACACCACCCTGGCAATTGAACACACCAACAATAGACACATCCCTTACCAAATATGATAAATTAAATGCAAATGACCTCTTGATGAAATTTCATGAATTAAAAGAACATCACAAAGACAAGATACTTATTTATACTGATGGATCCAAAGATGCAAACCGTGTGGGTGCTGGAGTCGTGTTCGGACCTCAGACCCACAAGAAAAGACTGCCTGGTGCAGCATCTGTTTTTACAGCTGAAGTTACCGCAATAAGGATGGCATTGGGCCTTATTGCTCACCATCCCAATGCGGATTTTACAATTTTTAGTGATTCTTTATCTGCCCTGGAGGCAATTGGGAATAAGTTGTTATCGTGCCATATTGTTGTAGATATTTTAGAAAATCTTACTCGTTTATCCATGCTGGGTAAAAATGTTGAGTTTGTCTGGGTACCCAGTCACATAGGTATCCCAGGCAACGAAAAAGCCGATAGGACTGCAAAGGAAGCCCTACATGAGCCAGTGTCTGAAACCAAGATTCCCTTTACAGATTTTAAACCTCAAGTCGTCCAATTTTTTAAACAAAAATGGCAGGACCAGTGGGATGAATCCATTCCAAACAAACTTTACGAAATCCAGCCTCAACTTGGGGAGTGGCCACACAACTGCAGAGAGAGCCGAAGAGAAGAGGTCGTTCTTGCTCGCGCTCGTATAGGACACACCTATACAACTCATGCCTTTCTACTAAGGGATGAGCCCATCCCTGAATGTATTCCTTGTCAATGTGCCTATACTGTCAAGCACATTCTCATTGAATGTGCTGATTTGATTTTGATCCGAAATCGCTTCTTCCGGGTTCAAACCCTTTCAGAATTGTTTGAAAGGGTGAATCCATCCAAGATACTTGGATTCATAAGAGAAATTGGACTTTTCTATAAATTTTAGACCATACAATTCTCAAATTATTATATAATTCAATTCATATAATTCAATTAATACTAATTTTTAGTTAGTTTTAACCCTTGACTCCTTCTTATCCTTTCGTACTCGTATTTATCCCTCCTTAAGTAGGCACCATATAACACACTAGTGTTGGTGTGCCGTTAAACCCTATACTTACCTTACCTTACCTCAATAGGCCTATGCCTGCTGAGCGGGTAGCCAAATGGAATCTTCATAAGGCCAACTGGCCGAATTTTTCTTCTATGTGCAGGGAAATTATCAACAAAGATACTTAAGAAAATATAGATGAAGATCCGGTATCCTTTTTTACACAATCAATAATTAATATAGCCACACAAAATGTACCGAAATCCTCGACAGATTCTAAACGGATATATAAACCATGGTTTTCTGATGCATGCCGTGACGCTGTCAAAGAGCACAAACGGGCACTGTACAGGTTCAAAATGCGGCCCACTGAGGCCAACAAAAACCTGTACAAAGTAGCCCGAGCCAAAGCTCGACGTGTCATCAAAAGCAGCAAGCGTGAGTCTTGGCACGATTTTGTTTCGAAATTAAACAGCAAGACTTCCACGAAAAAGGCATGGGACAAATGGTTCGTAGGATTAGGGGAAAGCAAAATGACAACACTCTCTCACATCTGGTTAAACCAGATGGTTCCAAAGCCTCCAATTTGAAGGACATTGTCAATACTCTAGGCGATGCCTTCCAAAAGAATTCCTCTGCCAATAATTATAGTACCAAATTTCAAAAATTTAAACATCATCGCGAACGAAACATTCCTAATTTTAATTCAGATAACAATGAAAATTACAACTCTCTTTTTACACTAAAGGAGTTGGAGGATTCGATACATAAATCGAATGACACAGCTAGTGGACCCGATGATGTACACTATCAATTTTTAAAACACCTTCCAGAGGAATCACTTCAAGTACTTTTAGACATTTTTAATGGAATCTGGGAATCTGGAACATTCCCAGATGGTTGGAGAGAGGCTATAGTTATCCCGATACCCAATCCAGGCAAGGATAGCACCATTCCTACGAACTATCGTCCCATTGCCTTAACGAGCTGCATCTGTAAAACGATGGAGAAAATGATAAACAGCCGCCTGGTATGGTTTCTTGAAAGAAACCAACTAATTTCCAGGTACCGGAGCGGTTTCCGTCACACACGTAGCACGACGGATCACCTGGTCCGTCTTGAAAGTTTTATACGTGACGGTTTTGTGAGGGGGGAACATGTGGTGTCGGTCTTCTTCGATATGGAGAAGGCCTATGACATCACATGGAAACATGGAATCCTGTCGGATTTGAGCAATATGGCCTTAAAGGCCGCATGCCTGTTTTTATCAAAAAAATTTTCTTGAGAACCGAATTTTTAAAGTCCGTGCTGGCTCCACCCTTTCTGATACTTGTCATCAGGAGATGGGGGTCCCACAGGGAAGTATTTTATCCGTTACACTTTTTAATATTAAAATTAACAGTATTGTTAATGTCATCAAGCCAGGTGTGGATTGTTCACTCTACGTGGATGATTTTTTGATTTATTTTAAATCGAAAAATATGAGCACAATTGAGAGGCAGCTTCAAACTTAGCCTCAATAACATCCAAAAATGGGCGGATGAAAACGGATTTAAATTCTCGAAATCAAAAACTGTTTGTATGCATTTTTGCCAGAAGAGAAACCTACATCCTGACCCAGTCCTCACCCTTGATGGCAACGTTATTCCTGTGGTGGAAGAAACCAAGTTTCTTGGAATAATTTTTGACAGGAAGCTCAATTTTAAAGCTCACATTTCTTACCTCCGTAAGAAATGTTTTTAGAGCAATCAATCTTTTAAAGATGTTGTCCAATACTGATCGGGGAGCGGACTGGAAAGTCCTTTTACGGCTTTACCGGTCACTAGTGCGCTCCAAGTTGGACTATGGCTCTTTTATATATGGTGCTGCCCGTCGCTCATATCTAAGAAAATTGGAAACTGTCCAAAACCAAGCTCTGAGGCTTTGCCTCAGGGCTTTCAGAACCTCTCCCATTCCCAGTCTACATGTGGAAGCCAACAAGGCACCACTTGGGGTTCGGAGGGCAGCTTGCCATTCAGTATGCCTTACGCATAAGGTCCAACCCCAAGAATCCAGTATTTGATGCTGTTTTTAATCCTGGAAATATCCATTTTTATGAGAGTAGGCCGAATGCTATCCCTTTGTTCGGTCTGCATATCAGAGAATCGCTGGATGGGTCATGCTCTAACTTGAATGCCGTGGCGGTTGAGACTGTGCCAGGGTCTCCCCCATGGCAATTGAAAACCCCAACAGTAGATAAATCGCTGACAACTTACACGAAGGGATCTCACGAGCCTGATTTTTTCCTTCACCAATTTAGAGAGATGAAGGATAAATATTCGGACCGTTCTGCCCTTTACACAGACGGTTCGAAAGAAGACAATAAAATTGGAGCTGCAGCCATTATGGGGAAATCTGTTTTTAACATGAGCCTACCACCTCCACTGTCAATTTTCCACGCTGAGCTTAAAGCTCTTTCCATTGCACTTGGCCTTATTGCCCAATCAAGTAAAAAGCGTTTCGTTGTATTTTCCGACTCCCTGTCTGCCCTGGAGGCAATCACAGGGAGTAATTTACGTAATGGTTTTATTTTAAATGTTGTGCTTTTATATTCTCAATTGACAGATCGTGGCAAGGATATTTTGTTTGAATGGGTACCGAGCCATGTTGGTATCCCTGGTAATGAGAGGGCAGACAGAGCTGCCAAGGAAGGCCTCAACATGAATGTGACTGAGGTCAAAGTCCCCTTTACAGACTTTAAACCTCAGGTGGTCCAATTTTTTAAACAGAAATGGCAGGACCAGTGGGATTAATCCATCCCAAACAAACTTCACGAAATTCAGCCCTTACTTGGGGAGTGGCCACAGAGCTGCAGAGAGAGCAGAAGAGAGGAGGTTATTCTTGCTCGCGCTCGTATAGGACACACCTATACAACTCATGCCTTTCTACTAAGGGATGAGCCCATCCCTGAATGCATTCCTTGTCAATGTACCTACAACGTCAAGCACATTATCATCGAATGTGCTGATTTGATTTTGATCCGAAATCGCTTCTTCCGGGTTCAAACCCTTTCAGAATTGTTTGAAAGGGTGAATCCATCCAAGATACTTGGATTCATAAGAGAAATTGGACTACAAACCCTTCCAAGAAATGAGGAAGGTTTTCCTTTGGTCCTTCATAACAAATGATTGCATATCTCACCAAGGTCACCGCGTGTTGTAGGTTGTTAATTTTTGAATGTTCGAATCCGATTGCTTTTATCTCTGCCTCTGCTGGAATTTGTGTCTTTAGGTTTTTCTGCACTGTGGCCATGGGAATATAGTAAGGGGCCCAGTGGATCCGCATTCTGTGTAACTCGTTTCCGAGTGGGTTTATAGACCCTACTCTTCCCTTTGCCATAACGCTTCTAATGGTAAGGAGCTTTCTTGTATCTTCTTTCTTCTTTAGGGTGATGAACCACATCGAATTTTGTTGCCGAGTTCCCAAAGCTTCAATTTGTCTAAGATCGAACTTGATCTCTTCAAGACCAGAAATCACATCAAGCCTATTGTAGAAGGTGTCTGACGGATACTTGATGCTCAGAGTTCTTGCCTTTACATCTGCGACGGTGATTTTCCCCTCCATTGAGACGACTTGGTAGCACGAAAACTTGAAAGCTGATAAGAACAGATACTTTTTTTTCTTTCATAAAGATTTATTTACATAAAATACATTAAAACAAAACAATATTTGTGAGACTGAATGAGATCACACACATCCACCTGTTATACATTCATTTATAATGGTCGAGTTACCCCATACTCGTTCGAAACGATTTTTTCCCCAATGTCATATTATCCACCTTAATTCTGAGTTCAATCCTATGCTTAAACATTTGAACCATTGATTGTACATTTATAGTCTTATTTTCTTTTACTTCTAAATTTCTCACTGTCCATATCACGTATTTGGCTTCACTTACTAAATACATTAATCTACAATCTTTCATCTGACTATTCTGAAAAACGATTTGACTTATTGATACATTCATACCTTTTGAATTATTGAACTTATGACTGGAATAACTAGTCTCCAAAATTCTCTAGTTTTCCGACATGAGTAAAATACATGTGTTACAGTTTCAGCAAACTTGCAATTATGACAATCCACGTTTGTAACAATTCTTCGCTTACACAATTCCGATTTTCATGGTATAATGTGATGCATAATTTTCCAATTTAAATTTCTTAACTCGTGTGTACATACTATTTGAGTTACATAACCAACCGAAAACTATGTTTGGAAAAGTTCTGCCCCCCTGTGGGTTCGGGGGTAGAATAGACCCACTGTATCCTCCTGCATGTCGTAAGAGGCGACTAATAGGGGGCAACCTGTTGGCCGTGGGTTGCGACTCGTGTCGGTGGAAGATGGGATCCTGGTGGTTGAGTGGAGCGGTCCTTGCGAGGGCTATATCTGCAACACACCACTTTGGCCCGGATTTCACCTAGACGAGAGGCTGGAATGGCCTGGTCCAGTCAATCGGCTTGTGGTGACATGCCATGGGATATTTGTTTTCATTACTTATTGCTTTTTCATTCCACCTCTTGTCATTCATTCTATATCACATGGTTTTTTCCCTTTTCTTTTTCATTTATCCCTGGCGGCTGCTTAACAGGTCAATTGAGTTGATGTGTGAACAGCTCTTTGAGCTGTTTGCTATTTGATTTGAGTATTGCACTGGTGTATCCCTGGCGTCATGTGTGCTGGTTGAGCCGCACACCGCTGACGCCCCCATGTTGGGCTCCATGGTGGGTGGGGAGCACCAGTGAAGAAATTTTTATCATAATATCATGGCTCATAAACAAACTCAAGAAAGATTATCTTCTAAACGGACTAGACCCAATGAAACGGACACGGACTCTGACTCGGACAAAGATCTTTGCTCCTCATGGCCAAGATTCTTGGTTTTAACTTCTACTAATCCAGAGAGACCCTTGACATCTCTAAGTCCTTTTGCAATTAGTAAAGGGATTGAGGGGTTGGCTGGTGTCGCCAAAAACATTAGGAAAATACAGTCTGGCAGCTTGCTTGTTGAAGTTGATCGACCCAGCCTCGCGAGTTGCCTACTGAAATCAGTACTTCTCGCGGGCATTCCGATACAAGTCACCCCTCACCGAACCCTCAACACCAAAAGAGGAGTAATTCGATGTTTTGATTTGAAAGAATGCGAGGTCTCTGAAATTATTAACGAGTTAAAACCACAAAGGGTAATCGATGCAAAAAAAATCACAGTGAACCGCAATGGGACTCGACAAGCCACGGGGACGGTTATCCTGACCTTTGACAGCTCTGAATTGCCTAAAGCTGTCAAGGTCGGATACTTGAATGTCTCCGTGGACCCCTACATCCCAAATCCCTTGCGCTGCTTCAAGTGCCAACGTTACGGACATGGTAATTCAACCTGCAAAAGAACTGCAGCATGTGCGAAGTGTGGACAGGAGGACCATAAGGAAGATGACTGCCGGCAGACCACCAAATGTATTAATTGCTCAGGGGACCACCCAGCATTCTCTAGGTTGTGTCCTACATGGATCAAGGAAAAAACAAATCCAAACGATCCGACACACCAGAGACATCTCGTTCCCTGAGGCACGAAAGATAGTGGAGGCACATCAGGGCACCAAACCCTCTTATGCTAGCGCTGTCAAAAAGGCCACAGTGTCAGTCGACACCCAGACCGACTACACGTGGCCAAATGGCAGCGCCAGCCAAAAATGGTGACCATTGATGTGCCAAAACCTGCTACTACTACCAAGAAGGCAAAAGATATGTCAACGCAGTGCAGTCCTCCTGTCCATCCTACTGTTTACAAAAAACCCGCTGAGACTAGTAAAAAAAATGAAACAGTAATAACTAAAGTAAAAACTCATAATCATAGACCTCCTAAGGGATCTAAGGATCCCATAAAATTGCATAATAAATACGGCAGCCTAGAGGAGATGGACATTGACAGTGTCCGTCTTCCCTCTAAACCCACATCTGCCCCTAACAGCCCAAGGCGGAAGCCTCGGGCTTCAACCAATCCCCCCAATGTCACCTAGCATCATCCAATGGAACTGTCGAGGATTTCGGTCCAACTATGACGAACTCAAATTTCTTTTGTATGACCATCAACCTATTGCTGTTAGCCTTCAGGAAACTTTCTTGAAGGAGACTGATCAAATGTCAATGAGAGGGTATACCATGTATAATAAAACAACTTTATCACAAAGAGACGCAAGAGCTGTGGGAGGGGCATCTGTGCTTGTTAAAGACGGTGTCCCCCATGAACCCATTCCTCTTGACACGCCTCTTCAGGCTATAGCCATTAGAATTACCCTCCACAAAACCATCACTTTGTGCTCTCTGTACCTACCACCAAGCTACAAGATTTTACAGAGAGACATTGATCATTTGATCAGTCAACTTCCGTCCCCACTTTTGCTGCTTGGCGATTTCAATGCCCACAGCGATTTTTATGGGGATGTGAGGACACCAACGACAGTGGTCAAAAAATAGAGAATTTCATCATACAAAATGATCTTGCTATATTAAATAATAAATCTAAAACTTATCTCCATCCTGGAACCGGATCTTTCTCTGCCATAGACCTTAGCCTCTGCTCTCCATCTCTTTTGATGGAATTTGATTGGGAAGTTGGTCAGGACCAGTGTGGAAGTGACCACTTTCCAATATTTTTAAATATCAATAGGCCTATGCCCGCTGAGCGGGTATCCAAATGGAACCTACATAAGGCCAACTGGCCGAATTTTACTTCTATGTGCAGAGACATTATCAACAAAGATACATTAGAAAATATTGATGAAGATCCGGTATCCTTTTTTACACAATCAATAATTAATATAGCCACACAAAAATGTACCGAAATCCTCGACAGATTCTAAACGGATATATAAACCATGGTTTTCTGATGCATGCCGTGACGCTGTCAAAGAGCGCAAACGGGCACTGTACAGGTTCAAAATGCGGCCCACCGAGGCCAACAAAAACCTGTACAAAGTAGCCCGAGCCAAAGCTCGACGCGTCATCAAATACAGCAAGCGTGAGTCTTGGCACAATTTTGTTTCCAAATTAAATAGCAAGACTTCCACGAAAAAGGCATGGGACATGGTTCGTAGGATTAGGGGAAAGGAAAATAACAACACTCTCTCACATCTGGTTAAACCAGATGGTTCCAAAGCCTCCAATTTGAAGGACATTGTCAATACTCTAGGCGATGCCTTCCAAAAGAATTCCTCTGCCAATAATTATAGTACCAAATTTCAAAAATTTAAACATCATCGGGAACGAAACATTCCTAATTTTAATTCAAATAACCATGAAAATTACAACTCTTTTTTTACACTAAAGGAGTTGGAGGATTCGATACATAAATCGAATGACACAGCTAGTGGACCCGATGATGTACACTATCAATTTTTAAAACACCTTCCAGAGGAATCACTTGAAGTACTTTTAGACATTTTTAATGGAATCTGGGAATCTGGAACATTCCCAGATGGTTGGAGAGAGGCTATAGTTATCCCGATACCCAAGCCAGGGAAGGATAACACCATTCCTACGAACTATCGTCCCATTGCCTTAACGAGCTGCATCTGTAAAACGATGGAGAAAATGATAAACAGCCGCCTGGTATGGTTTCTTGAAAGAAACCAACTAATTTCCAGGTACCAGAGCGGTTTCCGTCACACACGTAGCACGACGGATCACCTGGTCCGTCTTGAAAGTTTTATACGTGACGGTTTTGTGAGGGGGGAACATGTGGTGTCGGTCTTCTTCGATATGGAGAAGGCTTATGACACCACATGGAAACATGGAATCCTGTCGGATTGAGCAATATGGGCCTTAAAGGCCGCATGCCTGTTTTTATCAAAAAATTTCTTGAGAACCGAATTTTTAAAGTCCGTGCTGGCACCACCCTTTCTGATACTTGTGATCAGGAGATGGGGGTCCCACAGGGAAGTATTTTATCCGTTACACTTTTTAATATAAAAATTAATAGTATAGTTAATGTCATCAAGCCAGGTGTGGATTGTTCACTCTACGTGGATGATTTTTTGATTTATTTTAAATCAAAAAATATGAGCACAATTGAGAGGCAGCTTCAACTTAGCCTCAATAACATCCAAAACTGGGCGGATGAAAACGGATTTAAATTCTCTAAATCAAAAACTGTCTGTATGCATTTTTGCAACAAAAGAAATATCCATCCAGACCCAGTTCTCACCCTTGATGGCAATGTTATTCCTGTGGTGGAAGAAACCAAGTTTCTTGGAATAATTTTTGACAGGAAGCTCAATTTTAAAGCTCACATTTCTTACCTGCGTAAGAAATGTTTTAAAGCAATCAATCTTTTAAAGATGCTGTCCAACACTGATTGGGGAGCGGACCGGAAAGTCCTTTTACGGCTTTACCGGTCACTAGTGCGTTCCAAGTTGGACTATGGCTCTTTTATATATGGTGCTGCCCGTCGCTCATATCTAAGAAAATTGGAAACTGTCCAAAACCAAGCTCTGAGGCTTTGCCTCGGGGCTTTCAGAACCTCTCCCATTCCCAGTCTACATGTGGAAGCCAACGAGGCACCACTTGGGGTTCGAAGGGAGCAGCTTGCCATTCAGTATGCCTTACGCATAAGGTCCAACCCCAAAAATCCTGCATTTGATGCTGTTTTTAATCCTGGAAATATCCATTTTTATGAGAGTAGGCCGAATGCTATCCCTTCGTTCGGTCTGCGTATCAGAGAATCGCTGGATGGGTCATGCTCTAACTTGAATGCCGTGGCGGTTGAGACTGTGCCAGGGTCTCCCCCATGGCAATTGAAAACCCCAACAGTGGATAAATCGCTGACAACCAACACGAAGGGATCTCACGAGCCTGATTTTTTCCTTCACCAATTTAGAGAGATAAAGGATAAATATTCGGACCGTTCTGCCCTTTACACAGACGGTTCGAAAGAAGACAATAAAATTGGAGCTGCAGCCATTATGGGGAAATGTGTTTTTAACATGAGCCTACCACCTCCACTGTCAATTTTCCACGCTGAGCTTAAAGCTCTTTCCATTGCACTTGGACTTATTGCCCAATCCATTAAAAAGCGTTTCGTTGTATTTTCCGACTCACTGTCTGCCCTGGAGGCAATCACAGGGAGTAATTTACGTAATGGTTTTATTTTAAATGTTGTGCTTTTATATTCTCAATTGACAGATCGTGGCAAGGATATTTTGTTTGTATGGGTACCAAGCCATGTTGGTATCCCTGGTAATGAAAGGGCAGACAGAGCTGCCAAGGAAGCCCTCAACATAAATGTGACTGAGGTTAAAGTCCCCTTTACAGACTTTAAACCTCAAGTCGTCCAATTTTTTTTAAACAGAAATGGCAGGACCAGTGGGATGAATCCATCCCAAACAAACTTCACGAAATTCAGCCCTTACTTGGGGAGTGGCCACAGAGCTGCAGAGAGAGCAGAAGAGAGGAGGTTATTCTTGCTCGCGCTCGTATAGGACACACCTATACAACTCATGCCTTTCTATTAAGGGATGAGCCCATCCCTGAATGCATTCCTTGTCAATGTACCTACACCGTCAAGCACATTCTCATCGAATGTGCTGATTTGATTTTGATCCGAAATCGCTTCTTCCGGGTTCAAACCCTTTCAGAATTGTTTGAAAGGGTGAATCCATCCAAGATACTTGGATTCATAAGAGAAATTGGACTTTTCTATAGATTTTAGACCATACAATTCTCAAATTATTATATATAATTCAATTAATATAATTCAATTGATACTAATGGGTTTAATTTTTAATTTTTAATTTAATTTTTAACCCTTCACTCCTTATCCTTTCGTACTCGTATTTACCCCTCCTTAAGTAGGCACCATATAACACACTAGTGTTGGTGTGCCGTTAAACCCTATACTTACCTTACCTTACCTTACCTTGGAAAAGTTCTGTGCACTCTCGGCTCTTGTACAACTTTCTTACAAAAACTCCAATACATGTTTTTTGTTGACATAGCTTCAAAACCGTCTGGAAACAATTCTTCTACATATTCAATACAACATTTTTAAAACCCCGGAATATATTCTTGAGTGCGGTATTTGATTATTTGCGAATTTCACATCATATTTTTCTTAATTTTATACCAATCCAATATACAGCAAAATCATGCCACTTTGCATATTTACCATACAACATATCTTTTACATGTTTAACATGCAATGCTTTCATTTTACATTTTACATTAATAAGTCCAATTCCTCCTTCTTGAGGTGGCAAATACATGGATTCTCTTTTAACCAGTTCTGGTTTCCCATTCCATATAAAATTGAATAACAACTTAGTATACTTTGTTAGATACACATCAGAAATAACTACTGTTGAACATACATACCATAATTTACTGCAAGCTAACAAATTACATATACATGCTTTACCAAAATATGACAAACTTCTTTTGCTTTTGTAAATCTAAACATTTTTTTAATTTATCTTACAAAGCATTTCTGTTGATATCATCACAATCTACCCCTACCCATACACCTGATATTTTCTTGCATTTTAACCATTGTATGCCATATATCTCTCCATTGTTATTCTTCCAAGCTCCTAACCATAATCCTGTTGTTTTTTCTTTGTTCAATTTTGCCCCTGATGCTAACGAATATAATTCACACAAAAATAAAAATTTTCCTGATTGACTCATTCGTTACAATTATGTTAGAATCATCCGCATACTGTGATATTTTGCATTCAACCCCAGTTCCTGGCATTATAAACCCTTGTATTTGTTTGTCTAATCGCATTTTCTGAGCAAAAGGCTCTATGCATAAAACATATAATAGCGGAGATAGACTACAGCCTTGCCTTACCGATCTATTAATGGCGAAATTTTCTGTAATATGACCATTAACTAAAATGCAGCTAAAAATATCATTGTACAATAACTTAACCCAACTTATAAAATTTTCTCCCCAAACCGTATGCTTCCAATACTTTAAATAAATAATCATGAGAAACCCTATCAAACGCTTTAGATTGATCCAAAGATATAATCGCACAACCAATATTTTTCTGATTGGCATAATCCATTACATTTCGCAGTAAATGAATATTATCAAAAATTGATCTACCAGGAACAGAACATGTTTGGTCAATATGAATGATATTTTCTAATACTAGTCTTAACCTTCTTGATAAAACTTTTGATATTATCTTGTAATCAACATTCAACAATGATATATGGTCTCCAATTTGTTATCACTTCTGGTTGTTCTAAATTTTTACATAACATAGTAATTATACCCTGCCTTTGTGAAAAACTCAACTGCCCTCCTTTTAGATTGTCATTGATCAATTTCACATAATCATTCCCTAACAAAGGAAAAAACTTTTCATAAAATTCTTTTGGTAACCCATCTAAACCTGGGCTTTTCCCTCCACCCATTCCTTTAATAGCATTTACACATTCTTCATACGTTATTTCTCCTTCACATATCTCCATATCTATATTATCTATTTTTTTAACACTATCCAAGAAATACTCTGTCAGATTTCCGTCATTTTTTTTCCTCACTGTATAACTTTTCTTAAAATTCTCTGCAATATTCTTTTTTAGCTGAAATGTCTTGAAATACTTCACCTTTGTCAGTTTCTATTTTGCTCTCTGCTTTTCAGATTGCAAAAAGAATTTGTTCGGTTTCTCTTGTTTTTCTATATAATTGGCTTTGGATCTAAGTTGTGCTCCCTCATATTGATAAGCAATCAGCTCTTCTATCTCTTGATTAGTAGCTTGAATTTCCACTCAAATTTACCTGGCTCAATTACACATAAATCCTTCAGCAATAAAAGTTTATCTGTCATCTTATTGAACTGTTTATATAGCTTTTTGCTACCTAACTTGCTGTATCTTATGATAACTTCTTTAAAACTGCTTCTTACAGTATTCCCACCACTCATTTGTAGAAACCTTAAAAAGTAGCTTAGCTTGCTTGTACACATACTCAATTTCTACTGCCAATTGCTCTGATTCTAAAAATTTTATATTGCATTTCCAAAACCCTCTTCCCTGATTATTTGTATCATCAATTTTAACTTCTATTACTATGCTATCATGGTCTGAAAAAATAATGGGAATATATTGAACTTTCTTTATATCATGAACTAACTTGTTTGAAATATAAAAACGATCCAGTCTGCTCTTGCTATCTCCCGACTTATTTCCCCATGAGAACTCACATTTATTCGGAAAAAAAATTCTATATATATCTGACACACTAAAGTTTTCCCTAATTTCTAATAATTCTTCCTTTCCCTCACTACCAAAAAACCTATTTCCAATCTTATCTTAATTTACATCCCCTACACAATTGAAATCCCCTCCAAAAATAATATTACTGTTCTAATTTAAATAAAATTGTAGAAAATTAAAAAAAAAACCTTCCTTCTTGCTGGTATATTAGGGGCATAAATATTAATCAATATGAAAAACACCGATCTTATGTAAACGTCTAACACCAGAAATCTGCCATTTGGATCTAAATGAAAACATTTCGTTTCAATATCTAATTTGTTTTTAAATAAAATTCCAACCCCTTTTCCTGTATTATTCCCAAAACTCCAAAAACATCCCCCCCCCATTCCTTACCCCATATTTTAGCTTCCTTAATATTAGATACATGAGTTTCTTGTAAAAAAATGACATCAAAATTATGGAATTTAAAATACTCAAACACTCATCCCCTTTTGAACTTGTCCCTTATCCCATTTACATTCAAAGAAGCTATTTTTAAATTTTTTAACATTTTATACAATTAACACATTTGCTCACTATTGGTTTCTTTTTTTCTTCTTGGCTTTTCTTGTTTCCCAGAATCACACCATCATCATGAATCATAAGCGAGGTTGAATCCTCTGATGTTAGAGACAAGGATGACGGTGATAGCATTCTCGTTTTTGCCTGTCCAAAACCGGTTAAAGAGTGAGGAAAATCCATGTCATTTTCCAGTTCTGACAATTCGGGTGTGGTCACGTCTCTTCCTATCCTTTTGTCTCCTTTGTCACAATTGCTCACCTCTGCTTCCCCCTGCTTCCCCGTCTCCAATTTCCGCCTTGTTTTTGTTTTCTACTGTGTCTGGTTTTGGTATGTCTCTTTCATTGGGCGTTGGTTCCTGTTCTTCGGGCGTGGCCATGTCTTCCTCTAGCTCCTCTTCACAAGACTCCTGCCTGTCTTCTCTTCTTGTTACTTCCATCGTCCTAATATGTGCATAGCATTGATAACCTCTGTGGCCTTCTACCCCGCACTTGAAGCAAACAACTGCCTCGCATTTAGCTCCCACATGTCCTACTTTTCTGCACTTTACACAAACCGGTTGTCGTCCTTGAATGGTGCACAGCATTTCCACCTTCTCCCCGTCCACAAAGCCTTCAAGAAAATGTGGCAGATTTTCTTTGGGTCCCTCATATTTGATGATGACGTACCTCACCAAAGTCACCCTGTGTTGTATATCGGTGATTTTTGAGTTTTCAAAACCAATTGATTTAATTTTCGCTTCTGCCGGAATTACCTGTTTGAGGTTCTTTTCTACTATTGCCATAGGGATATAGTAGGGAGCCCAGTGGATCCTCATCCTGTGTATCTCATTCCCAAGCGGGTTTATGTAACCAACTCTCCCCTTCACCGATAAGTTTCCAATAGTCAATAACTGGCCTTCACACCCGCAATGGTGATATTCTTCCCATCCATGATGACAAAACGACGACCAGTGGGATGAATCCATCCCAAACAAACTTCAAGAAATTCAGCCCTTACTTGGGGAGTGGCCACACAGCTGCAAAGAGAGCAGAAGAGAGGAGGTTATTCTTGCTCGCGCTCGTATAGGACACACCTATACAACTCATGCCTTTCTACTAAGGGATGAGCCCATCCCTGAATGCATTCCTTGTCAATGTACCTACACCGTCAAGCTCATTATCATCGAATGTGCTGATTTGATTTTGATCCGAAATCGCTTCTTCCGGGTTCAAACCCTTTCAGAATTGTTTGAAAGGGTGAATCCATCCAAGATACTTGGATTCATAAGAGAGATTGGACTTTTCTATAGATTTTATAGACCATACAATTCTCAAATTATTATACATAATTCAATTCATATTATTCAATTAATACTAATGGGTTTAATTTTTAGTTAGTTTTAACCCTTGACTCCTTATCCTTTCATACTCGTATTTACCCCTCCTTAAGTAGACACCATATATAACACACTAGTGTTTGTGTGCCGTTAAACCCTATACTTACCTTACCTTACCCTAATTTGCTTGTTGTTTAACAGAGCAGTGCTAGCTGGGGCGTGTTCTGTAGGAGATAAACGATCAGTTGTCGTGGGGCTGGTAGTTTATGGCAAATCATACGAAGAGCAATGAATTATCACCATGAACAATCCGATAAGGATTAAAATTGGATCTTGGAAAATGATTTGCAGCCTCAACAGTTTAGATTAACTTTTTCTAATTGTTATTGGGGGGGGGGGGATTATAACTCCGCACTGGTTGACGGCGCTTACTACGGTTAATACATAAAATGTAATTGATAAGAACGGTCACATTAGGATAGTTGTGCACAATATTTAATTGGATTCAATCACAACGGCTTTGGATTACATAACATTAATTTAATATTGCACAGCATGTAACATCAATAAACCTTTCAAATATGTTTTTGCATACATGTATAAACAACAGCATGAAAACGCATATTTATAAATCTATGAAAATTGCCAGCAGGAAATTAAAACAATTATCAAACCTATGTGTCATCCATATATTTTTTATTTTATCAAGGGTCCCTGAAAGTTAGTTAGTAAACAGTAAACTGCCCACAACTGGTTAACTGTGCCAGCTAGTTTCAGTGGCAAGACCGAATCAAATATATGATATTCCCTTAATCTACGTATGGCACGTTCAACATGAACTCGCAAGTTAGCAATCAGCCGATTCTTACTGTTTTCTGTAGATTTGAACTGCCCTTTGTCCGCAAGAAAATGTGGAATGACGAGTTTGCATCCCTTTTCAGCTAACATATCTTCAATGAGAAACCCTTTGTCAGCCATGACTTCATCACCAGGCTCCAAAAGCCCTAGGGTACCAGACACCCTGGTGATGTGTTTATCTGATATACTGCCAGAATACAGAGTGCTGACAAAGGACACAGCACCTGCAGGTGTTATCTCCGCCAAACCTTTGAGGGTAGTTGTTCCCTTGTAGTGAGAATACATCTCTGAGTTCAATATAAGGCTTGAGGGTGACTGTACTTTTAATTCTGTGCAATCAAGAATCACCCGCACACCCCGGGAAGTGTAATTTATCCACTTAGTCAACATCGTAGCCGGTGAGGATAATAGAGGCAACTGACAACAATTGATCAGCAAGAAGGTCGGGCGTAATACTAGGATTACACAAGCCATTGCTGCCCAGTTGAAGCACGACAACTTTGAAAGTTTTGCCCTGTAACCATTCATGTCAATGAGGAATGATTGATTTGTTTCCCCGAACTGTAGCTCCCCCAATGCCGTGAAATGTTACTTTCTGGCTAGGTAAAGGGAGATAAGAATATTCTTCCGCTTCTCCACACAAGTTTTTGCTACACAAACTCGCCCAAAACGATGAACAAAGTGACCGATAATGGCCACGGTTGGTTGAACATTCATTATAAATGAATGAAAATAAAACAAAATTGAAAGCGAATGTACCTGAATTTTGTCCTGGTGTCTAAGACAGGTTCAACTGACTGCGGGTAGACGAGAAATCGAGTTTGTGGCGAGTAAAGAAACGTGAAAGGGTTTGGATCAAAAACAGTGAAAAATTCTTTGGTATGAGAAAGGTTTTTCCAAACCGGGCGAGGAAGGATAAGGCGAACTCGCGCCATCCAAAATCGCTCTGAATCTGAAGGAGATGAGGACAATGAGAGGGTCCGAGGGTCTTGAATGATAGTTCAAGGGGTGCTGTGCTGCTACACTGTTGGATAAGTTCAACGCATTGTCTTCTAAGTTTGAGTGAACTTTTGTCTTTTCTTTTACGACGGCTTTGTTGACTGGACATGTTTCTTCGATCGTACATGACCCACTTGTTTGCATTTGAGACATACTTACTGTCTCCCTTTTATGGTGCACAACATGTCTACTTGTTCGCCATCCACCACAGCTCGTAGTGGCAAATTGGCTGATTTCCCATTGTATCTGATTACAGCAAATCTCACCATGGTTGCAATATGCTCCGCGTTTTCAATGTAGGACTTCTCAAAACCCACATTCAGGACTTCTGCATTCTGTGGCAAGCTATCACTCAGAACCTTATTTAACGTAGCCTGTGGCAAATAATATGGTGCCCAATGAATCCGCACTCTGTGTAGCTCATTGTTCTGGGTACTTATTTGGCCTGTACCATTTCTGCAAGAAAGCTGTCCTTTATCCAGCAGTTGTGTAGCTGCCTCCTCAGTGGTAAGTGTTACTTTCCACACAGAGTTGTGGGTTCTTGTCCCTAAAGCTTCAATGTATTTCAGCGGAAAATTCTCTTCTACCAAAGCGTTTATGACATCTAAACGATTGTAGACTCCTTTACTGCCAAACGATTGTAGACTCCTTTACTGCCAAACGATTGTAGACTCCTTTACTGCCAAACGATTGTAGACTCCTTTACTGCCAAACGATTGTAGACTCCTTTACTGCCAAATGATTGAAGTTCTTCCCTTTATGTCGTTGATGGTAACTCTCCTGGAAGACTCTATCCTCTCTGCATAAGTAGTTCTCTTTGATTGTAGCCGAAATGCTTAGAAGCGATAAGAACATGTACTTTTGTCTCTTTCATTATTTTATTTAAAACAAAAAACTTTCACAATATACAAACATAAAAACAGAAATACGGACCGATATATTCACATTAAAAAAATTTAAGTAACTGAATTACTGCAAAATATTTAATTACTGATCATTGCAAAATATCTCCTGTGCTTATATATTCCATATGTTGTAAAACTCCCTTTTAAATCGTATTTGGTCTATCACAATCCTCAACTTAATCGTATTAAAACACCTTTTAAAGATTGTATCTGATGACACCTGTTTTCCTTCTTTATGCACTGCATTTCGGCATGTCCATATTTGGTATTACAGTGAATGAGATAAATCATGATCGGAATTAATCAACACAAAGTAGTGTCCAAACATTGAAATTTTAATCTCAACAGTCAAAGAGTATAACTCCGCACTGGTTGACGGCGCTTACTACGGTTAATACATAAAATGTAATTGATAAGAACGGTCACATTAGGATAGTTGTGCACAATATTTAATTGGATTCAATCACAACGGCTTTGGATTACATAACATTAATTTAATATTGCACAGCATGTAACATCAATAAACCTTTCAAATATGTTTTTGCATACATGTATAAACAACAGCATGAAAAACGCATATTTATAAATCTATGAAAATTGCCAGCAGGAAATTAAAACAATTATCAAACCTATGTGTCATCCATATATTTTTATTTTATCAAGGGTCCCTGAAAGTTAGTTAGTAAACAGTAAACTGCCCACAACTGGTTAACTGTGCCAGCTAGTTTCAGTGGCAAGACCGAATCAAATATATGATATTCCCTTAATCTACGTATGGCACGTTCAACATGAACTCGCAAGTTAGCAATCAGCCGATTCTTACTGTTTTCTGTAGATTTGAACTGCCCTTTGTCCGCAAGAAAATGTGGAATGACGAGTTTGCATCCCTTTTCAGCTAACATATCTTCAATGAGAAACCCTTTGTCAGCCATGACTTCATCACCAGGCTCCAAAAGCCCTAGGGTACCAGACACCCTGGTGATGTGTTTATCTGATATACTGCCAGAATACAGAGTGCTGACAAAGGACACAGCACCTGCAGGTGTTATCTCCGCCAAACCTTTGAGGGTAGTTGTTCCCTTGTAGTGAGAATACATCTCTGAGTTCAATATAAGGCTTGAGGGTGACTGTACTTTTAATTCTGTGCAATCAAGAATCACCCGCACACCCGGGAAGTGTAATTTATCCACTTAGTCAACATCGTAGCCGGTGAGGATAATAGAGGCAACTGACAACAATTGATCAGCAAGAAGGTCGGGCGTAATACTAGGATTACACAAGCCATTGCTGCCCAGTTGAAGCACGACAACTTTGAAAGTTTTGCCCTGTAACCATTCATGTCAATGAGGAATGATTGATTTGTTTCCCCGAACTGTAGCTCCCCCAATGCCGTGAAATGTTACTTTCTGGCTAGGTAAAGGGAGATAAGAATATTCTTCCGCTTCTCCACACAAGTTTTTGCTACACAAACTCGCCCAAACGATGAACAAAGTGACCGATAATGGCCACGGTTGGTTGTTGAACATTCATTATAAATGAATGAAAATAAAACAAAATTGAAAGCGAATGTACCTGAATTTTGTCCTGGTGTCTAAGACAGGTTCAACTGACTGCGGGTAGACGAGAAATCGAGTTTGTGGCGAGTAAAGAAACGTGAAAGGGTTTGGATCAAAAACAGTGAAAAATTCTTTGGTATGAGAAAGGTTTTTCCAAACCGGGCGAGGAAGGATAAGGCGAACTCGCGCCATCCAAAATCGCTCTGAATCTGAAGGAGATGAGGACAATGAGAGGGTCCGAGGGTCTTGAATGATAGTTCAAGGGGTGCTGTGCTGCTACACTGTTGGATAAGTTCAACGCATTGTCTTCTAAGTTTGAGTGAACTTTTGTCTTTTCTTTTACGACGGCTTTGTTGACTGGACATGTTTCTTCGATCGTACATGACCCACTTGTTTGCATTTGAGACATACTTACTGTCTCCCTTTTATGGTGCACAACATGTCTACTTGTTTCGCCATCCACCACAGCTCGTAGTGGCAAATTGGCTGATTTCCCATTGTATCTGATTACAGCAAATCTCACCATGGTTGCAATATGCTCCGCGTTTTCAATGTAGGACTTCTCAAAACCCACATTCAGGACTTCTGCATTCTGTGGCAAGCTATCACTCAGAACCTTATTTAACGTAGCCTGTGGCAAATAATATGGTGCCCAATGAATCCGCACTCTGTGTAGCTCATTGTTCTGGGTACTTATTTGGCCTGTACCATTTCTGCAAGAAAGCTGTCCTTTATCCAGCAGTTGTGTAGCTGCCTCCTCAGTGGTAAGTGTTACTTTCCACACAGAGTTGTGGGTTCTTGTCCCTAAAGCTTCAATGTATTTCAGCGGAAAATTCTCTTCTACCAAAGCGTTTATGACATCTAAACGATTGTAGACTCCTTTACTGCCAAACGATTGTAGACTCCTTTACTGCCAAACGATTGTAGACTCCTTTACTGCCAAACGATTGTAGACTCCTTTACTGCCAAACGATTGTAGACTCCTTTACTGCCAAATGATTGAAGTTCTTCCCTTTATGTCGTTGATGGTAACTCTCCTGGAAGACTCTATCCTCTCTGCATAAGTAGTTCTCTTTGATTGTAGCCGAAATGCTTAGAAGCGATAAGAACATGTACTTTTGTCTCTTTCATTATTTTATTTAAAACAAAACTTTCACAATATACAAACATAAAAACAGAAATACGGACCGATATATTCACATTAAAAAAATTAAGTAACTGAATTACTGCAAAATATTTAATTACTGATCATTGCAAAATATCTCCTGTGCTTATATATTCCATATGTTGTAAAACTCCCTTTTAAATCGTATTTGGTCTATCACAATCCTGAACTTAATCGTATTAAAACACCTTTTAAAGATTGTATCTGATGACACCTGTTTTCCTTCTTTATGCACTGCATTTCGGCATGTCCATATTTGGTATTACAGTGAATGAGATAAATCATGATCGGAATTAATCAACACAAAGTAGTGTCCAAACATTGAAATTTTAATCTCAACAGTCAAAGAGTATAACTCCGCACTGGTTGACGGCGCTTACTACGGTTAATACATAAAATGTAATTGATAAGAACGGTCACATTAGGATAGTTGTGCACAATATTTAATTGGATTCAATCACAACGGCTTTGGATTACATAACATAAATTTAATATTGCACAGCATGTAACATCAATAAACCTTTCAAATATGTTTTTGCATACATGTATAAACAACAGCATGAAAACGCATATTTATAAATCTATGAAAATTGCCAGCAGGAAATTAAAACAATTATCAAACCTATGTGTCATCCATATATTTTTATTTTATCAAGGGTCCCTGAAAGTTAGTTAGTAAACAGTAAACTGCCCACAACTGGTTAACTGTGCCAGCTAGTTTCAGTGGCAAGACCGAATCAAATATATGATATTCCCTTAATCTACGTATGGCACGTTCAACATGAACTCGCAAGTTAGCAATCAGCCGATTCTTACTGTTTTCTGTAGATTTGAACTGCCCTTTGTCCGCAAGAAAATGTGGAATGACGAGTTTGCATCCCTTTTCAGCTAACATATCTTCAATGAGAAACCCTTTGTCAGCCATGACTTCATCACCAGGCTCCAAAAGCCCTAGGGTACCAGACACCCTGGTGATGTGTTTATCTGATATACTGCCAGAATACAGAGTGCTGACAAAGGACACAGCACCTGCAGGTGTTATCTCCGCCAAACCTTTGAGGGTAGTTGTTCCCTTGTAGTGAGAATACATCTCTGAGTTCAATATAAGGCTTGAGGGTGACTGTACTTTTAATTCTGTGCAATCAAGAATCACCCGCACACCCGGGAAGTGTAATTTATCCACTTAGTCAACATCGTAGCCGGTGAGGATAATAGAGGCAACTGACAACAATTGATCAGCAAGAAGGTCGGGTGTAATACTAGGATTACACAAGCCATTGCTGCCCAGTTGAAGCACGACAACTTTGAAAGTTTTGCCCTGTAACCATTCATGTCAATGAGGAATGATTGATTTGTTTCCCCGAACTGTAGCTCCCCCAATGCCGTGAAATGTTACTTTCTGGCTAGGTAAAGGGAGATAAGAATATTCTTCCGCTTCTCCACACAAGTTTTTGCTACACAAACTCGCCCAAACGATGAACAAAGTGACCGATAATGGCCACGGTTGGTTGAACATTCATTATAAATGAATGAAAATAAAACAAAATTGAAAGCGAATGTACCTGAATTTTGTCCTGGTGTCTAAGACAGGTTCAACTGACTGCGGGTAGACGAGAAATCGAGTTTGTGGCGAGTAAAGAAACGTGAAAGGGTTTGGATCAAAAACAGTGAAAAATTCTTTGGTATGAGAAAGGTTTTTCCAAACCGGGCGAGGAAGGATAAGGCAAACTCGCGCCATCCAAAATCGCTCTGAATCTGAAGGAGATGAGGACAATGAGAGGGTCCGAGGGTCTTGAATGATAGTTCAAGGGGTGCTGTGCTGCTACACTGTTGGATAAGTTCAACGCATTGTCTTCTAAGTTTGAGTGAACTTTTGTCTTTTCTTTTACGACGGCTTTGTTGACTGGACATGTTTCTTCGATCGTACATGACCCACTTGTTTGCATTTGAGACATACTTACTGTCTCCCTTTTATGGTGCACAACATGTCTACTTGTTCGCCATCCACCACAGCTCGTAGTGGCAAATTGGCTGATTTCCCATTGTATCTGATTACAGCAAATCTCACCATGGTTGCAATATGCTCCGCGTTTTCAATGTAGGACTTCTCAAAACCCACATTCAGGACTTCTGCATTCTGTGGCAAGCTATCACTCAGAACCTTATTTAACGTAGCCTGTGGCAAATAATATGGTGCCCAATGAATCCGCACTCTGTGTAGCTCATTGTTCTGGGTACTTATTTGGCCAGTACCATTTCTGCAAGAAAGCTGTCCTTTATCCAGCAGTTGTGTAGCTGCCTCCTCAGTGGTAAGTGTTACTTTCCACACAGAGTTGTGGGTTCTTGTCCCTAAAGCTTCAATGTATTTCAGCGGAAAATTCTCTTCTACCAAAGCGTTTATGACATCTAAACGATTGTAGACTCCTTTACTTTACTGCCAAACGATTGTAGACTCCTTTACTGCCAAACGATTGTAGACTCCTTTACTGCCAAACGATTGTAGACTCCTTTACTGCCAAATGATTGAAGTTCTTCCCTTTATGTCGTTGATGGTAACTCTCCTGGAAGACTCTATCCTCTCTGCATAAGTAGTTCTCTTTGATTGTAGCCGAAATGCTTAGAAGCGATAAGAACATGTACTTTTGTCTCTTTCATTATTTTATTTAAAACAAAACTTTCACAATATACAAACATAAAAACAGAAATACGGACCGATATATTCACATTAAAAAAATTTAAGTAACTGAATTACTGCAAAATATTTAATTACTGATCATTGCAAAATATCTCCTGTGCTTATATATTCCATATGTTGTAAAACTCCCTTTTAAATCGTATTTGGTCTATCACAATCCTGAACTTAATCGTATTAAAACACCTTTTAAAGATTGTATCTGATGACACCTGTTTTCCTTCTTTATGCACTGCATTTCGGCATGTCCATATTTGGTATTACAGTGAATGAGATAAATCATGATCGGAATTAATCAACACAAAGTAGTGTCCAAACATTGAAATTTTAATCTCAACAGTCAAAGAGTATAACTCCGCACTGGTTGACGGCGCTTACTACGGTTAATACATAAAATGTAATTGATAAGAACGGTCACATTAGGATAGTTGTGCACAATATTTAATTGGATTCAATCACAACGGCTTTGGATTACATAACATAAATTTAATATTGCACAGCATGTAACATCAATAAACCTTTCAAATATGTTTTTGCATACATGTATAAACAACAGCATGAAAACGCATATTTATAAATCTATGAAAATTGCCAGCAGGAAATTAAAACAATTATCAAACCTATGTGTCATCCATATATTTTTATTTTATCAAGGGTCCCTGAAAGTTAGTTAGTAAACAGTAAACTGCCCACAACTGGTTAACTGTGCCAGCTAGTTTCAGTGGCAAGACCGAATCAAATATATGATATTCCCTTAATCTACGTATGGCACGTTCAACATGAACTCGCAAGTTAGCAATCAGCCGATTCTTACTGTTTTCTGTAGATTTGAACTGCCCTTTGTCCGCAAGAAAATGTGGAATGACGAGTTTGCATCCCTTTTCAGCTAACATATCTTCAATGAGAAACCCTTTGTCAGCCATGACTTCATCACCAGGCTCCAAAAGCCCTAGGGTACCAGACACCCTGGTGATGTGTTTATCTGATATACTGCCAGAATACAGAGTGCTGACAAAGGACACAGCACCTGCAGGTGTTATCTCCGCCAAACCTTTGAGGGTAGTTGTTCCCTTGTAGTGAGAATACATCTCTGAGTTCAATATAAGGCTTGAGGGTGACTGTACTTTTAATTCTGTGCAATCAAGAATCACCCGCACACCCGGGAAGTGTAATTTATCCACTTAGTCAACATCGTAGCCGGTGAGGATAATAGAGGCAACTGACAACAATTGATCAGCAAGAAGAAGGTCGGGTGTAATACTAGGATTACACAAGCCATTGCTGCCCAGTTGAAGCACGACAACTTTGAAAGTTTTGCCCTGTAACCATTCATGTCAATGAGGAATGATTGATTTGTTTCCCCGAACTGTAGCTCCCCCAATGCCGTGAAATGTTACTTTCTGGCTAGGTAAAGGGAGATAAGAATATTCTTCCGCTTCTCCACACAAGTTTTTGCTACACAAACTCGCCCAAACGATGAACAAAGTGACCGATAATGGCCACGGTTGGTTGAACATTCATTATAAATGAATGAAAATAAAACAAAATTGAAAGCGAATGTACCTGAATTTTGTCCTGGTGTCTAAGACAGGTTCAACTGACTGCGGGTAGACGAGAAATCGAGTTTGTGGCGAGTAAAGAAACGTGAAAGGGTTTGGATCAAAAACAGTGAAAAATTCTTTCGTATGAGAAAGGTTTTTCCAAACCGGGCGAGGAAGGATAAGGCAAACTCGCGCCATCCAAAATCGCTCTGAATCTGAAGGAGATGAGGACAATGAGAGGGTCCGAGGGTCTTGAATGATAGTTCAAGGGGTGCTGTGCTGCTACACTGTTGGATAAGTTCAACGCATTGTCTTCTAAGTTTGAGTGAACTTTTGTCTTTTCTTTTACGACGGCTTTGTTGACTGGACATGTTTCTTCGATCGTACATGACCCACTTGTTTGCATTTGAGACATACTTACTGTCTCCCTTTTATGGTGCACAACATGTCTACTTGTTCGCCATCCACCACAGCTCGTAGGAAATGTGGCAAATTGGCTGATTTCCCATTGTATCTGATTACAGCAAATCTCACCATGGTTGCAATATGCTCCGCGTTTTCAATGTAGGACTTCTCAAAACCCACATTCAGGACTTCTGCATTCTGTGGCAAGCTATCACTCAGAACCTTATTTAACGTAGCCTGTGGCAAATAATATGGTGCCCAATGAATCCGCACTCTGTGTAGCTCATTGTTCTGGGTACTTATTTGGCCAGTACCATTTCTGCAAGAAAGCTGTCCTTTATCCAGCAGTTGTGTAGCTGCCTCCTCAGTGGTAAGTGTTACTTTCCACACAGAGTTGTGGGTTCTTGTCCCTAAAGCTTCAATGTATTTCAGCGGAAAATTCTCTTCTACCAAAGCGTTTATGACATCTAAACGATTGTAGACTCCTTTACTGCCAAACGATTGTAGACTCCTTTACTGCCAAACGATTGTAGACTCCTTTACTGCCAAACGATTGTAGACTCCTTTACTGCCAAATGATTGAAGTTCTTCCCTTTATGTCGTTGATGGTAACTCTCCTGGAAGACTCTATCCTCTCTGCATAAGTAGTTCTCTTTGATTGTAGCCGAAATGCTTAGAAGCGATAAGAACATGTACTTTTGTCTCTTTCATTATTTTATTTAAAACAAAACTTTCACAATATACAAACATAAAAACAGAAATACGGACCGATATATTCACATTAAAAAAATTTAAGTAACTGAATTACTGCAAAATATTTAATTACTGATCATTGCAAAATATCTCCTGTGCTTATATATTCCATATGTTGTAAAAACTCCCTTTTAAATCGTATTTGGTCTATCACAATCCTGAACTTAATCGTATTAAAACACCTTTTAAAGATTGTATCTGATGACACCTGTTTTCCTTCTTTATGCACTGCATTTCGGCATGTCCATATTTGGTATTACAGTGAATGAGATAAATCATGATCGGAATTAATCAACACAAAGTAGTGTCCAAACATTGAAATTTTAATCTCAACAGTCAAAGAGTATAACTCCGCACTGGTTGACGGCGCTTACTACGGTTAATACATAAAATGTAATTGATAAGAACGGTCACATTAGGATAGTTGTGCACAATATTTAATTGGATTCAATCACAACGGCTTTGGATTACATAACATAAATTTAATATTGCACAGCATGTAACATCAATAAACCTTTCAAATATGTTTTTGCATACATGTATAAACAACAGCATGAAAACGCATATTTATAAATCTATGAAAATTGCCAGCAGGAAATTAAAACAATTATCAAACCTATGTGTCATCCATATATTTTTATTTTATCAAGGGTCCCTGAAAGTTAGTTAGTAAACAGTAAACTGCCCACAACTGGTTAACTGTGCCAGCTAGTTTCAGTGGCAAGACCGAATCAAATATATGATATTCCCTTAATCTACGTATGGCACGTTCAACATGAACTCGCAAGTTAGCAATCAGCCGATTCTTACTGTTTTCTGTAGATTTGAACTGCCCTTTGTCCGCAAGAAAATGTGGAATGACGAGTTTGCATCCCTTTTCAGCTAACATATCTTCAATGAGAAACCCTTTGTCAGCCATGACTTCATCACCAGGCTCCAAAAGCCCTAGGGTACCAGACACCCTGGTGATGTGTTTATCTGATATACTGCCAGAATACAGAGTGCTGACAAAGGACACAGCACCTGCAGGTGTTATCTCCGCCAAAACCTTGAGGGTAGTTGTTCCCTTGTAGTGAGAATACATCTCTGAGTTCAATATAAGGCTTGAGGGTGACTGTACTTTTAATTCTGTGCAATCAAGAATCACCCGCACACCCGGGAAGTGTAATTTATCCACTTAGTCAACATCGTAGCCGGTGAGGATAATAGAGGCAACTGACAACAATTGATCAGCAAGAAGGTCGGGCGTAATACTAGGATTACACAAGCCATTGCTGCCCAGTTGAAGCACGACAACTTTGAAAGTTTTGCCCTGTAACCATTCATGTCAATGAGGAATGATTGATTTGTTTCCCCGAACTGTAGCTCCCCCAATGCCGTGAAATGTTACTTTCTGGCTAGGTAAAGGGAGATAAGAATATTCTTCCGCTTCTCCACACAAGTTTTTGCTACACAAACTCGCCCAAACGATGAACAAAGTGACCGATAATGGCCACGGTTGGTTGAACATTCATTATAAATGAATGAAAATAAAACAAAATTGAAAGCGAATGTACCTGAATTTTGTCCTGGTGTCTAAGACAGGTTCAACTGACTGCGGGTAGACGAGAAATCGAGTTTGTGGCGAGTAAAGAAACGTGAAAGGGTTTGGATCAAAAACAGTGAAAAATTCTTTTATATGAGAAAGGTTTTTCCAAACCGGGCGAGGAAGGATAAGGCAAACTCGCGCCATCCAAAATCGCTCTGAATCTGAAGGAGATGAGGACAATGAGAGGGTCCGAGGGTCTTGAATGATAGTTCAAGGGGTGCTGTGCTGCTACACTGTTGGATAAGTTCAACGCATTGTCTTCTAAGTTTGAGTGAACTTTTGTCTTTTCTTTTACGACGGCTTTGTTGACTGGACATGTTTCTTCGATCGTACATGACCCACTTGTTTTGCATTTGAGACATACTTACTGTCTCCCTTTTATGGTGCACAACATGTCTACTTGTTCGCCATCCACCACAGCTCGTAGTGGCAAATTGGCTGATTTCCCATTGTATCTGATTACAGCAAATCTCACCATGGTTGCAATATGCTCCGCGATTTCAATGTAGGACTTCTCAAAACCCACATTCAGGACTTCTGCATTCTGTGGCAAGCAATCACTCAGAACCTTATTTAACGTAGCCTGTGGCAAATAATATGGTGCCCAATGAATCCGCACTCTGTGTAGCTCATTGTTCTGGGTACTTATTTGGCCAGTACCATTTTTGCAAGAAAGCTGTCCTTTATCCAGCAGTTGTGTAGCTGCCTCCTCAGTGGTAAGTGTTACTTTCCACACAGAGTTGTGGGTTCTTGTCCCTAAAGCTTCAATGTATTTCAGCGGAAAATTCTCTTCTACCAAAGCGTTTATGACATCTAAACGATTGTAGACTCCTTTACTGCCAAACGATTGTAGACTCCTTTATCCAAAACGATTGTAGACTCCTTTACTGCCAAATGATTGTAGACTCCTTTACTGCCAAACGATTGTAGACTCCTTTACTGCCAAACGATTGTAGACTCCTTCCTGCCAAACGATTGTAGACTCCTTTACTGCCAAACGATTGTAGACTCCTTTACTGCCAAACGATTGAAGTTCTTCCCTTTATGTCGTTGATGGTAACTCTCCTGGAAGACTCTATCCTCTCTGCATAGGTAGTTCTCTTTGATTGTAGCCGAAATGCTTAGAAGCGATAAGAACATGTACTTTTGTCTCTTTCATTATTTTATTTAAAACAAAACTTTCACAATATACAAACATAAAAACAGAAATACGGACCGATATATTCACGTTAAAAAAAATTAAGTAACTGAATTACTGCAAAATATTTAATTACTGATCATTGCAAAATATCTCCTGTGCTTATATATTCCATATGATGTAAAACTCCCTTTTAAATCGTATTTGGTCTATCACAATCCTCAACTTAATCGTATTAAAACACCTTTTAAAGATTGTATCTGATGACACCTGTTTTCCTTCTTTATGCACTGCATTTCGGCATGTCCATATTTGGTATTACAGTGAATGAGATAAATCATGATCGGAATTAATCAACACAAAGTAGTGTCCAAACATTGAAATTTTAATCTCAACAGTCAAACAGTGAACAAAGCCATGATAAACAAACAAATGCACAGGAAAAATACAAATGAGTTCAAAGTTAAACTGCCTGAAACATTGGTTTTGTCTCCATATATAAGGTCTCAACAGTGAATAGTCTGTTCATATGCATGCGAAACTCTTCAAACAGAGAGTGCTTTTGTAATTTCTACTATCTGGGTGAGGGCAGTCTGACGTGGAGTAAAGTTTCCATTGACAGCAGAGTTCAGCAGATAGTTCGTATCTTGGCAAACATCTTGTACTTTAGCCGCACAAACATAAGTGTTTATGAATATGGCTGCCATGTGTCTGAATGTTTATGGGTTAGGAACACAGACATAAATGCGGTTTGGTGCCCTTTTGGGCTAGGTTTGAATGAATAGTTGACTGTGTTTGATAACGACGAAGGTCAGCATTCTTCTCTAGAATGTACAAGGACCAGTAGAATTCAGTACCATGATGAGCACGTACTTGTTTCCTCATGCCATACACCATTACTGCAGAGAACGTAATTAACAAAACAAAAGTGCACAACCGAAAATATATGCATACTGTTATCCTTTGTCTCTTAAGCTTTGAGTAAAATTGCATGCAAGGCAGTGTAGTGTTGTAATACCTCTACGCTGACTCACTGAGAGTAACCCGTCGTCGGAGCCATATAGCACACGTCGCCCTTAGAATACAACTGTTCATAAAATCTAACTTGGTCCTTCACAATGCTTGCCTGGTCTGAAACTATATCACCACTGTCTGTTCTAAGAGAATCAAAAGTTTTCTCAATTGCTCTTTGTTTGAAAAGATTAACGAAGTAACTTGTACATTTTTCGCCCTCCTCTCGATACTGAACTTTGGCTCTGACAATCGCGCTTTCAGTTCTTTTATTTTCTATTGATTGCAGAGAGTTATGGCTCGAAGTTAGAATGTAGCTCTTGAGGCCAGATCAAATACCATGGGTGATCCTAATAGCTCACCCCGGGCCCATATTCATAAAGAAACTCAAGTTTTATGCTTAAAATAAGTACGTTAAGGGTTAACCCTTTCCTTAAGTATAGTTTCAATCTGCTAAAAAGAGAAACTGTTCTTAAGTTTCTTTATGAACATGGAGCATATAAAAAAAATTAAAAACAATAGATACAAAATTGGCGCCGGTGGTATTTTAACTCGGGTTGCTAGCGTCGTAAGCAAGCGCACTAACCACTCGGACACTAATTTCCTGACAATATCAGTTATGTAATATTGATATATAAGTGTATAGATCTAAATATCTGAAAGATACACATTATTTATATTTTTTTTTCAATCCATATTTCTTTGTGGTCGATAGGCCTTTAATAATCATTCGATAATTAGTTAATATGACCAAGAGGCAGATCCTCATTTAAAATTATAGTTCTATAGTAGAGCCAAATGTAGAATGCTCTAGTTTTGGATGTTTAAATAGATCCATAGCAAACGGCTGCGCTTCTGTTATACACTCTATGGGCATGTACATTAGAGTAACAGGGTAATTCTGCCCTTCATTCTTCAGGCGTTTGCACTCCTCATAGATTGATGCTCTGCATGCAGAAATTTGGTGCTAGTTGGCAGCTCAACCACCACGTCCTTTTGATCTTTCCAAACTGTCTTTAGTGCTTCTTCTTGCCTTGGTTTAAATGTGATTTTAAAACTTAGTTTCTAAAGAATCAACAAGTTTTTCCCACGTTTCAGAAACATGGGAATAAGTGCTTAATTCTGTAGAAAGTAAGTTTGAATTTGTGTCTTGGTTGTTGTTGGAAACCATTTTGTTGTCTGCACAGACTGCTCACACATCAAAACAGTGTGTGCAGCTGAGAGAAGATATAGTTCCACAAGTTCTCCCTCTCCAGCAAGACTATATTCACTTTTTCAGGCATGACATTTTTAAAAAAATGTAACTGATTTTTTTATTGGCACTTAAAAAAATGAGGTGAGCAGCCACATTTTCAACTTTTTGCAGTGCTTATAGCATAGCGTATCCCATAAGGCACTGCGGGGGAGTGTGGTCTCAACGCCGCGTATTGAACTCCTTGAACTTTTAGCGCAACGTATCAAAGGCCATTTTACCTGTGTTCACCTGCACTATGCTTGAGAACCATATCGCAAAGAAGAAAGTAGTGAAGGTGAAATCAGACAGAGGCTATAAGTTCTTCTTGGAGGCATATGTCCACCAGTTTGAAGGTAAGTTTGATCACCATTCCGCCCTTTGGGGGCCCTAATTTGCTTAAAGTTTAACATAGCAGTGCCAGCTGGGGCGTGTTGTGTAGGAGATAAACGATCAGTTGTTGTGGGGCTGGTAGTTTATGGCAAATCATACGAAGAGCTATGAATTATCACCATGAACAATCCGATAAGGATTAGAATTCGATCTTGGAAAATGATTTGCAGCCTCAACAGTTTAGATTAACTATTTCTAATTGTTATTGGGGGGTGGATTATAACTCCACACTGGTTGACGGCGCTTACTACGGTTAATATATAAAATCTAATTGATAAGAACGGTCACATTAGGATAGTTGTGCACAATATTTAATTGGATTCAATCACAACGGCTTTGGATTACATAACATTAATTTAATATTACACAGCATGTAACATCAATAAACCTTTCAAATATGTTATTGCATGTATAAACAACAGCATGAAAACGCAAATTTATAAATCTATGAAAATTGCCAGCAGGAAATTAAAACAATTATCAAACGTATGTGTCATCCATATATTTTTATTTTATCAAGGGTCCCTGGAAGTTAGTTAGTAAACAGTAAACTGCCCACAACTGGTTAACTGTGCCAGCTAGTTTCAGTGGCATGACAGAATCAAATATATGATATTCCCTTAATCTACGTATGGCACGTTCAACATATACTCGCAAGTTAGCAATCAGCTGATTCTTACTGTTTTCTGTAGATTTGAACTGCCCTTTGTCTGCAAGAAAATGTGGAATGACGAGTTTGCATCCCTTTTCAGCTAACATATCTTCAATGAGAAACCCTTTGTCAGCCATGACTTCATCACCAGCCTCCAAAAGCCCTAGGGTACCAGACACCCTGGTGATGTGTTTATCTGATATACTGACAGAATACAGAGTGCTGACAAAGGACACAGCACCTGCAGGTGTTATCTCCGCCAAACCTTTGAGAGTAGTTGTTCCCTTGTAGTGAGAATACATCTCTGAGTTCAATATAAGGCTTGAGGGTGACTGTACTTTTAATTCTGTGCAATCAAGAATCACCCGCACACCAGGGAAGTGTGCCTGTGGCATATGCTGCTCAATCTGACCTTTAGATGGCCACAGTGGTTGGGCACCCAAAATGCAATAAAGAAAATTTGTTCAAGCAACGGTGTTCCTGCTGACAGTTGATTGGCTGACACAAAACTTATCAGCCAAATATTGGTCAAGGGAAACAAGTCTTATCTTATGCAGAAACATGAAAAATTTATCAATTAATATCAACTTATTACTGAAACTTTGGTAAGTCTTTTTCGATCTTTGCGATTGAAGCCTCTGGTGTTGAGTCCACTTAATCATTTTTGCGGCATTCGGGCTTATGCCATCAAAGAAGGATTTGAGTGTGTCATAGGTGGGGAAACCAGTATAAAACTTTATCATGTTGGAGTCATTTGAAAATCTCTGCAAACCAAACTGCTCCAACATGTGTTTTGTGACTTGGGCTTGCAGTTCCTCCATGTGCTTTTGTGCAGCTCTAAGCTGTTCTTCAGTGGAGGAGGGAGGGTAATGGTCGCCCTTTTATGGTGCACAACATGTCTACTTGTTCGCCATCCACCACAGCTCGTAGGAAATGTGGCAAATTGGCTGATTTTCCATTGTATCTGATTTATGTTCCGCGTTTTCAATGTAGGAATTGCATAGCAATGATAACTCATGTGCCCTTCCTCCCCACATTTGTTACAAACTACCACTGAACACTGCGATCGCACATGACCCACTTTTTTGCATTTGAGACATACTGGCTGTCTACCTTTTACGGTGCACAGCATGTCTACCTCTTCGCAATCCACCACAGCTCGTAGGAAATGTGGCAAATTGGCTGATTCTCCATTGTATCGGATAAAAGCAAATCTCACCATGGTTGCAATATGCTCTGCGTTTTCAATGTAGGACTTCTCAAAACCCACATTCAGGACTTCTGCATTCTGTGGCAAGCTGTCACTCAGAACCTTATTTAACGTAGCTTGTGGCAAATAATATGGTGCCCAATGAATCCGCACTCTGTGTAGCTCATTGTTCAGGGTACTTATTTGACCAGTACTATTTTTGCAAGAAAGCTGTCCTTTCTCTAGCAGTTGTGTAGCTGCCTCCTCAGTGGTAAGTGTTACTTTCCACACAGAGTTGTGGGTTCTTGTCCCTAAAGCTTCAATGTATTTCAGCGGAAAATTCTCCTCTACCAAAGCGTTTATGACATCTAAACGATTGTAGACTCCTTTACTGCCAAACGATTGTAGACTCCTTTACTGCCAAACGATTGTAGACTCCTTTACTGCCAAACGATTGAAGTTCTTCCCTTTATGTCGTTGATGGTAACTCTCCTGGAAGACTCTATCCTCTCTGCATAGGTAGTTCTCTTTGATTGTAGCCGAAATGCTTAGAAGCGATAAGAACATGTACTTTTGTCTCTTTCATTATTTTATTTAAAACAAAACTTTCACAATATACAAACATAAAAAACAGAAATACGGACCGATATATTCACGTTAAAAAAAATAAGTAAACTGAATTACTGCAAAATATTTAATTACTGATCATTGCAAAATATCTCCTGTGCTTATATATTCCATATGATGTAAAACTCCCTTTTAAATCGTATTTGGTCTATCACAATCCTCAACTTAATCGTATTAAAACACCTTTTAAAGATTGTATCTGATGACACCTGTTTTCCTTCTTTATGCACTGCATTTCGGCATGTCCATATTTGGTATTACAGTGAATGAGATAAATCATGATCGGAATTAATCAACACAAAGTAGTGTCCAAACATTGAAATTTTAATCTCAACAGTCAAACAGTGAACAAAGCCATGATAAACAAACAAATGCACAGGAAAAATACAAATGAGTTCAAAGTTAAACTGCCTGAAACATTGGTTTTGTCTCCATATATAAGGTCTCAACAGTGAATAGTCTGTTCATATGCATGCGAAACTCTTCAAACAGAGAGTGCTTTTGTAATTTCTACTATCTGGGTGAGGGCAGTCTGACGTGGAGTAAAGTTTCCATTGACAGCAGAGTTCAGCAGATAGTTCGTATCTTGGCAAACATCTTGTACTTTAGCCGCACAAACATAAGTGTTTATGAATATGGCTGCCATGTGTCTGAATGTTTATGGGTTAGGAACACAGACATAAATGCGGTTTGGTGCCCTTTTGGGCTAGGTTTGAATGAATAGTTGACTGTGTTTGATAACGACGAAGGTCAGCATTCTTCTCTAGAATGTACAAGGACCAGTAGAATTCAGTACCATGATGAGCACGTACTTGTTTCCTCATGCCATACACCATTACTGCAGAGAACGTAATTAACAAAACAAAAGTGCACAACCGAAAATATATGCATACTGTTATCCTTTGTCTCTTAAGCTTTGAGTAAAATTGCATGCAAGGCAGTGTAGTGTTGTAATACCTCTACGCTGACTCACTGAGAGTAACCCGTCGTCGGAGCTATGTAGCACTCATCGCCCTTAGAATACAACTGTCTATCTAATTTGGTCCTTCATAATGCTTGCCTGGTCTGAAACTATATCACCACTGTCTGTTCTAAGAGAATCAATTGCTCTTTGTTTGAAAAGATTAACGAAGTAACTTGTACATTTTTCGCCCTCCTCTCGATACTCTACTTTGGCTCTACTTTGGCTCTGACAATCGCGCTTTCAGTTCTTTTATTTTTTATTGATTGCAGAGAATCGTTTAGAAATTCTTCTCTCTCCAGTAACTAATTTGTCGGGGTTTTATTCAGAGTCAATGGTCTGTTATATATTCCGCATGGAGTGCGTCGTTGAGTTCGTTTTCAGCTCGTCATTTATCCCTCCCTGTATTGTTGGCACAGTCGTTTCATTCTGTTGAAATGAATGAATACTAACGTTTTCGTTCGCTCCATTCAAACAAAAACTTTTTGATTTTGTTTGTCAGAAACCCGTCTTTTAAATGTGAATTGTTGAATTTCCAAGTGTCAGGGCCTTTGTCATTTAAATGGAAATTACAAAATACCGCTGAATGGTCCGAAAAAGCGACTGGATACTTGTCATATCTGGTAATTAACGACTTCAAAATTGGCTTGCTATAAAACCTATCTATCCTGCTCCTCGAATCATGCCGATTAGAATTATTTAAATATTTTTACTCATTAGGATGGAGTACACTAAATACATCTAACATTGAAAACGATTTTTTCAAAACTATCATTTGTTTGCTTCCCATTAGGCAGCCTTTCCAACTAGTACTCACAATCTTATCTAACTTTTCGTCTTCTATGAAATTGAAATCGCCAGTAATTAACAATTCCGAGTCTACTGACCTGTCTGTACCTCTGATTACATAGTTATTTAACCATCAAGAAACCGCATTCGAGTTGCGGGTATATATGGGGCATATACACAAATCACGTTCACCCCCCCTGTGGGTCCGGGGGTAGAATAGGCCCACTGTATCCTCCTGCATGTCGTAAGAGGCGACTAATAGGGGGCAACCTGTTGGCCGTGGGTTGCGACTCGTGTCGGTGGACAATGGCATCCAAGTGGTTGAGTGGAGCGGTCCTTTTGACGGCCGTATCTGCAACACACTACTCTGACCCGGATTTCGCCTAGACGAGAGACTGGAATGGCCTGGTCCAGTCAATCGGCTGGTGGTGACTTGCCCTAGGATACTATTTGCATTTTTATCTTTTTCGACATCATCCACTTGTATGTTCCTCTTTTGCACAAACATGAAAAAATTATCAATTAATATCAACTTATTACTGAAACTTTGGTAAGTCTTTTTCGATCTTTGCGATTGAAGCCTCTGGTGTTGAGTCCACTTAATCATTTTTGCGGCATTCGGGCTTATGCCATCAAAGAAGGATTTGAGTGTGTCATAGGTGGGGAAACCAGTATAAAACTTTATCATGTTGGAGTCATTTGAAAATCTCTGCAAACCAAACTGCTCCAACATGTGTTTTGTGACTTGGGCTTGCAGTTCCTCCATGTGCTTTTGTGCAGCTCTAAGCTGTTCTTCAGTGGAGGAGGGAGGGTAATGGTCTCCCTTTTATGGTGCACAACATGTCTACTTGTTCGCCATCCACCACAGCTCGTAGGAAATGTGGCAAATTGGCTGATTTCCCATTGTATCTGATTACAGCAAATCTCACCATGGTTGCAATATGTTCCGCGTTTTCAATGTAGGACTTCTCAAAACCCACATTCAGGACTTCTGCATTCTGTGGCAAGTTGTCACTCAGAACCTTATTTAACGTAGCTTGTGGCAAATAATATGGTGCCCAATGAATCCGCACCCTGTGTAGTTCATTGTTTAGGGTACTTATTTGACCAGTACTATTTTTGCAAGAAAGCTGTCCTTTCTCTAGCAGTTGTGTAGCTGCCTCCTCAGTGGTTAACGTAACATTCCACACAGAGTTGTGGGTTCTTGTCCCCAAAGTTTCAATGTATTTCAGCGGAAAATTCTTTTCTACCTCTTCTGACATCTAAACGATTGTCCCTTACTGCCAAATGATTAAAGTTCTTCCCTTTATGTCGCTGACGGTAACTCTCTTGGAAGACTCTATCCTCTCTGCATAGGTAGTTCTCTTTGATCATAGCCGAAATGCTTAGAAGCGATAAGAACATGTACTTTTGTCTCTTTCATTGTTTTATTTGAAACAAAACTTTCACAATATACAAACATAAAATCAGAAATACGGACCGATATATTCACATTAAAAAACATTATGTAACTGAATTACTTCAAAATATTTTATTACTGATCATTGCAAAATATCTCCTGTGCTTATATATTCCATATGTGGTAAAACTCCCTTTTAAATCGTATTTGGTCTATCAAAATTCTCAACTTAATCCTATTAAAACATCTTTTAAAAATTATCTCTGATGACATCGGTTTTCCGTCTTTATGTACTGCATTTCGACATGTCCATATTTGATATTTCATTTCCGCTATTATAAACATATATCGACTATCTTTTACATCACCATTGTGAAAAACAATGTCTTTAATTGATGTTTACTATACTATTATCTATCATTGTACATATTTCTGATATCTTATTCCATAGTCCTCGAACTAAAGGACATCTATAAAAAAAAACTATCATGATCGGAAAAATTATTTGGCATATACTGTACCTTCCTTATATCAGGAACTAACTTATCGGAAATATAAAATCAATCTAGTCTACTCTTACTATTTCTTGACTTATTTGCCCATGAAAACATGGAAAAATTATATCTATATATCCAACAGATTAAAGGTTTTCCTAATTTCTATCAATTCCTCTTTCCCTTCACTACCAAATGGTCTGTTTCTAATCTTGTTTAAATTAACATTCTTTACACAATTAAAATCCCCTCCAAAAATAATCTTATAGCTTCTATTCAAATAAAAATGTAGAAAATTAAAGAAAGCCTTCCTTCTTACTGGTACGTTAGGGGCATAAATATTTATCAACCTGAACGGCACTGATCTTACGTAACAATCCAAAACAAGAAATCTACCATTTGCATCTAAATAACAACTGTGTTTCAATATCGGATTTGTTTTTTACCAAAATTCCATCCCCCTTTTCTGTGTTATTCCCAAAACTCCACAAACATTTCCCACCGCACTCTTTATCCCATAATATTGGCGTCCTTTATATTGGTTAAATGAGTTTCCTGTAAAAAAAATGACATCAAAATTGTGGATTTTACCATGCTCGAAAACACAGCCTCTTTTGAATTTGTCCCTTACCCCATTAACATTGAGGGACACTATCTTAAAATTTTTGGCCATTGTACAACATGAGCACATATGCTCACTATTGCTTTCATTTTTTCTTCTTGGTTTTCCTTTGGTTTCCTGGTATCACTCCATCTTCATAGATCATTAGGGTGGTTGAATCGACCGACGATTGCGATAGGGATGAAGTTGAGAGTGATCGAGTTCTAGGCTGCACAAAACTGGTTAGGGAGTAAGAAAAATCATTGTCCTGGTCTATTGAATCGGGCGTGGACATGTCCGTTTCTACCCTTTTGTCCACTTCTGCTTCTGAGCTTGTACTGTCCAAGTTGCTCTTGTTTCCTATTGTGTCCGGTTTTGACATGTCTATTCCTTTGGGCGTTGGCTCGTGTTTGTCGGGCGTGGTCATATCTTCCTCCAGCTCCTCTTCTGTCTTCTCTTCTAGTTACCTGTTCATCCGGATGTGAGCGTAGCATTGGTAGCCTCTGTGCCCTTCTAACACCACGACCTCACATTTTGCTCTCACGTGACCCACCTTCCATCATCATGGATCATAAGCGCGGTCGAATCCTCCGACGATAGGGACAAGGATGAAGATGTTAGGGAAGTAGTTATATAAGTGTAGGTGTGTGGAAAAGGGTCTGGAAGGTTGCGTGTGACGTCACAGATCACGTGACAGGATTCAGCCAATCACAGGCCAGAGTTCGCAGATTCCACAAAATGGCTAGCTGGCTCAGCCAATCACAGCACGGGAATTAGGACAAATTTGCATATATAATTTATGTTCGCAGCCAAAAGGTCGCCATTTTGTCACTTTTCTCACTTATTATCGCTATAAATTTGGATTTGTACTTTTGACAAAATGGCTAAATGGATTTGTGCAAAATGGCGGTCCTTCTTTATGAACGATTAAAACCTCCTTATTATCGATATATCCGAGCGACGGTATAATTCGAGCATAACGTTCACGTCATTATGACAACATGGTATATTGTATAGTGGGCGATATAACAATTAATAAGTAAGCTACCTAATTAAGTCATCAAAAGGTCAAAATACCTGACATTTACCTGAAAATGAAAAGTGACAGATTCGGAACCGTCTGACCGAGCTGACCACGATGGTCATGACCATTTTTGATTTGGATTGATAATAAATTAATTAAAATCACATTAAAAAAATCAAAATTTTCACACAAATTTAAAGTGGATATTTTCGGAAGCGTCTCGACTAGCTGATCACGATGGTGAAAGAATTAAATCGATCAGATCGATATTCGATACGCTATTCAACTTTAATCATGCTAATTAAAATCTCATTAAAAAAATCAAAATTTTCACACAAATGTAAAGTGGATATTTTCCGAAGCGTCTCGACTAGCTGATCACGATGGTGAAAGAATTAAATCGATCATATCGATATTCGATACGCTATTCAACTTTAATCATTATAAAAATGCTAATTAAAATCTCATTAAAAAAATTAAACTTTTCACACAAATTTAAAGTGGATATTTTCCGAAGCGTCTCGACGCGCTGATTTCGTTGGTGAAAGA
>CM067348.1:32209919-32258666 GCA_034190875.2 Urechis unicinctus | reverse complement strand
GAAGAGAAAGAAAGATCTATTGCGGTGGGTGTGCCATAGCCTGGATGGATGTATGTATTTGAGCCGTCATTTAAAAGGCAGAGATTGTGAGAAATGAAGAAATCTTCTACAATTTGGCCTTTTCCATCATCATATGTATTGCCCCATAAAGAGTTGTGGGCATTAAAATCACCCATGAGGAGAACTGGCTCTGGCAACTGGGCCACGATGTTGTCCAGTTCTCCCCGTGTAAAATTTCGGCTTGGCGGTAAGTAAAGGGAACAAAGTGTGATGGACTTATTTAAGGTAATATTTACTGCTACTGCTTGAAGGTTTGTATTGAGTTCTATTTCTTTCTGGGGAATAAAATCCTTGATTAAAATGGACGAGCCGCCAGAAGCTCGTTCCCCAGTGCCTCCAAATTTATGGTAAGATTTATAGCCTTTCAAGCTATATTTATTTTCTGCCTTCAGAAATGTTTCCTGAAGGCAGGCTGCAATACCATTATTTTTGTTGAGTAAAGTAAGAAGTTCTTCATGATTATTCCGAAGTCCTCGGCAATTCCATTGTATAATGCCCGCCATTACCTATCAGGGGGTTTGGCGGGACGTTTGCTGCCATGGTGGACCTCAGTCCCCATGGCATTCCTAGGGCCGCAGGTTCCCTGGGCCACTACAGACCCAGGGTCCCGATTGGCCCCTGATGATGTGTGTCTGCCATGGGGGACCTCATCAGTCTCCATGGCAGACAATGGGCCATAGATGTTGGGCCCAACAAAAGAATCTGGGTTCTGAACCCTGGTGAGTTTGGATTTGATTGACCGTGGGAGTTTAGATTTCTCATTGTATTTGTTTGTTGTTATGTGTTCATTGACTTTTGGGGTAGTGGGGGTGTTTGGTTTTGTTTGTTCTGTTGGGGGATTGCTGGCTTTGAAAGGGGGTTGTTTCGGAGGGTGGTTTTCTGTTTGTGTACTAATAGATTTGGTTATTTTAGTAGGTGCTGCTGCAGTACTAGCATATGAAGGTCTGGAAGAAGTTGAATTTTGGCACTCTACTATTTTTCTCGCTTCAGGGAAAGAAAGTTTTTTGGGTGATATGTAGTGTTTGAATTTGTTTTTCGATTTGCCAAATGGAACAGCGTTTAGAGTATGCGGGATGAGCACCGGAGCAGTTTGCGCACTTGAATGGTGCTTTGCAATCCTGCTCCCCGTGCTCATCACCGCATTTGGGGCAGATTGGTGTTCTATTACATTTGGTTTTAAAATGGCCATATCTTTGACAGTTGTGGCATCTTAAAGGATTTGGAATGAATGGTTCAGTTTTGATGTTCAGGCCAGCTATTTTAATGTTGTTTGGAAGGTAAGGGGTGTTGAAAGTAAGGATGTGGGTGCCTGTGGGAACCTTTTCTCCATTTTTATTAATGAGCACTTTGGCTACTTCACTGACATTTTGATTTTTCAATTCCTCCAAAATCTCTTCTTCGCTGCAGTATTTGAGTTCGAAAGATTTTTATAACACCCTTGATGGTATTAAGGGTTCGATGAGGGCTGAATTTTACATTGATATTCGCTAATTTGGTGGTCTGAAGAAGAAGTTTGGAATGAATTGGTTTTGAAGTTTCGACAAGATAAAGCCCAGATCGCAAAAGTTTTAGAGTTTTGGGAGTGCCGGCAACACCACAAATTCCTTTATATAGAACAATGAATGAAACTTTCTCTAAACTCCCGTCGGTTCTTTCAAGCACAAGAAATCTTGGCCAGTTTTCAGTTTCAGTTTCATTTTCATCTAAATGCCTTCGTTTTTGGCCAGTATGAGAGGAAGACATATAGTAATACAACAATTCATCACCTGTGCTCCCCACCCGCCCCGGAGCCCAATAAAGGGACATCTTAAAGATGCCAGGGCTACACAGGTGATATACTCGTCCCCCATAAAAAGTGTACAATACGTAACCCATAGAGCCCAGACACTGGCAAGGTGTGAGCTCGTAGAGGCGCACCATAACACCCCTAATGGAATCAATGACCTGATTAAGCAGCCGCCTTCGAAGCCAATGAAAACATGAAGTAAATGAATGAAGGAAGCCAAATGCATGTGATGGGTAGTCCAGGGCACGACGCCACCACTGGCAAGTCTAGGCGAAATGCTGAGCAGATCGTAGCTCAACCACCAGGATCCCATCTTCCTCCGACCGACACGAGCCCCCGCACCATAACACCCCTAATGGAATCCGATTGACCTGATTAAGCAGCCGCCTTCTGGGACTAGTGAAGCCAATGAAATGAGAAATGGTACATGAAGTAAATGAATGTCATGAAGGAAAGATGCCAAATGCATGTGATGGGTAGTCCCAGGGCACGACGCCACCAGCCGATAGGAATGGGCCAGGCCTACCCACCCTCTCGTCTAGGCGAAATCCGGGCCAAAGTGGTGTGTTGCAGATAAAGCCCTCGCAAGGACCGCTCCGCTCAACCACCAGGATCCCATCTTCCTCCGACACGAGTCGCAACCCACGGCCAACAGGTTGCCCCCTATTAGTCGCCTCTTACGACATGCAGGAGGATACAGTGGGTCTATTCTACCCCCGAACCCACAGGGGGGTCGCAGTGTTCAGTGGTAGTTTGTAACAAATGTGGGGAGGAAGGGCACATGAGTTATCATTGCTATGCAATTCCTACATTGAAAACGCGGAACATATTGCAACCATGGTGAGATTTGCTGTAATCAGATACAATGGAAAATCAGCCAATTTGCCACATTTCCTACGAGCTGTGGTGGATGGCGAACAAGTAGACATGTTGTGCACCATAAAAGGGCGACCATTACCCTCCCTCCTCCACTGAAGAACAGCTTAGAGCTGCACAAAAGCACATGGAGGAACTGCAAGCCCAAGTCACAAAACACATGTTGGAGCAGTTTGGTTTGCAGAGATTTTCAAATGACTCCAACATGATAAAGTTTTATACTGGTTTCCCCACCTATGACACACTCAAATCCTTCTTTGATGGCATAAGCCCGAATGCCGCAAAAATGATAAAGTGGACTCAACACCAGAGGCTTCAATCGCAAAGATCGAAAAAGACTTACCAAAGTTTCAGTAATAAGTTGATATTAATTGATAAATTTTTCATGTTTCTGCATAAGATAAGACTTGTTTCCCTTGACCAATATTTGGCTGATAAGTTTTGTGTCAGCCAATCAACTGTCAGCAGGAACACCGTTGCTTGAACAAATTTTCTTTATTGCATTTTGGGTGCCCAACCACTGTGGCCATCTAAAGGTCAGATTGAGCAGCATATGCCACAGGCACACTTCCCTGGTGTGCGGGTGATTCTTGATTGCACAGAATTAAAAGTACAGTCACCCTCAAGCCTTATATTGAACTCAGAGATGTATTCTCACTACAAGGGAACAACTACTCTCAAAGGTTTGGCGGAGATAACACCTGCAGGTGCTGTGTCCTTTGTCAGCACTCTGTATTCTGTCAGTATATCAGATAAACACATCACCAGGGTGTCTGGTACCCTAGGGCTTTTGGAGGCTGGTGATGAAGTCATGGCTGACAAAGGGTTTCTCATTGAAGATATGTTAGCTGAAAAGGGATGCAAACTCGTCATTCCACATTTTCTTGCAGACAAAGGGCAGTTCAAATCTACAGAAAACAGTAAGAATCGGCTGATTGCTAACTTGCGAGTATATGTTGAACGTGCCATACGTAGATTAAGGGAATATCATATATTTGATTCTGTCATGCCACTGAAACTAGCTGGCACAGTTAACCAGTTGTGGGCAGTTTACTGTTTACTAACTAACTTCCAGGGACCCTTGATAAAATAAAAATATATGGATGACACATAGGTTTGATAATTGTTTTAATTTCCTGCTGGCAATTTTCATAGATTTATAAATTTGCGTTTTCATGCTGTTGTTTATACATGCAATAACATATTTGAAAGGTTTATTGATGTTACATGCTGTGTAATATTAAATTAATGTTATGTAATCCAAAGCCGTTGTGATTGAATCCAATTAAATATTGTGCACAACTATCCTAATGTGACCGTTCTTATCAATTAGATTTTATATATTAACCGTAGTAAGCGCCGTCAACCAGTGTGGAGTTATAATCCACCCCCCAATAACAATTAGAAATAGTTAATCTAAACTGTTGAGGCTGCAAATCATTTTCCAAGATCGAATTCTAATCCTTATCGGATTGTTCATGGTGATAATTCATAGCTCTTCGTATGATTTGCCATAAACTACCAGCCCCACAACAACTGATCGTTTATCTCCTACACAACACGCCCCAGCTGGCACTGCTATGTTAAACTTTAAGCAAATTAGGGCCCCCAAAGGGCGGAATGGTGATCAAACTTACCTTCAAACTGGTGGACATATGCCTCCAAGAAGAACTTATAGCCTCTGTCTGATTTCACCTTCACTACTTTCTTCTTTGCGATATGGTTCTCAAGCATAGTGCAGGTGAACACAGGTAAAATGGCCTTTGATACGTTGCGCTAAAGTTCAAGGAGTTCAATACGCGGCGTTGAGACCACACTCCCCCGCAGTGCCTTATGGGATACGCTATGCTATAAGCACTGCAAAAAAGTTGAAAATGTGGCTGCTCACCTCATTTTTTTAAGTGCCAATAAAAAAAATCAGTTACATTTTTTAAAAATGTCATGCCTGAAAAAGTGAATATAGTCTTGCTGGAGAGGGAGAACTTGTGGAACTATATCTTCTCTCAGCTGCACACACTGTTTTGATGTGTGAGCAGTCTGTGCAGACAACAAAATGGTTTCCAACAACAACCAAGACACAAATTCAAACTTACTTTCTACAGAATTAAGCACTTATTCCCATGTTTCTGAAACGTGGGAAAAACTTGTTGATTCTTTAGAAACTAAGTTTAAAATCACATTTAAACCAAGGCAAGAAGAAGCACTAAAGACAGTTTGGAAAGATCAAAAGGACGTGGTGGTTGAGCTGCCAACTAGCACCAAATTTCTGCATGCAGAGCATCAATCTATGAGGAGTGCAAACGCCTGAAGAATGAAGGGCAGAATTACCCTGTTACTCTAATGTACATGCCCATAGAGTGTATAACAGAAGCGCAGCCGTTTGCTATGGATCTATTTAAACATCCAAAACTAGAGCATTCTACATTTGGCTCTACTATAGAACTATAATTTTAAATGAGGATCTGCCTCTTGGTCATATTAACTAATTATCGAATGATTATTAAAGGCCTATCGACCACAAAGAAATATGGATTGACAAAAAAAATATAAATAATGTGTATCTTTCAGATATTTAGATCTATACACTTATATATCAATATTACATAACTGATATTGTCAGGAAATTAGTGTCCGAGTGGTTAGTGCGCTTGCTTACGACGCTAGCAACCCGAGTTAAAATACCACCGGCGCCAATTTTGTATCTATTGTTTTTAATTTTTTTTATATGCTCCATATTCATAAAGAAACTTAAGAACAGTTTCTCTTTTTAGCAGATTGAAACTATACTTAAGGAAAGGGTTAACCCTTAACGTACTTATTTTAAGCATAAAACTTGAGTTTCTTTATGAATATGGGCCCGGGGTGAGCTATTAGGATCACCCATGGTATTTGATCTGGCCTCAAGAGCTACATTCTAACTTCGAGCCATAACTCTCTGCAATCAATAGAAAATAAAAGAACTGAAAGCGCGATTGTCAGAGCCAAAGTTCAGTATCGAGAGGAGGGCGAAAAATGTACAAGTTACTTCGTTAATCTTTTCAAACAAAGAGCAATTGAGAAAACTTTTGATTCTCTTAGAACAGACAGTGGTGATATAGTTTCAGACCAGGCAAGCATTGTGAAGGACCAAGTTAGATTTTATGAACAGTTGTATTCTAAGGGCGACGTGTGCTATATGGCTCCGACGACGGGTTACTCTCAGTGAGTCAGCGTAGAGGTATTACAACACTACACTGCCTTGCATGCAATTTTACTCAAAGCTTAAGAGACAAAGGATAACAGTATGCATATATTTTCGGTTGTGCACTTTTGTTTTGTTAATTACGTTCTCTGCAGTAATGGTGTATGGCATGAGGAGGAAACAAGTACGTGCTCATCATGGTACTGAATTCTACTGGTCCTTGTACATTCTAGAGAAGAATGCTGACCTTCGTCGTTATCAAACACAGTCAACTATTCATTCAAACCTAGCCCAAAAGGGCACCAAACCGCATTTATGTCTGTGTTCCTAACCCATAAACATTCAGACACATGGCAGCCATATTCATAAACACTTATGTTTGTGCGGCTAAAGTACAAGATGTTTGCCAAGATACGAACTATCTGCTGAACTCTGCTGTCAATGGAAACTTTACTCCACGTCAGACTGCCCTCACCCAGATAGTAGAAATTACAAAAGCACTCTCTGTTTGAAGAGTTTCGCATGCATATGAACAGACTATTCACTGTTGAGACCTTATATATGGAGACAAAACCAATGTTGCAGGCAGTTTAACTTTGAACTCATTTGTATTTTTCCTGTGCATTTGTTTGTTTATCATGGCTTTGTTCACTCTTTGACTGTTGAGATTAAAATTTCAATGTTTGGACACTACTTTGTGTTGATTAATTCCGATCATGATTTATCTCATTCACTGTAATACCAAATATGGACATGCCGAAATGCAGTGCATAAAGAAGGAAAACAGGTGTCATCAGATACAATCTTTAAAAGGTGTTTTAATACGATTAAGTTGAGGATTGTGATAGACCAAATACGATTTAAAAGGGAGTTTTACATCATATGGAATATATAAGCACAGGAGATATTTTGCAATGATCAGTAATTAAATATTTTGCAGTAATTCAGTTACTTAATTTTTTTTTAACGTGAATATATCGGTCCGTATTTCTGTTTTTATGTTTGTATATTGTGAAAGTTTTGTATTAAATAAAATAATGAAAGAGACAAAAGTACATGTTCTTATCGCTTCTAAGCATTTCGGCTACAATCAAAGAGAACTACCTATGCAGAGAGGATAGAGTCTTCCAGGAGAGTTACCATCAACGACATAAAGGGAAGAACTTCAATCATTTGGCAGTAAAGGAGTCTACAATCGTTTGGCAGTAAAGGAGTCTACAATCGTTTGGCAGTAAAGGAGTCTACAATCGTTTAGATGTCATAAACGCTTTGGTAGAGGAGAATTTTCCGCTTAAATACATTGAAGCTTTAGGGACAAGAACTCACAACTCTGTGTGGAAAGTAACACTTACCACTGAGGAGGCAGCTGCACAACTGCTAGAGAAAGGACAGCTTTCTTGCAAAAATAGTACTGGTCAAATAAGTACCCTGAACAATGAGCTACACAGGGTGCGGATTCATTGGGCACCATATTATTTGCCACAAGCTACGTTAAATAAGGTTCTGAGTGACAGCTTGCCACAGAATGCAGAAGTCCTGAATGTGGGTTTTGAGAAGTCCTACATTGAAAACGCAGAGCATATTGCAACCATGGTGAGATTTGCTGTTATCCGATACAATGGAGAATCAGCCAATTTGCCACATTTCCTACGAGCTGTGGTGGATTGCGAAGAGGTAGACATGCTGTGCACCGTAAAAGGTAGACAGCCAGTATGTCTCAAATGCAAAAAAGTGGGTCATGTGCGATCGCAGTGTTCAGTGGTAGTTTGTAACAAATGTGGGGAGGAAGGGCACATGAGTTATCATTGCTATGCAATTCCTACATTGAAAACGCGGAACATATTGCAACCATGGTGAGATTTGCTGTAATCAGATACAATGGAAAATCAGCCAATTTGCCACATTTCCTACGAGCTGTGGTGGATGGCGAACAAGTAGACATGTTGTGCACCATAAAAGGGCGACCATTACCCTCCCTCCTCCACTGAAGAACAGCTTAGAGCTGCACAAAAGCACATGGAGGAACTGCAAGCCCAAGTCACAAAACACATGTTGGAGCAGTTTGGTTTGCAGAGATTTTCAAATGACTCCAACATGATAAAGTTTTATACTGGTTTCCCCACCTATGACACACTCAAATCCTTCTTTGATGGCATAAGCCCGAATGCCGCAAAAATGATAAAGTGGACTCAACACCAGAGGCTTCAATCGCAAAGATCGAAAAAGACTTACCAAAGTTTCAGTAATAAGTTGATATTAATTGATAAATTTTTCATGTTTCTGCATAAGATAAGACTTGTTTCCCTTGACCAATATTTGGCTGATAAGTTTTGTGTCAGCCAATCAACTGTCAGCAGGAACACCGTTGCTTGAACAAATTTTCTTTATTGCATTTTGGGTGCCCAACCACTGTGGCCATCTAAAGGTCAGATTGAGCAGCATATGCCACAGGCACACTTCCCTGGTGTGCGGGTGATTCTTGATTGCACAGAATTAAAAGTACAGTCACCCTCAAGCCTTATATTGAACTCAGAGATGTATTCTCACTACAAGGGAACAACTACTCTCAAAGGTTTGGCGGAGATAACACCTGCAGGTGCTGTGTCCTTTGTCAGCACTCTGTATTCTGTCAGTATATCAGATAAACACATCACCAGGGTGTCTGGTACCCTAGGGCTTTTGGAGGCTGGTGATGAAGTCATGGCTGACAAAGGGTTTCTCATTGAAGATATGTTAGCTGAAAAGGGATGCAAACTCGTCATTCCACATTTTCTTGCAGACAAAGGGCAGTTCAAATCTACAGAAAACAGTAAGAATCGGCTGATTGCTAACTTGCGAGTATATGTTGAACGTGCCATACGTAGATTAAGGGAATATCATATATTTGATTCTGTCATGCCACTGAAACTAGCTGGCACAGTTAACCAGTTGTGGGCAGTTTACTGTTTACTAACTAACTTCCAGGGACCCTTGATAAAATAAAAATATATGGATGACACATAGGTTTGATAATTGTTTTAATTTCCTGCTGGCAATTTTCATAGATTTATAAATTTGCGTTTTCATGCTGTTGTTTATACATGCAATAACATATTTGAAAGGTTTATTGATGTTACATGCTGTGTAATATTAAATTAATGTTATGTAATCCAAAGCCGTTGTGATTGAATCCAATTAAATATTGTGCACAACTATCCTAATGTGACCGTTCTTATCAATTAGATTTTATATATTAACCGTAGTAAGCGCCGTCAACCAGTGTGGAGTTATAATCCACCCCCCAATAACAATTAGAAATAGTTAATCTAAACTGTTGAGGCTGCAAATCATTTTCCAAGATCGAATTCTAATCCTTATCGGATTGTTCATGGTGATAATTCATAGCTCTTCGTATGATTTGCCATAAACTACCAGCCCCACAACAACTGATCGTTTATCTCCTACACAACACGCCCCAGCTGGCACTGCTATGTTAAACTTTAAGCAAATTAGGGCCCCCAAAGGGCGGAATGGTGATCAAACTTACCTTCAAACTGGTGGACATATGCCTCCAAGAAGAACTTATAGCCTCTGTCTGATTTCACCTTCACTACTTTCTTCTTTGCGATATGGTTCTCAAGCATAGTGCAGGTGAACACAGGTAAAATGGCCTTTGATACGTTGCGCTAAAGTTCAAGGAGTTCAATACGCGGCGTTGAGACCACACTCCCCCGCAGTGCCTTATGGGATACGCTATGCTATAAGCACTGCAAAAAGTTGAAAATGTGGCTGCTCACCTCATTTTTTTAAGTGCCAATAAAAAAATCAGTTACATTTTTTAAAAATGTCATGCCTGAAAAAGTGAATATAGTCTTGCTGGAGAGGGAGAACTTGTGGAACTATATCTTCTCTCAGCTGCACACACTGTTTTGATGTGTGAGCAGTCTGTGCAGACAACAAAATGGTTTCCAACAACAACCAAGACACAAATTCAAACTTACTTTCTACAGAATTAAGCACTTATTCCCATGTTTCTGAAACGTGGGAAAAACTTGTTGATTCTTTAGAAACTAAGTTTAAAATCACATTTAAACCAAGGCAAGAAGAAGCACTAAAGACAGTTTGGAAAGATCAAAAGGACGTGGTGGTTGAGCTGCCAACTAGCACCAAATTTCTGCATGCAGAGCATCAATCTATGAGGAGTGCAAACGCCTGAAGAATGAAGGGCAGAATTACCCTGTTACTCTAATGTACATGCCCATAGAGTGTATAACAGAAGCGCAGCCGTTTGCTATGGATCTATTTAAACATCCAAAACTAGAGCATTCTACATTTGGCTCTACTATAGAACTATAATTTTAAATGAGGATCTGCCTCTTGGTCATATTAACTAATTATCGAATGATTATTAAAGGCCTATCGACCACAAAGAAATATGGATTGACAAAAAAAATATAAATAATGTGTATCTTTCAGATATTTAGATCTATACACTTATATATCAATATTACATAACTGATATTGTCAGGAAATTAGTGTCCGAGTGGTTAGTGCGCTTGCTTACGACGCTAGCAACCCGAGTTAAAATACCACCGGCGCCAATTTTGTATCTATTGTTTTTAATTTTTTTTATATGCTCCATATTCATAAAGAAACTTAAGAACAGTTTCTCTTTTTAGCAGATTGAAACTATACTTAAGGAAAGGGTTAACCCTTAACGTACTTATTTTAAGCATAAAACTTGAGTTTCTTTATGAATATGGGCCCGGGGTGAGCTATTAGGATCACCCATGGTATTTGATCTGGCCTCAAGAGCTACATTCTAACTTCGAGCCATAACTCTCTGCAATCAATAGAAAATAAAAGAACTGAAAGCGCGATTGTCAGAGCCAAAGTTCAGTATCGAGAGGAGGGCGAAAAATGTACAAGTTACTTCGTTAATCTTTTCAAACAAAGAGCAATTGAGAAAACTTTTGATTCTCTTAGAACAGACAGTGGTGATATAGTTTCAGACCAGGCAAGCATTGTGAAGGACCAAGTTAGATTTTATGAACAGTTGTATTCTAAGGGCGACGTGTGCTATATGGCTCCGACGACGGGTTACTCTCAGTGAGTCAGCGTAGAGGTATTACAACACTACACTGCCTTGCATGCAATTTTACTCAAAGCTTAAGAGACAAAGGATAACAGTATGCATATATTTTCGGTTGTGCACTTTTGTTTTGTTAATTACGTTCTCTGCAGTAATGGTGTATGGCATGAGGAAACAAGTACGTGCTCATCATGGTACTGAATTCTACTGGTCCTTGTACATTCTAGAGAAGAATGCTGACCTTCGTCGTTATCAAACACAGTCAACTATTCATTCAAACCTAGCCCAAAAGGGCACCAAACCGCATTTATGTCTGTGTTCCTAACCCATAAACATTCAGACACATGGCAGCCATATTCATAAACACTTATGTTTGTGCGGCTAAAGTACAAGATGTTTGCCAAGATACGAACTATCTGCTTAACTCTGCTGTCAATGGAAACTTTACTCCACGTCAGACTGCCCTCACCCAGATAGTAGAAATTACAAAAGCACTCTCTGTTTGAAGAGTTTCGCATGCATATGAACAGACTATTCACTGTTGAGACCTTATATATGGAGACAAAACCAATGTTGCAGGCAGTTTAACTTTGAACTCATTTGTATTTTTCCTGTGCATTTGTTTGTTTATCATGGCTTTGTTCACTCTTTGACTGTTGAGATTAAAATTTCAATGTTTGGACACTACTTTGTGTTGATTAATTCCGATCATGATTTATCTCATTCACTGTAATACCAAATATGGACATGCCGAAATGCAGTGCATAAAGAAGGAAAACAGGTGTCATCAGATACAATCTTTAAAAGGTGTTTTAATACGATTAAGTTGAGGATTGTGATAGACCAAATACGATTTAAAAGGGAGTTTTACAACATATGGAATATATAAGCACAGGAGATATTTTGCAATGATCAGTAATTAAATATTTTGCAGTAATTCAGTTACTTAAATTTTTTTTAATGTGAATATATCGGTCCGTATTTCTGTTTTTATGTTTGTATATTGTGAAAGTTTTGTTTTAAATAAAATAATGAAAGAGACAAAAGTACATGTTCTTATCGCTTCTAAGCATTTCGGCTACAATCAAAGAGAACTACTTATGCAGAGAGGATATAGAGTCTTCCAGGAGAGTTACCATCAACGACATAAAGGGAAGAACTTCAATCATTTGGCAGTAAAGGAGTCTACAATCGTTTGGCAGTAAAGGAGTCTACAATCGTTTGGCAGTAAAGGAGTCTACAATCGTTTGGCAGTAAAGGAGTCTACAATCGTTTGGCAGTAAAGGAGTCTACAATCATTTGGCAGTAAAGGAGTCTACAATCGTTTGGCAGTAAAGGAGTCTACAATCGTTTAGATGTCATAAACGCTTTGGTAGAAGAGAATTTTCCGCTGAAATACATTGAAGCTTTAGGGACAAGAACCCACAACTCTGTGTGGAAAGTAACACTTACCACTGAGGAGGCAGCTACACAACTGCTGGATAAAGGACAGCTTTCTTGCAGAAATGGTACTGGCCAAATAAGTACCCAGAACAATGAGCTACACAGAGTGCGGATTCATTGGGCACCATATTATTTGCCACAAGCTACGTTAAATAAGGTTCTGAGTGATAGCTTGCCACAGAATGCAGAAGTCCTGAATGTGGGTTTTGAGAAGTCCTACATTGAAAACGCGGAGCATATTGCAACCATGGTGAGATTTGCTGTAATCAGATACAATGGGAAATCAGCCAATTTGCCACTACGAGCTGTGGTGGATGGCGAACAAGTAGACATGTTGTGCACCATAAAAGGGAGACAGTAAGTATGTCTCAAATGCAAACAAGTGGGTCATGTACGATCGAAGAAACATGTCCAGTCAACAAAGCCGTCGTAAAAGAAAAGACAAAAGTTCACTCAAACTTAGAAGACAATGCGTTGAACTTATCCAACAGTGTAGCAGCACAGCACCCCTTGAACTATCATTCAAGACCCTCGGACCCTCTCATTGTCCTCATCTCCTTCAGATTCAGAGCGATTTTGGATGGCGCGAGTTCGCCTTATCCTTCCTCGCCCGGTTTGGAAAAACCTTTCTCATACCAAAGAATTTTTCACTGTTTTTGATCCAAACCCTTTCACGTTTCTTTACTCGCCACAAACTCGATTTCTCGTCTACCCGCAGTCAGTTGAACCTGTCTTAGACACCAGGACAAAATTCAGGTACATTCGCTTTCAATTTTGTTTTATTTTCATTCATTTATAATGAATGTTCAACCAACCGTGGCCATTATCGGTCACTTTGTTCATCGTTTGGGCGAGTTTGTGTAGCAAAACCTTGTGTGGAGAAGCGGAAGAATATTCTTATCTCCCTTTACCTAGCCAGAAAGTAACATTTCACGGCATTGGGGGAGCTACAGTTCGGGGAAACAAATCAATCATTCCTCATTGACATGAATGGTTACAGGGCAAAACTTTTCAAGTTGTCGTGCTTCAACTGGGCAGCAATGGCTTGTGTAATCCTAGTATTACGCCCGACCTTCTTGCTGATCAATTGTTGTCAGTTGCCTCTATTATCCTCACCGGCTACGATGTTGACTAAGTGGATAAATTACACTTCCCGGGTGTGCGGGTGATTCTTGATTGCACAGAATTAAAAGTACAGTCACCCTCAAGCCTTATATTGAACTCAGAGATGTATTCTCACTACAAGGGAACAACTACCCTCAAAAGGTTTGGCGGAGATAACACCTGCAGGTGCTGTGTCCTTTGTCAGCACTCTGTATTCTGGCAGTATATCAGATAAACACATCACCAGGGTGTCTGGTACCCTAGGGCTTTTGGAGCCTGGTGATGAAGTCATGGCTGACAAAGGGTTTCTCATTGAAGATATGTTAGCTGAAAAGGGATGCAAACTCGTCATTCCACATTTTCTTGCGGACAAAGGGCAGTTCAAATCTACAGAAAACAGTAAGAATCGGCTGATTGCTAACTTGCGAGTTCATGTTGAACGTGCCATACGTAGATTAAGGGAATATCATATATTTGATTCGGTCTTGCCACTGAAACTAGCTGGCACAGTTAACCAGTTGTGGGCAGTTTACTGTTTACTAACTAACTTTCAGGGACCCTTGATAAAATAAAAATATATGGATGACACATAGGTTTGATAATTGTTTTAATTTCCTGCTGGCAATTTTCATAGATTTATAAATATGCGTTTTCATGCTGTTGTTTATACATGTATGCAAAAACATATTTGAAAGGTTTATTGATGTTACATGCTGTGCAATATTAAATTAATGTTATGTAATCCAAAGCCGTTGTGATTGAATCCAATTAAATATTGTGCACAACTATCCTAATGTGACCGTTCTTATCAATTACATTTTATGTATTAACCGTAGTAAGCGCCGTCAACCAGTGCGGAGTTATACTCTTTGACTGTTGAGATTAAAATTTCAATGTTTGGACACTACTTTGTGTTGATTAATTCCGATCATGATTTATCTCATTCACTGTAATACCAAATATGGACATGCCGAAATGCAGTGCATAAAGAAGGGAAAACAGGTGTCATCAGATACAATCTTTAAAAGGTGTTTTAATACGATTAAGTTGAGGATTGTGATAGACCAAATACGATTTAAAAGGGAGTTTTACAACATATGGAATATATAAGCACAGGAGATATTTTGCAATGATCAGTAATTAAATATTTTGCAGTAATTCAGTTACTTAAATTTTTTTAACGTGAATATATCGGTCCGTATTTCTGTGTTTTATGTTTGTATATTGTGAAAGTTTTGTATTAAATAAAATAATGAAAGAGACAAAAGTACATGTTCTTATCGCTTCTAAGCATTTCGGCTACAATCAAAGAGAACTACTTATGCAGAGAGGATAGAGTCTTCCAGGAGAGTTACCATCAACGACATAAAGGGAAGAACTTCAATCATTTGGCAGTAAAGGAGTCTACAATCGTTTGGCAGTAAAGGAGTCTACAATCGTTTGGCAGTAAAGGAGTCTACAATCGTTTGGCAGTAAAGGAGTCTACAATCATTTGGCAGTAAAGGAGTCTACAATCGTTTGGCAGTAAAGGAGTCTACAATCGTTTAGATGTCATAAACGCTTTGGTAGAAGAGAATTTTCCGCTGAAATACATTGAAGCTTTAGGGACAAGAACCCACAACTCTGTGTGGAAAGTAACACTTACCACTGAGGAGGCAGCTACACAACTGCTGGATAAAGGACAGCTTTTTCTTGCAGAAATGGTACTGGCCAAATAAGTACCCAGAACAATGAGCTACACAGAGTGCGGATTCATTGGGCACCATATTATTTGCCACAAGCTACGTTAAATAAGGTTCTGAGTGATAGCTTGCCACAGAATGCAGAAGTCCTGAATGTGGGTTTTGAGAAGTCCTACATTGAAAACGCGGAGCATATTGCAACCATGGTGAGATTTGCTGTAATCAGATACAATGGGAAATCAGCCAATTTGCCACTACGAGCTGTGGTGGATGGCGAACAAGTAGACATGTTGTGCACCATAAAAGGGAGACAGTAAGTATGTCTCAAATGCAAACAAGTGGGTCATGTACGATCGAAGAAACATGTCCAGTCAACAAAGCCGTCGTAAAAGAAAAGACAAAAGTTCACTCAAACTTAGAAGACAATGCGTTGAACTTATCCAACAGTGTAGCAGCACAGCACCCCTTGAACTATCATTCAAGACCCTCGGACCCTCTCATTGTCCTCATCTCCTTCAGATTCAGAGCGATTTTGGATGGCGCGAGTTCGCCTTATCCTTCCTCGCCCGGTTTGGAAAAACCATTCTCATACCAAAGAATTTTTCACGGTTTTTGATCCAAACCCTTTCACGTTTCTTTACTCGCCACAAACTCGATTTCTCGTCTACCCGCAGTCAGTTGAACCTGTCTTAGACACCAGGACAAAATTCAGGTACATTCGCTTTCAATTTTGTTTTATTTTCATTCATTTATAATGAATGTTCAACCAACCGTGGCCATTATCGGTCACTTTGTTCATCGTTTGGGCGAGTTTGTGTAGCAAAACCTTGTGTGGAGAAGCGGAAGAATATTCTTATCTCCCTTTACCTAGCCAGAAAGTAACATTTCACGGCATTGGGGGAGCTACAGTTCGGGGAAACAAATCAATCATTCCTCATTGACATGAATGGTTACAGGGCAAAACTTTCAAAGTTGTCGTGCTTCAACTGGGCAGCAATGGCTTGTGTAATCCTAGTATTACGCCCGACCTTCTTGCTGATCAATTGTTGTCAGTTGCCTCTATTATCCTCACCGGCTACGATGTTGACTAAGTGGATAAATTACACTTCCCGGGTGTGCGGGTGATTCTTGATTGCACAGAATTAAAAGTACAGTCACCCTCAAGCCTTATATTGAACTCAGAGATGTATTCTCACTACAAGGGAACAACTACCCTCAAAAGGTTTGGCGGAGATAACACCTGCAGGTGCTGTGTCCTTTGTCAGCACTCTGTATTCTGGCAGTATATCAGATAAACACATCACCAGGGTGTCTGGTACCCTAGGGCTTTTGGAGCCTGGTGATGAAGTCATGGCTGACAAAGGGTTTCTCATTGAAGATATGTTAGCTGAAAAGGGATGCAAACTCGTCATTCCACATTTTTCTTGCGGACAAAGGGCAGTTCAAATCTACAGAAAACAGTAAGAATCGGCTGATTGCTAACTTGCGAGTTCATGTTGAACGTGCCATACGTAGATTAAGGGAATATCATATATTTGATTCGGTCTTGCCACTGAAACTAGCTGGCACAGTTAACCAGTTGTGGGCAGTTTACTGTTTACTAACTAACTTTCAGGGACCCTTGATAAAATAAAAATATATGGATGACACATAGGTTTGATAATTGTTTTAATTTCCTGCTGGCAATTTTCATAGATTTATAAATATGCGTTTTCATGCTGTTGTTTATACATGTATGCAAAAACATATTTGAAAGGTTTATTGATGTTACATGCTGTGCAATATTAAATTAATGTTATGTAATCCAAAGCCGTTGTGATTGAATCCAATTAAATATTGTGCACAACTATCCTAATGTGACCGTTCTTATCAATTACATTTTATGTATTAACCGTAGTAAGCGCCGTCAACCAGTGCGGAGTTATACTCTTTGACTGTTGAGATTAAAATTTCAATGTTTGGACACTACTTTGTGTTGATTAATTCCGATCATGATTTATCTCATTCACTGTAATACCAAATATGGACATGCCGAAATGCAGTGCATAAAGAAGGAAAACAGGTGTCATCAGATACAATCTTTAAAAGGTGTTTTAATACGATTAAGTTGAGGATTGTGATAGACCAAATACGATTTAAAAGGGAGTTTTACAACATATGGAATATATAAGCACAGGAGATATTTTGCAATGATCAGTAATTAAATATTTTGCAGTAATTCAGTTACTTAAATTTTTTTAACGTGAATATATCGGTCCGTATTTCTGTTTTTATGTTTGTATATTGTGAAAGTTTTGTATTAAATAAAATAATGAAAGAGACAAAAGTACATGTTCTTATCGCTTCTAAGCATTTCGGCTACAATCAAAGAGAACTACTTATGCAGAGAGGATAGAGTCTTCCAGGAGAGTTACCATCAACGACATAAAGGGAAGAACTTCAATCATTTGGCAGTAAAGGAGTCTACAATCGTTTGGCAGTAAAGGAGTCTACAATCGTTTGGCAGTAAAGGAGTCTACAATCGTTTGGCAGTAAAGGAGTCTACAATCATTTGGCAGTAAAGGAGTCTACAATCGTTTGGCAGTAAAGGAGTCTACAATCGTTTAGATGTCATAAACGCTTTGGTAGAAGAGAATTTTCCGCTGAAATACATTGAAGCTTTAGGGACAAGAACCCACAACTCTGTGTGGAAAGTAACACTTACCACTGAGGAGGCAGCTACACAACTGCTGGATAAAGGACAGCTTTCTTGCAGAAATGGTACTGGCCAAATAAGTACCCAGAACAATGAGCTACACAGAGTGCGGATTCATTGGGCACCATATTATTTGCCACAAGCTACGTTAAATAAGGTTCTGAGTGATAGCTTGCCACAGAATGCAGAAGTCCTGAATGTGGGTTTTGAGAAGTCCTACATTGAAAACGCGGAGCATATTGCAACCATGGTGAGATTTGCTGTAATCAGATACAATGGGAAATCAGCCAATTTGCCACTACGAGCTGTGGTGGATGGCGAACAAGTAGACATGTTGTGCACCATAAAAGGGAGACAGTAAGTATGTCTCAAATGCAAACAAGTGGGTCATGTACGATCGAAGAAACATGTCCAGTCAACAAAAGCCGTCGTAAAAGAAAAGACAAAAGTTCACTCAAACTTAGAAGACAATGCGTTGAACTTATCCAACAGTGTAGCAGCACAGCACCCCTTGAACTATCATTCAAGACCCTCGGACCCTCTCATTGTCCTCATCTCCTTCAGATTCAGAGCGATTTTGGATGGCGCGAGTTCGCCTTATCCTTCCTCGCCCGGTTTGGAAAAACCATTCTCATACCAAAGAATTTTTCACGGTTTTTGATCCAAACCCTTTCACGTTTCTTTACTCGCCACAAACTCGATTTCTCGTCTACCCGCAGTCAGTTGAACCTGTCTTAGACACCAGGACAAAATTCAGGTACATTCGCTTTCAAATTTTTGTTTTATTTTCATTCATTTATAATGAATGTTCAACCAACCGTGGCCATTATCGGTCACTTTGTTCATCGTTTGGGCGAGTTTGTGTAGCAAAAACTTGTGTGGAGAAGCGGAAGAATATTCTTATCTCCCTTTACCTAGCCAGAAAGTAACATTTCACGGCATTGGGGGAGCTACAGTTCGGGGAAACAAATCAATCATTCCTCATTGACATGAATGGTTACAGGGCAAAACTTTCAAAGTTGTCGTGCTTCAACTGGGCAGCAATGGCTTGTGTAATCCTAGTATTACGCCCGACCTTCTTGCTGATCAATTGTTGTCAGTTGCCTCTATTATCCTCACCGGCTACGATGTTGACTAAGTGGATAAATTACACTTCCCGGGTGTGCGGGTGATTCTTGATTGCACAGAATTAAAAGTACAGTCACCCTCAAGCCTTATATTGAACTCAGAGATGTATTCTCACTACAAGGGAACAACTACCCTCAAAGGTTTGGCGGAGATAACACCTGCAGGTGCTGTGTCCTTTGTCAGCACTCTGTATTCTGGCAGTATATCAGATAAACACATCACCAGGGTGTCTGGTACCCTAGGGCTTTTGGAGCCTGGTGATGAAGTCATGGCTGACAAAGGGTTTCTCATTGAAGATATGTTAGCTGAAAAGGGATGCAAACTCGTCATTCCACATTTTCTTGCGGACAAAGGGCAGTTCAAATCTACAGAAAACAGTAAGAATCGGCTGATTGCTAACTTGCGAGTTCATGTTGAACGTGCCATACGTAGATTAAGGGAATATCATATATTTGATTCGGTCTTGCCACTGAAACTAGCTGGCACAGTTAACCAGTTGTGGGCAGTTTACTGTTTACTAACTAACTTTCAGGGACCCTTGATAAAATAAAAATATATGGATGACACATAGGTTTGATAATTGTTTTAATTTCCTGCTGGCAATTTTCATAGATTTATAAATATGCGTTTTCATGCTGTTGTTTATACATGTATGCAAAAACATATTTGAAAGGTTTATTGATGTTACATGCTGTGCAATATTAAATTAATGTTATGTAATCCAAAGCCGTTGTGATTGAATCCAATTAAATATTGTGCACAACTATCCTAATGTGACCGTTCTTATCAATTACATTTTATGTATTAACCGTAGTAAGCGCCGTCAACCAGTGCGGAGTTATAATCCCCCCCCCCCAATAACAATTAGAAATAGTTAATCTAAACTGTTGAGGCTGCAAATCATTTTCCAAGATCCAATTTTAATCCTTATCGGATTGTTCATGGTGATAATTCATTGCTCTTCGTATGATTTGCCATAAACTACCAGCCCCACGACAACTGATCGTTTATCTCCTACAGAACACGCCCCAGCTAGCACTGCTCTGTTAAACAACAAGCAAATTAGGGTAAGGTAAGGTAAGTATAGGGTTTAACGGCACACCAACACTAGTGTGTTATATATGGTGTCTACTTAAGGAGGGGTAAATACGAGTATGAAAGGATAAGGAGTCAAGGGTTAAAACTAACTAAAAATTAAACCCATTAGTATTAATTGAATAATATGAATTGAATTATGTATAATAATTTGAGAATTGTATGGTCTATAAAATCTATAGAAAAGTCCAATCTCTCTTATGAATCCAAGTATCTTGGATGGATTCACCCTTTCAAACAATTCTGAAAGGGTTTGAACCCGGAAGAAGCGATTTCGGATCAAAATCAAATCAGCACATTCGATGATAATGTGCTTGACGGTGTAGGTACATTGACAAGGAATGCATTCAGGGATGGGCTCATCCCTTAGTAGAAAGGCATGAGTTGTATAGGTGTGTCCTATACGAGCGCGAGCAAGAATAACCTCCTCTCTTCTGCTCTCTTTGCAGCTGTGTGGCCACTCCCCAAGTAAGGGCTGAATTTCTTGAAGTTTGTTTGGGATGGATTCATCCCACTGGTCGTCGTTTTGTCATCATGGATGGGAAGAATATCACCATTGCGGGTGTGAAGGCCAGTTATTGACTATTGGAAACTTATCGGTGAAGGGGAGAGTTGGTTACATAAACCCGCTTGGGAATGAGATACACAGGATGAGGATCCACTGGGCTCCCTACTATATCCCTATGGCAATAGTAGAAAAGAACCTCAAACAGGTAATTCCGGCAGAAGCGAAAATTAAATCAATTGGTTTTGAAAACTCAAAAATCACCGATATACAACACAGGGCGACTTTGGTGAGGTACGTCATCATCAAATATGAGGGACCCAAAGAAAATCTGCCACATTTTCTTGAAGGCTTTGTGGACGGGGAGAAGGTGGAAATGCTGTGCACCATTCAAGGACGACAACCGGTTTGTGTAAAGTGCAGAAAAGTAGGACATGTGGGAGCTAAATGCGAGGCAGTTGTTTGCTTCAAGTGTGGGGGGTAGAAGGCCACAGAGGTTATCAATGCTATGCACATATTAGGACGATGGAAGTAACAAGAAGAGAAGACAGGCAGGAGTCTTGTGAAGAGGAGCTAGAGGAAGACATGGCCACGCCCGAAGAACAGGAACCAACGCCCAATGAAAGAGACATACCAAAACCAGACACAGTAGAAAACAAAAACAAGGCGGAAATTGGAGACGGGGAAGCAGGGGGAAGCAGAGGTGAGCAATTGTGACAAAGGAGACAAAAGGATAGGAAGAGACGTGACCACACCCGAATTGTCAGAACTGGAAAATGACATGGATTTTCCTCACTCTTTAACCGGTTTTGGACAGGCAAAAACGAGAATGCTATCACCGTCATCCTTGTCTCTAACATCAGAGGATTCAACCTCGCTTATGATTCATGATGATGGTGTGATTCTGGGAAACACAAGAAAAGCCAAGAAGAAAAAAAGAAACCAATAGTGAGCAAATGTGTTAATTGTATAAAATGTTAAAAAATTTAAAAATAGCTTCTTTGAATGTAAATGGGATAAGGGACAAGTTCAAAAGGGGATGAGTGTTTGAGTATTTTAAATTCCATAATTTTGATGTCATTTTTTTACAAGAAACTCATGTATCTAATATTAAGGAAGCTAAAATATGGGGTAAGGAATGGGGGGGGGAATGTTTTTGGAGTTTTGGGAATAATACAGGAAAAGGGGTTGGAATTTTATTTAAAAACAAATTAGATATTGAAACGAAATGTTTTCATTTAGATCCAAATGGCAGATTTCTGGTGTTAGACGTTTACATAAGATCGGTGTTTTTCATATTGATTAATATTTATGCCCCTAATATACCAGCAAGAAGGAAGGTTTTTTTTTTAATTTTCTACAATTTTATTTAAATTAGAACAGTAATATTATTTTTGGAGGGGATTTCAATTGTGTAGGGGATGTAAATTAAGATAAGATTGGAAATAGGGTTTTTTTGGTAGTGAGGGAAGGAAGAATTATTAGAAATTAGGGAAAACTTTAGTGTGTCAGATATATATAGAATTTTTTTTCCGAATAAATGTGAGTTCTCATGGGGAAATAAGTCGGGAGATAGCAAGAGCAGACTGGATCGTTTTTATATTTCAAACAAGTTAGTTCATGATATAAAGAAAGTTCAATATATTCCCATTATTTTTTCAGACCATGATAGCATAGTAATAGAAGTTAAAATTGATGATACAAATAATCAGGGAAGAGGGTTTTGGAAATGCAATATAAAATTTTTAGAATCAGAGCAATTGGCAGTAGAAATTGAGTATGTGTACAAGCAAGCTAAGCTACTTTTTAAGGTTTCTACAAATGAGTGGTGGGAATACTGTAAGAAGCAGTTTAAAGAAGTTATCATAAGATACAGCAAGTTAGGTAGCAAAAAGCTATATAAACAGTTCAATAAGATGACAGATAAACTTTTATTGCTGAAGGATTTATGTGTAATTGAGCCAGGTAAATTTGAGTGGAAATTCAAGCTACTAATCAAGAGATAGAAGAGCTGATTGCTTATCAATATGAGGGAGCACAACTTAGATCCAAAGCCAATTATATAGAAAAACAAGAGAAACCGAACAAATTCTTTTTGCAATCTGAAAAGCAGAGAGCAAAATAGAAACTGACAAAGGTGAAGTATTTCAAGACATTTCAGTTAAAAAAGAATATTGCAGAGAATTTTAAGAAAAGTTATACAGTGAGGAAAAAAATGACGGAAATCTGACAGAGTATTTCTTGGATAGTGTTAAAAAAATAGATAATATAGATATGGAGATATGTGAAGGAGAAATAACGTATGAAGAATGTGTAAATGCTATTAAAGGAATGGGTGGAGGGAAAAGCCCAGGTTTAGATGGGTTACCAAAAGAATTTTATGAAAAGTTTTTTCCTTTGTTAGGGAATGATTATGTGAAATTGATCAATGACAATCTAAAAGGAGGGCAGTTGAGTTTTTCACAAAGGCAGGGTATAATTACTATGTTATGTAAAAATTTAGAACAACCAGAAGTGATAACAAATTGGAGACCATATATCATTGTTGAATGTTGATTACAAGATAATATCAAAAGTTTTATCAAGAAGGTTAAGACTAGTATTAGAAAATATCATTCATATTGACCAAACATGTTCTGTTCCTGGTAGATCAATTTTTGATAATATTCATTTACTGCGAAATGTAATGGATTATGCCAATCAGAAAAATATTGGTTGTGCGATTATATCTTTGGATCAATCTAAAGCGTTTGATAGGGTTTCTCATGATTATTTATTTAAAGTATTGGAAGCATACGGTTTGGGAGAAAATTTTATAAGTTGGGTTAAGTTATTGTACAATGATATTTTTAGCTGCATTTTAGTTAATGGTCATATTACAGAAAATTTCGCCATTAATAGATCGGTAAGGCAAGGCTGTAGTCTATCTCCGCTATTATATGTTTTATGCATAGAGCCTTTTGCTCAGAAAATGCGATTAGACAAACAAATACAAGGGTTGAGAATGCCAGGAACTGGGGTTGAATGCAAAATATCACAGTATGCGGATGATTCTAACATAATTGTAACGAATGAGTCAATCAGGAAAATTTTTATTTTGTGTGAATTATATTCGTTAGCATCAGGGGCAAAATTGAACAAAGAAAAAACAACAGGATTATGGTTAGGAGCTTGGAAGAATAACAATGGAGAGATATATGGCATACAATGGTTAAAATGCAAGAAAATATCAGGTGTATGGGTAGGGGTAGATTGTGATGATATCAACAGAAATGCTTTGTAAGATAAATTAAAAAAATGTTTAGATTTACAACAAAAGCAAAAGAAGTTTGTCATATTTTGGTAAAGCATGTATATGTAATTTGTTAGCTTGCAGTAAATTATGGTATGTATGTTCAACAGTAGTTATTTCTGATGTGTATCTAACAAAGTATACTAAGTTGTTATTCAATTTTATATGGAATGGGAAACCAGAACTGGTTAAAAGAGAATCCATGTATTTGCCACCTCAAGAAGGAGGAATTGGACTTATTAATGTAAAATGTAAAATGAAAGCATTGCATGTTAAACATGTAAAAGATATGTTGTATGGTAAATATGCAAAGTGGCATGATTTTGCTGTATATTGGATTGGTATAAAATTAAGAAAATATGATGTGAAATTCGCAAATAATCAAATACCGCACTCAAGAATATATTCCGGGGTTTTAAAAATGTTGTATTGAATATGTAGAAGAATTGTTTCCAGACGGTTTTGAAGCTATGTCAACAAAAAACATGTATTGGAGTTTTTGTAAGAAAGTTGTACAAGAGCCGAGAGTGCACAGAACTTTTCCAAACATAGTTTTCGGTTGGTTATGTAACTCAAATAGTATGTACACACCCGAGTTAAGAAATTTAAATTGGAAAATTATGCATCACATTATACCATGAAAATCGGAATTGTGTAAGCGAAGAATTGTTACAAACGTGGATTGTCATAATTGCAAGTTTGCTGAAACTGTAACACATGTATTTTACTCATGTCGGAAAACTAGAGAATTTTGGAGACTAGTTATTCCAGTCATAAGTTCAATAATTCAAAAGGTTATGAATGTATCAATAAGTCAAATCGTTTTTCAGAATAGTCAGATGAAAGATTGTAGATTAATGTATTTAGTAAGTGAAGCCAAATACGTGATATGGACAGTGAGAAATTTAGAAGTAAAAGAAAATAAGACTATAAATGTACAATCAATGGTTCAAATGTTTAAGCATAGGATTGAACTCAGAATTAAGGTGGATAATATGACATTGGGGAAAAATCGTTTCGAACGAGTATGGGGTAACTCGACCATTATAAATGAATGTATAACAGGTGGATGTGTGTGATCTCATTCAGTCTCACAAATATTGTTTTGTTTTAATGTATTTTATGTAAATAAATCTTTATGAAAGAAAAAAAAGTATCTGTTCTTATCAGCTTTGAAGTTTTTTGTGCTACCAAATCGTCTCAATGGAGGGGAAAATCACCGTCGCAATGTAAAGGCAAGAACTCTTGAGCATCAAGTATCCGTCAGACACCTTTTACAATAGGCTTGATGTGATTTCTGGTCTTGAAGAGATCAAGTTCGATCTTAGACAAATTGAAGCTTTGGGAACTCGGGCAACAAAATTCGATGTGGTTCATCACCCTAAAGAAGAAAGAAGATACAAGAAAGCTCCTTACCATTAGAAGCGTTATGGCAAAGGGAAGAGTAGGGTCTATAAACCCACTCGGAAACGAGTTACACAGAATGCGGATCCACTGGGCCCCTTACTATATTCCCATGGCCACAGTGCAGAAAAAACCTAAAGACACAAATTCCAGCAGAGGCAGAGATAAAGGCAATCGGATTCGAACATTCAAAAATTAACAACCCTACAACACGCGGTGACCTTGGTGAGATATGCAATCATTTGTTATGAAGGACCAAAGGAAAACCTTCCTCATTTCTTGGAAGGGTTTGTAGTCCAATTTCTCTTATGAATCCAAGTATCTTGGATGGATTCACCCTTTCAAACAATTCTGAAAGGGTTTGAACCCGGAAGAAGCGATTTCGGATCAAAATCAAATCAGCACATTCGATGATAATGTGCTTGAATGTGTACATTGACAAGGAATGCATTCAGGGATGGGCTCATCCCTTAGTGAAAGGCATGAGTTGAAGGTGTGTCCTATTCGAGCGCGAGCAAGAATAACCTCCTCTCTTCTGCTCTCCTCTTAGCTCTGTACTCCCCAAGTAAGGGCTGAATTTCGTGAGTTTGTTTGGGATGGATTAATCCCAGGTGTGCCATTTCTGTTTAAAAAATTGGACCACCTGAGGTTTAAAGTCTGTAAAGGGCTTTGAGCTCAGTCAATTCATGTTGAGGCCTTCCTTGGCAGCTCTGTCTGCCCTCTCATTACCAGGGATACTCTCATGGCTCGGTGCCCATTCAAACAAAATATCCTTGCCACGATCTCAATTGAGAATATAAAAGGCCACTCCCTGTGATTGCCTCCAGGGCAGACAGGGAGTCGGAAAATACAACGAAACGCTTTTTACTTGATTGGGCAATAAGGCCAAGTGCAATGGAAAGAGCGTAAGCTCAGCGTGGAAAATTGACAGTGGAGGTGGTAGGCTCATGTTAAAAACAGATTTCCCCATAATGGCTGCAGCTCCAATTTTATTGTCTTCTTTCGAACCGTCTGTGTAAAGGGCAGAACGGTCCGAATATTTATCCTTCATCTCTTAAATTGGTGAAGGAAAAAATCAGGCTCGTGAGATCCCTTCGTGTAAGTTGTCAGCGATTTATCTACTGTTGGGGTTTTCAATTGCCATGGGGGAGACCCTGGCACAGTCTCAACCGCCACGGCATTCAAGTTAGAGCATGACCCATCCATCGATTCTCTGATATGCAGACCGAACAAAGGGATAGCATTCGGCCTACTCTCATAAAAATGGATATTTCCAGGATTAAAAACAGCATCAAATACTGGATTCTTGGGGTTGGACCTTATGCGTAAGGCATACTGAATGGCAAGCTGCTCCCTCCGAACCCCAAGTGGTGCCTTGTTGGCTTCCACATGTAGACTGGGAATGGGAGAGGTTCTGAAAGCCCTGAGGCAAAGCCTCAGAGCTTGGTTTTGGACAGTATCCAATTTTCTTAGATATGAGCGACGGGCAGCACCATATATAAAAGAGCCATAGTCCAACTTGGAGCGCACTAGTGACCGGTAAAGCCGTAAAAGGACTTTCCAGTCCGCTCCCCGATCAGTATTGGACAACATCTTTAAAAGATTGATTGCTCTAAAACATTTCTTACGGAGGTAAGAAATGTGAGCTTTAAAATTGAGCTTCCTGTCAAAAATTATTCCAAGAAACTTGGTTTCTTCCACCACAGGAATAACGTTGCCATCAAGGGTGAGGACTGGGTCAGGATGTAGGGTTCTCTTCTGGCAGAAATGCATACAAACAGTTTTTGATTTCGAGAATTTAAATCCGTTTTCATCCGCCCATTTTTGGATGTTATTGAGGCTAAGTTGAAGCTGCCTCTCAATTGTGCTCATATTTTTCGATTTAAAATAAATCAAAAAATCATCCACGTAGAGTGAACAATCCACACCTGGCTTGATGACATTAACAATACTGTTAATTTTAATATTAAAAAGTGTAACGGATAAAATACTTCCCTGTGGGACCCCCATCTCCTGATGACAAGTATCAGAAAGGGTGGAGCCAGCACGGACTTTAAAAATTCGGTTCTCAAGAAAATTTTTGATAAAAACAGGCATGCGGCCTTTAAGGCCTATATTGCTCAAATCCGACAGGATTCCATGTTTCCATGTGATGTCATAGGCCTTCTCCATATCGAAGAAGACCGACACCACATGTTCCCCCCTCACAAAACCGTCACGTATAAAACTTTCAAGACGGACCAGGTGATCCGTCGTGCTACGTGTGTGACGGAAACCGCTCCGGTACCTGGAAATTAGTTGGTTTCTTTCAAGAAACCATACCAGGCGGCTGTTTATCATTTTCTCCATCGTTTTACAGATGCAGCTCGTTAAGGCAATGGGACGATAGTTCGTAGGAATGGTGCTATCCTTGCCTGGATTGGGTATCGGGATAACTATAGCCTCTCTCCAACCATCTGGGAATGTTCCAGATTCCCAGATTCCATTAAAAATGTCTAAAAGTACTTGAAGTGATTCCTCTGGAAGGTGTTTTAAAAATTGATAGTGTACATCATCGGGTCCACTAGCTGTGTCATTCGATTTATGTATCGAATCCTCCAACTCCTTTAGTGTAAAAAGAGAGTTGTAATTTTCATTGTTATCTGAATTAAAATTAGGAATGTTTCGTTCGCGATGATGTTTAAATTTTTGAAATTTGGTACTATAATTATTGGCAGAGGAATTCTTTTGGAAGGCATCGCCTAGAGTATTGACAATGTCCTTCAAATTGGAGGCTTTGGAACCATCTGGTTTAACCAGATGTGAGAGAGTGTTGTCATTTTGCTTTCCCCTAATCCTACGAACCATGTCCCATGCCTTTTTCGTGGAAGTCTTGCTGTTTAATTTCGAAACAAAATCGTGCCAAGACTCACGCTTGCTGCTTTTGATGACACGTCGAGCTTTGGCTCGGGCTACTTTGTACAGGTTTTTGTTGGCCTCAGTGGGCCGCATTTTGAACCTGTACAGTGCCCGTTTGTGCTCTTTGACAGCGTCACGGCATGCATCAGAAAACCATGGTTTATATATCCGTTTAGAATCTGTCGAGGATTTCGGTACATTTTGTGTGGCTATATTAATTATTGATTGTGTAAAAAAGGATACCGGATCTTCATCTATATTTTCTAAAGTATCTTTGTTGATAATTTCCCTGCACATAGAAGAAAAATTCGGCCAGTTGGCCTTATGAAGATTCCATTTGGCTACCCGCTCAGCAGGCATAGGCCTATTGATGTTTAAAAATATTGGTCCTGACCAGTTTCCCAATCAAATTCCATCAAAAGGGATGGAGAGCAGAGGCTAAGGTCTATGGCAGAGAATGTTCCGGTTCCAGGATGGAGATAAGTTTGAGATTTATTATTTAATATAGCAAGATCATTTTGTATAATGAAATTTTCTATTTTTTTGACCACTGTCGTTGGTGTCCTAACATCCCCATAAATCGCTGTGGGCATTGAAATCGCCAAGCAGCAAAAGTGGGGATGGAAGTTGACTGATCAAATGATCAATGTCTCTCTGTAAAATCTTGTAGCTGGGTGGTAGGTACAGAGAGCACAAAGTGATGGTTTTGTGGAGGGTAATACTAACGGCTATAGTCTGAAGAGGAGTGTCAAGAGGAATGGGTTCATGGGGGACACCATGTTTAACAAGCACAGATGCCCCTCCCACAGCTCTTCCGTCTCTTTGTGATAAGGATGTTTTTTTATACATGGTATACCCTCTCATTGACATTTGATCAGTCTCCTTCAGGAAAGTTTCCTGAAGGCAAACAGCAATAGGTTGATGGTCATATAGAAGAGATTTCAATTCATCATAGTTGGACCGAAATCCTCGACAATTCCATTGGATGATTTTATGTGCTATCAGGGGGTTTATGTGGTGTTCTGCCAGTCCACCTTGGACTGGATGGCACAGACCTTGGTTTGGAGGACGGCCTCATGGAGTCTACGTCCATGTCCTCCAAACTACCAAACTTATTGTAGACCTGAACAGGATCGTCAGATCCCTTTGGAGGCCTAGTTGATCTTGTTTTCTCACTACTCCTACCTCTGTTGGTGTTGCTTGGTTTTGTTTTACTTAAATTTTGATTTTGATTTCCAGGAGAACTGTATTGTGTAGACATGTCTTTTACAGTTGTTTCAGTGATAGTAGTGGGTTTTGGCACATTAGTAGCCACCCTCCTTGGCAGGGCGCTGCCATTGGGCCACGTGTAGTCGGTCTGGGTGTCGACTGACACTGTGGCCCTCTTGACAGCGCTAGCATAAGAGGGTTTGGTGCCCTGCCGCGCCTCCACTAATCTGCGTGCCTCAGGGAACGATATGTCTCTGGTGTGTCGGATCTTTTGTATTTCTTTTTCCTTGATCCATGTAGGACACAGCCTAGAGAATGCTGGGTGGTCCCCTGAGCAGTTAATGCATTTGAAAGACTGTTGACATTCATCTTCTTTGTGGCCCTCCTGGCTGCACTTGGCGCATGTTGCCGCTCGTTTGCAATTACTGTTACTATGGCCGAAACGTTGGCATTTAAAACATCGCAATGGGTTAGGAATGTAGGGCTCCACAGCAACATTCAGGTATCCGACTTTAACAGCTTTGGGCAAATCAGTGCTGTCAAAGGTCAAGATAACTGTTGCTGTGGGCTGTTTCTCCCCATTGCGAGTTACAAAGATTTTTCGTGCGTCAGTCACCTTTTGAGATGTTAGTCCATCTTCGTTTGAGCATTGCTTCAAGTCGAAGCAGCGGATAACGCCCTTTTTGGTGTTGAGGGTTCTGTGAGGGGTGACACCTATTGGGACCCCCGCTAGGAGGGTCGACTTCAATAGGCATCTTGCATGGCTGGCCCGGTCCACTTCAACAAGGAAGTGGCCGGAATGGAGTCTCCTTATGTTTTTGGGGACTCCAGCCAACCCCTCAATTCCTTTACCAATTGCGAATGGACTTAGTGAGGTAAGTGGTTGATCTTCCTCAGCGTTTGCAATCACCAAAAACCTTGGCCATGATGTCAAATTTTCACTATCAGAGTCCGTGTCCGAGTCATTAGGTCGATACCGTTTGGAATATAATCATTCTTGAGTTTGTTTTTGAGCCATGATTTTATGATAAAATTTCTTCACTGGTGCTCCCCACCCACCATGGAGCCCAACATGGGGGCGTCAGCGGTGTGCGGCTCAACCAGCACACATGACGCCAGGGATACACCAGTGCAATACTCAAATCAAATAGCAAACAGCTCAAAGAGCTCTTCACACATCAACTCAATTGACCTGTTAAGCAGCCGCCAGGGATAAATGAAAAAGAAAAGGGAAAAAACCATATGGATAAGAATGAATGACAAGAAATAAGTAATGAAAACAAATATCTCATGGCATGTCACCACAAACCGATTGACTGGACCAGGCCATTCCAGCCTCTCGTCTAGGTGAAATCCAGGCCAAAGTGGTGTGTTGCAGATATAGCCCTCACAAGGACCGTTCTACTCAACCACCAGGATCCCATCTTCCCCCAACACGAGTCGCAACCCACGGCCAACAGGTTGCCTCCTACTAGTCGCATATTACGACATGCAGGAGGATACAGTGGGCCTATTCTACCCCTGCACCCACAGGGGGATACTTTGGAACAGAAAGGAGAAAGGAAATTGGTGTAATTAAAGATAGCAATAATTGAATTAGTATATTTAGGGAAAAATATCCACAAAGTAGTGAGTATTCATGGGAAAACAAACCTCAAAAGTAGGATTGACAGATTTTATATCTCAAATTAAGGTAAGTATAGGGTTTAACGGCACACCAACACTCGTGTTATATGGTGCCAAGAAAGGTTAATTGATAAGATTGACCTGATTAAGCAGCCGCCTTCTAGGATAAATGAAAATGGAGATGGAAAAGATAAAAATGGAAACGATTATCCTAGGGCTACCAGCCGATTGACTGAACCAGGCCATTCCAGCCTCTCGTCTAGGTGAAATCTGGGCCTGAATGGCATATTGCAGATATGGCCCTCAAACCACCAGAATCCCATTGTCTGCCGACACGAGTCGCAACCCACGGCCAACAGGTTGCCCCCTATTAGTCCCTCTTACGACATGCAGGAGGATACAGTGGGACCATTCTACCTCCAGACCCACAAGGGGGTGAGGGAAGTGAAAGAGTGGCTCGAGCATCCGGCAGTCTCAGAGCTGCTAACGGATGAGATGCTGAATAGGGTGGTCAGAGAAGCCAAACTCTGGAAAGCGCCAGGTCCCGACCGGGTTTGCAATTGCCGGTGGAAGAGGATCCCAGGGGCAAACAAGGCCCTCAAAGTCATCATCACAGGTTTTCTGTCAGAGTGGCTCTGCGCAGGCAGAGGTATACTTATCTATAATAAGGGTGAATTATAGGCCTATAGCATGCTTGAACACCATGTACAAATTCCTGACGCCATGGCAAAGTACCTTACGTACTTCCTGATTCAGGAGGAGGTGCTCCCATTCAATCAGCGCGTGTTAAGGAAGGGAGGACAAAGGGGGACATATGACTGCCTGCTAGTTGACCAGATGATGGTCAGCGATGCAAAGATCGGCAGGAAAAGTCTGCAAGTCATGCGGTATGACTTAAAGAAAGCGTATGACATGGTCCCACATGTGTGGATGCTGAAGGCGTGTGACGGGCTAGGCCTGGCCACGTGGTTTACTCGCACACTCAAAGCAGAAAAACCAGGGCTACCTTCTGCAACAACAATAGGGGCCATGGTGGCTACCGCTTTGCACGACAAGCAAACAGTCACCTTGCTGTCGACAAATGCAAATCCCCTGCAAATGACAGAGGTTCTGCGTAAAAAGAAAGATGGCACGGTGAACTTTGTAGCATGCCCTACTTCAATCAAGAAGTACACCCTAAACATGAATGGAGTTGACTGTGCCGACCAGCTTTGCTCGCCTACACCATCGGCAGGAAAGCTGCAATATGGTGAAAGTACCTGTTCTGGTTTTTGGTTGATGTCTGCATTTATAACTCATTCATCCTGATCAAGCATTCAGTCCACCACCAGATCAAGACGAAGACGGGGAGAAGCAGGCGGCATACCCAGATAGAGTACAGGTCTTATCTAGCCCACCAACTGATTGGACAATTTCCCTGAACTATTTTGAGCTACTTATGCCCAGCCCCAGAGACACCCTCCAAAAGAATTACAGCAGCTCAGGATGCACCTTGCCAAGTGACCAGTTTCATCCCTGGTGGTGGAATAAAAAGGTCTTGAACTTTGTATTTTTGTGACCTTGAATGTTTGATGTATTTATATCGATGTTTTGTAATGATTTCAATTGATGGAACAAGTTAATGTTGTGAATCATGAGTATAAAGCTGTATGATGCTCAGTGCCAATATTTTCACCCAAAGAGAGAAATATACATATGTATATGCTACTGTTTATGGCATATATGCTTTGCTTATGATAAAAAAATCAGCTATTCTAATACAAGCGATGTGTTCATCTTTTGTGTTTACAAAGCTACGATTTCTTTGGCTTACAATGCAGTGATCATATTTATAAACTCACTAACTGATTGGAAACAAAGAGATCATCAGGATCATGGTCAAACAGTTCTGAAGGAATGGGATTTTTTTTAAATAATGGAGCAGGAGAGAAATATGATTGTACCATGCATGTGAAATGAGAACAACTAAAACATTCAAATCAACATGAAACACATGCACAAACACAAATTTATAGACATGCAACAAGACTTAGTTTCCACAATTTGTCTACAAGTCTGTAGCTGGCCTCTATGATATTCACCAACAATTGATGTCAATAATGGTATTTCATGATATGCAATGATGACAGATGAACTAACTAAATGAAGTTTATTTTTAAAAAAAGCCTTGACAGCTTAATCGACAGCATCTAATGTTGTACTACGATTGAGGGACGCTGCGTACGTTAATCAAAGTACGCCCGATTTCAGTGTCAAAGACCGAATTTGTTAACATCGACATCTGAAGATGCGGACATAGAAATCTTCTGGAACTTTGTATATTGCATCACCATAAACCATTTCAACATTTTATCTAGTAATATACACTCACACTATTTGTTAACGAGTGAAATACGCACGCGAATGACGAGTTCAGAGATGCCTCATATGGCATGGTTAACAACGAGACCGGTATTGGGGAATAGCTCACTGGTTGTGGAAACCATTCAGGTGTATAAATATAGTTTATGATGTCATTAATTGGAATAACCAACTCTCGGCCGGTTTAAACGTTGCTTTTATACTGATTCAGGTACGGTGTACTTTGATCGTGGGACGTACTTAGTTTTAGGGACGTACTTTAATCTGCGGTGATCCTTGACCTGATAGTGTATGCTTTGACGGAACTGACCTTATCTCTTTTTATGAAATTCTGTTTGTCTTCGAATTCAAAAACAGTTGAGCCTCTATATGAATGAACAGGGGTCGACTTATGGCAAAGTATAAGTTATAACACGCGTCATCTACGCAATCCATCATCTCTTATCAAATAATTCATATTATCGCCCTAAATTCCAGCGAAACGGATAGACATTAAAAAGATAATGTAATCAAAAATGCCGACATACCGGTACTCGGTGTAAAAAAATCTCTCAGTTTATGTGACTGTTCGTCACTAATTTCTTTCATAAGAAGGAGAAACGCTAAAACTTGAGTTCCTCCCGAGGTAGTCATACCGGCTGGCAATTGAGCAACTTCATAGTTGGAAAGGAAGACTTCCGGTGTAGCAGATTGTATTATTCCTCCGTCGGTAACATTCTTGTCACATGAACGCGAGGGTTAAACGAGGTGGGTTTTTGGCGACTATCAATCCAAAAAAATCATACTGCTTATAACATACTGTACAAGTCACAGTACGAGAAAAGCTTCAAGTGCGCACGCACTTATAGAAATTGTTGATACAAAAACAATGGACAACAATATGAGACGGTTATTCACGTAGTGTCCCAGCGCAGCTTGTTGGGTGATCAGTGATTTATACTCATAGATCGTCAGAGGGCGGATTACATTTTTGCCTCAAAAATATTCATAAATGAGCGGATCAAAGTGGGCTAAACAAAAAATTTGAGAACCAAAACTGCTTGCATGCTTGTCTTCAATAAAAGAATACTTCATCATGAACCAATCATTTTCCTTTGCGGCAATTATTCTTGGAATAATTTTCGACAAGAAACTCTTCTAAATCTCACATTTATTACCTCCACAACAAATGTTTTACAGCTCTAAATAATATGAAGATTGTCTCAAATCAGGATTGAGGAGCTGACCGTAAAGTCCTGCTGTGGCTTTCTGTTCCCTTGTAAAGTTGGATGATATGGCTCTTTCAATTATGGATCTGCCCTTCCATCTCATTTAACAAAAAAATGAAGACTGTCCAAATTCTGGCTCCGAGGCTTCGTGTCGGAGCCTTTAGAACTGCGCGTGGAAGCGTATGAGGATCCAATTCAAATCGGCAACAGCATTAAACTTGCGATCAAAAAAGCAACAGAATAAAGTTTTTAATGGTGCCCCAAAACATTCATTGTTTTGAAAGCCGGCCGAATGCTATTCGCTTATTCGATTGCGCATAAGAAAGGCACTAGATGGGTCATGCCCATATTTTGATGGTGTGGCAGTTGAGACTCTATCTTTCACATCGAGCTTAATGCTCAATATCTCTTTATGCTCAATAGCTCTGGTCCTTATTGCCTAATCATATATGAAACGTTTTGTCATCTTCTCTGACTCATACCGTCATCTGCCGTTATCCTCATCATACCGTCACCTGCCGTCATCCTCATCATACCGTCATCTGCCGTCATCCTCATTATACCGTCACCGTCATCTACAACACCTCCATCCGCGCACCTCATGTCACACGTCGACCCATCTATTGGCTCCCACCTCGCCGTGTTGGTGTCAGCGCGGCATCGCGGGGCCTATTGGCTCCCACCTCGCCGTGTTGGTGTCAGCGCAGCATCGAATGTTACCTGTTGCCTCCCACCTCGGTTTTTAAATCCTATTTTGTTGCTGAGGGATAACACGATCCCTCAATACATTCCTTGCTAGAGGGCATACAATATTTAGCATATTCTGAGCTGGTCTGATTCTTATCAGAAATCGCTTCTCGCGTGTTCCAAGTGTTGACTTAGTGCTTGACAGGGTAGATCAATCAGAGAAAAATTGGACTATATTACATATTTTAAATGATACAACTAATGAAAAAACAAAGAGATCAGTTTCTTTTTCTCTTTGATTCCTTTTCGCTTTGCTCGACATTTCGTATTTTACCCACTAGTGTTGGTGTGCCATTAAACCCAATACATATATACTCACTAACTTCCTGCATCTCCGCTCAAATTTGTATAGTATGTGAGAACTCCGATGGGGCCCGTATCAGATACATACTGATGAAAACAGATACTTATTTATCACTTTCATAACTTAATTTACATGTGTCGTATCGTGATATGTAGTGTGGAGATGCACACGATACGCACTTGAGATATTGAAGGAAGACTCGAACACCAGGCGTAGGGTTTAGTAAAAAACTTGAACTTTATTAGTTGGCTTGATATTTGAATTAAAGATGGAACGCTGCCTAAAGACTGAGAAGAGATGTGTCTAGTCCAGAGGCCAGGATAGAATTGATTTTAAAATGTATTCCCGATCTCAATTCTCATAGGACGTGCAGTAGCCAGGTCAGTGAGAGTTAGGGCCTTCGGGCATTCCCTAAGCAAGATGATGCTATGACGGTATTTCAAAATTACCATATCAAGGCCCTAGTTACACACAAAAATTATTCAGACATTTGTCCCCTTTTGCTTCATATAAATTCTTTACAAACTCTATCCCTTTTATCTACTTGATGGTAACAACAACATTTTACTTTTGACCATGTGGCTCTGTGATATGGGATATGTATGAGGAGAGGGGGTAAGTGGCAGGTGACACGTAGGTCACTTGTGGATTTGGGTAACTGGGAAGTTTATAATAAATATCAGCAGTTGGGGGTTACTCCATCAACCGATGACTGAGTACATTATAATGATGGGTAGGTTTGTTGTCAATCTGGCACTCAACATATCCCTCTCCTTTTAAGTGGATGTATATCCACAAATGAAACTCGGTCCCTTCCTGGGTTAAAAAACAAATCATGGGGATTTTCTAAACTAATAGCTCGGTGGTAAAGAAATGACTTTGTAGTGAATCTTAAGGTGAAATACACATTCTAGTGTACTTTATATCGGAATTGTTAAAAAATTATGCTTGAAATCATGATTTATTCCGGTCCGATTGATCATTGATTTGTCAAATCAAAGTATTTAATCTATCATTATCATTATAACAAATTTATTTATGTTACTAGTATTACGATACTTGTAACTTGTTATTGAACAGGTGAGTTGTGGAAAAGTGTCGTGAAGGCTGGGCTATTTTCAAGGCGGTTGGAATGCACATATTTCAATTTTATTTGAGGTGCTATATCTATGGCCAGGGCATCTAGACTACTCATAGCTACCCCAGCTGTACTCGGAAACCGGCGCTCTTGATGCCGAAACATCGATAATGTCAGCAGGAGCATCTTGTGAATCCAAACCAAGCAGAGAGCTGGCCTACCTGTGCACCTCAACGCTAAATCTCACAGGTCCTACTTGGCATGGGATTTTAGGTGGGAAAAGGGAGAGAAGCAAGAAAACCTGCCTATTCTAAAGAAGGGGATAGTTCTACCATTGGAATAGGAACATAGCCTGAGCAAGTCGTGGTCGTTATACCTGCATCTAAACTAGCAAAGCTGGGCTGATGGTAAGCTGATGGTTATAAGCAGTACCCCTAACGAATTGATTTACTCCCTCGTGAGGGAGTGGGCCGATCCTGGAGGTACTGCAATACCAGGCCAACCCGTGGGGAAGTCGGAGCAAGCTCCTGCATCTCCCCCCAAGTTCAAAAATCAGTTTAATATCGTAGACCCCCAATGGGGGTATCAGATATCAGATATTAAGCTGATAAGAACAGATACTACACTTTGATCTTAGCCAAAAGGCCGAGAAGCGATAACGTTGCCAAGTGGAGTGGTAGACCTAATTCAATATTGTGATATGCAAAAACAGGTGTTCTCCTCAGCAATGATTCCAATGTTCGCCACTCCTCTTGTAACAATGGGTATTGTCATGAATAAAGAAATCTGCAAAATCATTTCATGGACATTAACAAGCTATTTATTTGCAACCGTCACTTGAAATTCAAATTATATTTCACCAATAAGTCCAGTTCAACTCCATGTGCGTCGGCTGGGGTTCATTGTGATCTATGGAATAACTGTGCATACAGTTACAGGCTACTCACATGTCAAAATTGAAACGTCATTCCCAACAAGTCATGACGCCAACTTGCATATTTCCCTCATTTTAAAATGGCCTGCCCCAACTTGAAACATCGAAATGGAAGAAGAGTTGCATCAGGCAAGTAGCGTGCAGGCTGCTATTTCTGCCATGAATTCCACTGCACATCTGGCAGTTGACACGTCAGGTAGCACTTGTCGGCTGCAATCTAATAACTGGGTTGCATTGTTCAATGAATGACAAGTCTGATGCAAGATCTCAACCATTTCATCGACTCTCCTTCCACCACTTGTTGTTCAGACAGACCGACAGACACCAGAGCAGACATTTTATTTGATCTTATGTATGATTTACTCCCTCGTGAGGGAGTGGGCCGATCCTGGAGGTACTGCAATACCAGGCCAACCCGTGGGGAAGTCGGAGCAAGCTCCTGCATCTCCCCCCAAGTTCAAAAATCAGTTTAATATCGTAGACCCCCAATGGGGGTCGTATCAGATATTAAGCTGATAAGAACAGATACTACACTTTGATCTTAGCCAAAAGGCCGAGAAGCGATAACGTTGCCAAGTGGAGTGGTAGACCTAATTCAATATTGTGATATGCAAAAACAGGTGTTCTCCTCAGCAATGATTCCAATGTTCGCCACTCCTCTTGTAACAATGGGTATTGTCATGAATAAAGAAATCTGCAAAATCATTTCATGGACATTAACAAGCTATTTATTTGCAACCGTCACTTGAAATTCAAATTAAGATTCCATTAAAAATGTATAAAAGTACTTGAAATGATTCCTCTGGAAGGTGTTTTAAAAATTTATAGTGTACATCATCAGGTCCACTTGCTGTATCATTCGATTTATGTATCGAATCTTTCAACTCATTTAGTGTAAAAAGGGAGTTATAATTTTCATTGTTATTTGAATTAAAATTAGGAAAGTTTCGTTCCCGATGATGTTTAAATTTTTGAAATTTGGTACTATAATTATTGGCAGAGGAATTTCACGTCCATTCCTCCAAACTACCAAACTTATTGTGACCTGAACAGGATCGTCAGATCCTTTGGAGGCCTAGTTTGATCTTGTTTTCTCACTACTCCTACCTCTGTTGGTGTTGCTTGGTTTTTTTTTACTTAAATTTTGATTTTGAAATTTCCAGGAAGAACTGTATTGTGGTAGACATGGTCTTTACAGTTGTTTCAGTGATAGTAGTGGGTTTTGCACATAGTAGCCCCCTCCTTGGCAGGTCTCGGCATTGGCCCACGTGTAGTCCGGTCTGGGGTGTCGACTGACACTGTGGCCCTCTTGACAGCTGCTAGCCTAGAGGTTTGTGCCCTGACGCGCCTCCACTAAATCTGGCGTCCTCAGGTACGATAATTCCTCTGGTGTGTCGATCTTTTGTATTTCTTTTTCCTTGATCACATTAGGACACAGCCCTGAGAGAATTCTGGTTGTCCCCTGTGAGCAGTTAATGCATTTGAAAGACTGTGACATTCTCTTCTTTGGGCCCTCCTGGGCACTTGTTGGCGCATGTTGCCGCTCGTCGTTTGCATTACGTTACTATGTGGCCGAAACGTTGCTTTAAAACAGCTCGAATGGGTGCAGGATTAGGGCTTCCACAGCAACATTCAGGTATCCGACTTTTAACAGCTTTGGGCTAATCATGTGCTGTCAAAGGTCAAGATAACTGTTCTGTGGGCTGTTCTCCCCATTGCGAGTTACAACAAAGATTTTTCGTCGTAGTCACCTTTTGAGATTCTAGTCCATCTTCGCTTTGACATTGCTTCAAGTCGAAGCAAGCCGTCTAACGCCCTTTTTCGGTGTTGATGGTTCTCTGAGGGGGTGACACCTATTGGGACCCTCCCGCTAGGAGGGTCGACTTAATCAGGCATCTTGCATGGCTGGCCCTTCCACTTCAACAAGGAAGGGCCGAATGGAGTCTCCTTATGTTTTTTTTGGGGGACGCCAGTCCCCCTCAATTCCTTTCCCAATTGCGATGGACTTAGTGAGGTAATGGTTGATCTTCCTCAAAGCGTTTTGCAATCACAAAACCTTGGCCATGATTTTACCACTTTTCACTATCAGAGTCTGTTCCCGAGTCCATTAGGTCGATCCGTTTTGGAATATAATCACTCTTGTTGTTTTTTGGGGGCCAATGATTTTTATGATACTTTCTTCACTCAACTGGTGTTTCCCACCCGCCATGGAGCCCAACATGGGCGTCAGCGGGGTGTCGGCTCAACCGCCACGGACGCCAGTGATACACCAGGTGCAATACTCAAATCAATAGCAAACGCCCAAAGAGCTCTTTCAACACATCAACTCGATTTGGACCTGGTTAAGGCAGCCGATACCAGGGCTAAATGAAAAGAAAAGGAAAAACCATATGATAAGAATAGAAGGACAAGAAATAGTAATGAAAACAAATTATCTCATGGCATGTCACCCGTTACATCACAGGAGGGGGGGAGATCCAATGGTACGGAGAAGGAGGTACAGAAAATAAGGAACTGGGACAGAAGGAGAACGCGTTGGCGCGGTAAGCGAAGAGGATCGGAAGGGGAAGGCGGTAGCAAAAGCGGCCGAAAAAGGTAAGAAGTGACTGGGTAAAGGAATGGGGATGTCGTGCGGTCAGCGGAAAATGAGGAAAGGGGAGTCGGGGGGAGGGGGGGAGGGGGAAGTTGAGTAGTATATGTGGGGCGTACCAAAGCGGGGAGCAAACGCTGAGTGGGAAACAGTGTTGGAGGGATGACGGGGGGCAAGGTAGAGAGGTGGTTGTTGATATCGGGAGAAGGGCGTAGTTTTGTAAAGTATGTGGGGTAGCCAGTGAGAATAAAGGGGTGGAGCATAGGAGATACGGATCGGAGAAGTGGTGGCGGGGGGGCAAAGGCAGAGAACGGGGTGCTTGCGCAAAAAGGGGCACTCGAGGTTGTGATAATGGAAGGGTTTGTTGGATGTGATTGGGTGCACAACAAAGGTATAGGAAGAGGAAGGATAAACGATGACCGTCGCAGACGTGAGGAATATAGGCAGGGGAGCAGGGGGCATTGAAAGGTGAAGAGGGAATGGGTGTAAGGAGAACAGCATGAATTGCGGAATTAGGGTGGGGGGCGGCATCGAATGGTAGAAGGAAACAGGGTCAGAGACTGGGAGACAGGAATCAAAGGGAAGGGAATAGGTTGGGGAGGAAGAACATTAGAACGCAGAGTGTACGTAAAGGGTGAGGACGATAGTGGAGAGAGGAGGATGGCTTAGACAGAAATCGGCGAGGAGGGGTAGGGAAGTGTATCTAGGGCGGTAGGGGGAACAGGAGACGAATCATTATTAATGAGGGCACGTGGGGGGGATGTGGTAAGCGAATGGAAGTGCTTTGGGAAGAGGAAGAAAGTGACGGGTGTTAGTGTAGGACAGAGACAATAGAGAGTGCACGAACAGTTGGGGGTTGCTGAAGGCAAAGAGGGCGGACATAAAGACAGAAACGCAAAACGGGGAGGTAAGGGTGGGAGATCGAGTGCAGGTAGGAGGGTGGCAAACAGAGAGTGGGAGAATGAGGGAGAAGAAGGGCTGATGAGCAGGGTTTAAAGGGTGAAGAAGCCAGAGAACAGTGGGTATGGGGAAGGTGGAGACAATGAAAACAGAAAAAGAGGGGTAGGAAAGAAGTGGGGGGACTCCCGGCAGGTCAAAGGAGGGTAAGACAGGGCGCTGAGAGGCGACGTGAAGATGGATGGAAGGCAGGCCAGGACGGGTGAGGGTGGGGTTTTGGGTGGGGAGTCGGGTGGCTTGGGTGAAGAATGAGGTAGAGGTAACATAGAGAGGGGGGGGGAGGGATGGGGGAAGGGAAGTTAGGCGGGATAGGGCTAAAAGGGAACAGGAGGACGGGCTGATGAGAATAGGAAAGTTTCAGTCTATTCGAAAGGTAAAACTTGGACACCAAAGCATATGCGCCCCGCAGAGGTGGGATAGACCGGGTATGTATCGGGGAGGGAGTGGAGAAAGAAAGGATGAGGTGGAGGGGCGTCGGCAGTAGGGATTGAGGGGGGAGGCGGGGGAAGGAATGTGATGTACGAGTGTAGAAAATAGGGCATTGGGCTGGGTGAGTGGACCGGGTAAGAGAGGGAAGGAGAACAAGGAAGGGGGATAGGGCCGGTGGGTACATATGAAAGAGTAGACGGGTCGCGCGGGGGAGAGGGAATGTGGAGCAAACCGATTGACTTGACCAGCCTTCAGCCTCTCGTCTAGGTGAAATCCAGGCCAAAGTGGTGTTTGCAGATATAGCCCTCACAAGCCGTCCCACCAACCAAGGCCCATCTTCCCCAACCAGTCGCAAAACCCCCGCCAAAAGTTTTCCTCCTAGGTCGGGATATTACGACATGCAGGGGGATACAGTGGGCCTATCTACCCCCGCCCCACGGGGATACTTGGAACAGAAAAGGAAAAAAAGGGAATTTTTTTTTTAAAAGATAGCAATAAATTTAATTGTATATTTAGGGACTTCACAAGTAGTGGGTATTCTGGGAAAAACCTCAAAGTAGGGTTGACAATTTATATCTCAAAATTAAGGGAAGTATAGGGTTTAAAAAAAAGGCACACCAAAACTCTTTTTATTGGTGCCAAAAGGTTATTGATAAAATTTTTACTGTTAAACACCGCTTCTAGGTAAATGAAAATGGGGATGAAAAAAAATAAAAAAGGAAACGATTTTTCCCAAAGGGTACCAGCCCCATCTGAACCAAGGGGGCCCTTCCGCCTCTCGTCTAGGTTGGGAAAACTGGGCCTGAATGCATATTGCAGATTGGCCCCAACCAACCAAACCCATTGTCCGCCGACACGATCGGGAAACCCACGGCCAAAGGTTTGCCCCCCCATTAGTCCCTCTTTCAATGAGGGGAACAGTGGGGCCTTCTACTCCAGACCCACAGGGTTTAGGGAGTGGAAAGTGGCTCGATCCTCCGGCGTCCTCCCACTTTAATAACGGATGAGATGCTGAATAGGGTGGTCAAGAACCAACCTGGAAAGCGCCAGGTCCCGACCGGGTTTTTTTCATTGCCGGTGGGAAAAGGAAACCCGGGGGAAAAAAGGCCCTCAAGTCATTTATCACAGGTTTTTCGTCATGGCTCTGCGCAGCAGGGTAACTTATCTATAATAAGGGGGAATTATGGCCTATAGTGCTTGAACACCAAAGTCAAATCCTGACGCATGGCAAGTACCTTAAAAAACTTCTTAAATTTAGGGGGAGGGGGCTCCCATTCATCAGCGCGTTTAAGGAAGGGGGGCAAGGGGGGCATATGAAATTCCTGCAGTTTTCCCAAAAAAGATGGTCCGACGCAAAAATGGCAGAAAAATTCAATCAGCGGGATGACTTAAAGAAACGTTGCATGGGGCCCACATGTGTGATCTGAAGGCTTGTGACGGGCTAGCCTGGCCACGTGGTTTAAATTCCCACCTCAAAGCAAAAAAACCAGGGCTAATACCTTCGCCCACAATTTGGGCCCATGGGGCTACCCGCTTTGCCCGACAGCCAAAAATCACCTTGCTGTCGACAAATGCAAATCCCCTGCAAAAGACAAGGTTTCGCTAAAAAGAAGATGGCACGTGACTTTGTAGCAGGCCTACTTCATCAGAAGTCAACCCAACATGATGGAGTTTATTTGCGACCAGCTTTGCTCGCCTACACCATCGGCAGGGGAAACTGCAATAGGTGGAAAATACCTTTCTGGTTTTGGTTTATTTCTGCATTATAACTCATTCTCCTGATCAAGCTTTCGTCCCCCCCCCAAAAAGAGAACGGGGGGAAGAGGCGGCATCCCATATGAGTACGGTCTACTAAAACCCCACCCAAATGATTGGACAAATTTTCCCAAATATTTTTAGCTCCTTTTTGCCCACCCCGAGACATTCCCCCAAAAGATACAGCAGCTCAGATGCACCTTGCCAAGTGACCATTTCATCCCTGGTGGTGGAAAAAAAAGGTCTTGAAATTTTTATTTTTTTGACCTTGATGTTTGATTATTATGTCGATGTTTTGTAATGATTTCAATTGTAAATATTTGGGCTTAAATAAATTCAAGAATATCTCTTGATATTTAAACTAATTACCTAAAAAATTTATAAATTTAAGTCAGCTAATAAGTTCAAGTTTTTTATAAACCCTACACCTGGGGTTTCGGTCTTTATTTCACAAGTGCGTATCATTGCATCTCCCCCACATTTACGATATTACCCGGTGGAGAATCCAATCGACCGGATACCATACAAAAGTGAGGTTTTTAATTTACCACTTTTTATATGGGTTTTGCCGTATTATATATTTTTCCCCCCCTCAATAATTGGAAATACCTGGTATAGATTAACAAAGCCTTTTACCCAAAGTACCGATCAATCTGATACAGTGTCCCAGAAAGTCGCGCTAACTGAAAGTAAAATTCAGTAGGGGAAAGGCGCAATTTTAGAAAGACGCAATGAGACTGAAAACGACAAACTCAAAGCTGCTTTATAGACTAGAGGCCGAGCTTGAAATCAGTTAGTAGAGCAGGAAAAGGACTTTTTAGAACGAGAGTCAGGGTGCCTAAGACTCTTTAGAAGCCCTGTCGTCGGGAATGGATACGGCAAATGGCGCCCGAGTTCAACCCACCCCCGGAGACGCCCAATTATCCCGCACAAAAACCCACTCTGTGGGTTTCCCCCACCACTCAAAAGGCCTCCCACTCTCATGGTCCATCACCATCCCATCCCCATCCCCACCTACTCATCGACCACACAGCTCCCCCCGCGCTGGTTATATGCCGACTCCCGTCTCCCATTTACCAATACTCTCCAACCTTCAAGCTTTAAATCTAACCGGGTTCTGTCTCGCTATCCACCCCCCCTCCTGACCCGATCATAAACTGCCCTGTCCATTGACAACTCCTCAAGGCCAAATAAACCATCCCAAATTTTCCGGGCCCCGTTACCCTTTACCCTGACGCTGTTCTTTCCGCAATTCCCGTTCCACATCAAAAAACTTTGTTTCTACTCACATCGTCCCAACAAGCTTCTTGTCAGCCCTTGCTCCACAACCCCAACTTCGGAGACCTACTCTTCACGGACATCTGATAATAGTTTCCCTCAACCCCCTCGCCCTGGCGCTTCCCCCCTTTTATCACTACAAGCTGGAACCCAATTCAATTTTCCCATCTTAGTGCCTGCAACGATCGGGAAAAGTAGGCCACTTGCGATAAGCTTTTTTTACCCGGGGACTCCCAGAAATGAACGCATACGCCCCGCTTTCCTACCCCCCCTTTCTCTGGGCGCCTTAAATATGAAGTGGCGCATTGTGTTAAGGGCAAAATTGAACCTTCTTAATTCCCACCGGAACTGTAGATATCAAAAAAAGAGTTGTAAATATACGACCCCCATGTGCCTTCAATTAAGTAAAGCCAAAAGCAACTGCCCAGCATAGGGGTGTTTTATTTTTACAAAACCCCCCCCACCCCTTGTGGTCAGTTTCCTGCTGAAAGAATCATTATTTTGTTCAAATTCCCCCCCCCTTCGTTAAGCTTAGTGCTCATGTATTAAAGGTTTTGAATTCCCCATCCCCCAATTAAAAACCCTCGTTACCGTGTCGGCGTACCGCACTTTTTTCCATATTTAGCGAGTGTTTAGATGATATAGGGTCTAGCTTAATATATACTTTTTCCATGTTTCCTCCCCTCAAAGGCGATCCACTACAATTCCCATCTCATTGGATTAGTGCAGCTCTTTCAAATCCCCACTTATTTTGTTCCAAACTCCGCCGATATTTACTAATCTTTTAAAAATTTCATGATATGGCTTCCATGGAAGTGATCATGAATCAGGAGTCAACGGCGCTTTAAAATTAATTTTGTCTTTTAAAAATCTGTGTGGTTAAGGTTTTATCAAATGAAACTCAAAAAGTGACCATAACCACAGATCACAGACTGACGAATCATAAGTAAAACATGGTCAAAATATCAGGTAGCAGGTCCCAGATCCCTTTCCCCGACTTAAGATGACAGCCCTGAGTGGTTTTTGAACCAATTCCGTCCCGATCCCGCTAAGCCTAGTCGAGCTTTAGCGCCCGTAAACTGTTGGTAGCCAAACAGAGACACCCTCCTTGTACAACAGCGTCGCCAGGAGGGGACGTGGGACATACATCTGCCTTGGTACAACATGGGGCCACAACCCTTCTCCTAGGTCAAAAGTTAATCCCCAGACGCAAAGGTCAGTGCTTCAAGTTCTGTCCAGAGGGGACAATTCACATCTACGAGGTTGTCTGAAGGGATAGAACATAACCATGCACGTCGATTAAGCAACTCAAACAAAGTCATGTTACTTTCCTTTTTTTTTTACCCTTTTTATAGTAGTTTATTTATGCTCAGTCGCTGGTTGTCCATGCAGTTCTCTGATTCACAGTAAATTTAGAGTTTGTACCAATATTAAATTGCCTGAAAATATCAATTGGATTTCTTGAAAAACAAGAAATTTTTGCATTTCATTTCCCGATCACATTATTTGGCCTAGTTTAATACAAAACCCAAAGGGACTATTAATTTATTGGGCTAATTGAAAATACTATCTTGTTTCAAAAATATTTTGGCATCCCTGCTGTCATTTAACAGATAAATATTTCCATTCAATTCATTCTAAATATGGAGTGAAACAAATGCGTGATGCGTCTCACGACAGGTACTTGCTATCCGTGTGAGGCGATTTTCCCAACTGAATCGGGCTTCCCCCACGCAAATCGCCTAATCGGATTGCTGAAAAGTAGTTATCTGATGCTGAATCATTTTACAATCTGGGGTTTGCTCTTCTTCCCTCCTGCGTTCACCCGTCCAATCCGTGACATTTTTTTTTAGCCGAACATTTTACAGGAAAGGCGTAAATCAGTCCAAATAGGTTGTTACCGTTTTTAAAATCCAATGGTTCCTTTAATACATACCCATGCACAAAAAGTGCGAGTTTCAGCAAAATTTTTATTGGAAGATGTTTTAACCGCCGAAATATGTTGTCACGTAAAGGCATCAAAATGGCGGCAAATGGTTAAGTGAGATGCATGAAATGGGAAACTTGGATTTCCTGATGAAATAATGTATTAAAAAAAAGCTTAAAACGCCCAAATAAATTTAAGGATTCTAAATATTTAAGTTTTAATTTTTATCATCGATTTTACTTTTTCGTGATTTGCGGGAGTGATGATATGAGAAAAGGGTTTTTAACGGGACACCCAACACGTATGTTTTATATGGCGCCAAAAAGGTTTGTAAATTTGACCTGATTAAGCAGCCCCCTTCTAGGTAAATTAAAAAAGGGGAATCAAGTGAGAGGGTGAAAAAAGATAAAAATGCAAAAAAATATCCCGGGGAAGTCCCCCCCAGCCCATTTACGGACCAGGTTCATTCCCGCCTCTCGTTAGGCGAAAACCGGGCCTAAGTTTGTTTTCAGATATGGGCCCCTTTCAAGGCCCCCCGCTCAACCACCAGGCCCTTTCCCCCCGACACGGTCGCAACCCACGGCCAAGTTGCCTCCCATTGTCGCCTCTTCGAAGCAGGAGGATCGTGGCTTATTCTTTTTTAACCCCCCCCCAGGGGGGAATGATTTTCGGGATGGTTGGCGATTGTGTGGGTCCTTTCGAGCTTAATCCATCGACGGAAAATATTTTGCATAATTCTAAATTTAGTTGTTTTGGTCATGTGATTCATGAAAAATTTTAATTTCTTGGAATTTTTTGCTTTCTGATTGGCAAAAAAATCTTATTACAAAAAAGTACCGCACGTGGAAAACAGCGATGAGTTGATTTTTCTAAAACAAAAACTGGTGAGTAGGTAAATCATTGCATTTTAGGGAATTAAACTATCCCTTTTTTTTTCAGGAAACATGCCACCCATAAAGAAGAAAGGGCACAGATCCCAAGAAGGGGGGCTGCAAATCTGCAGCTACGATGGTTTAAAGAAAAGGCCCCAATCACTAAAAAACCAACTGCCATGCATCCATTAGACATATGCAACAAAATCAGGTCTGCACTCAATCTGAGAAATCTCAAAGGAAACTTGGGGAAAGACGTTTTTGCTGCGATATTGTCCTGTCGATGAATAAATTTTTGTTTCAAGGGTGGGACTGGAGATCCCGGGGTTTTTTAATTTTTGTCTAAAAAAAACTGGGTAAGGGATTCATACCCCGGTACCGAGGGGAAAGGTTGCTCCATTTTTTATTTTTGTGGAAAGTAATGCAATCATTCAACTTATAGGTACCCTTTAAGAAGACCACTGAAAATGATTCCGTGCCGCTTAGCACATGATTTGAACCAACCCTTTGGAAAGATAACTCCAGGTTTTGGAGTTGGGGGAATTCTGGCCCCTTGATGTCGACTTTTATACGTCTGCACTTAGGAAATAAAACACGTGGAAAGGGGTTCCTTTTCAGAAGTTTCATGGGGAAAAGAAGGAAAAATTCCCTTGCCGTTGAAAACAACCGGAATTTTTTTGGAAAGCAACTTTTAAACCCTTCGTGACAAATAATTGCCAACTTCCAGCTACCCTTCTGCTTTTTTTGAAAAAAATTTTGGCTTTCTCTCAAGGCCCCCTGTTTTATGTGCTTTAAAGCATCAGAGGTACTTTTAACTTGACATTAAAAAGGGAACTCAAAAACAAAAAGTGGAAGGTCCCCCCTATTTTTTCAGAGGGAAATGGGGGATGTTTTCTGCGCCAGAAGAGAGCCCAAATCCACCCCTTTCCTTTTTTTCTTCTAAAAATCCCGGCAAAAAAAAAATAAAATCAGGATTTCTTTGGGTTCCATGTCGAGGAAACGCGACAGCATTATCAAGTTTGCAAGTCTTTTTCCCGTAAACGACACTAAGAAAACGGAAACAAAACGCAGGTGCTGGAAAAAATGTGAAAAAGAAAAACAAAAAGGGAAAAGAAGAGGGTGGGGGCACTCAAAAAAGTTGGAAAGAAATTGGGTCGGTCAAACCCAAACTGACTTAACACCTTTTTTTCCCGACATTCAGAGACCTTTCAACAAGAAAGCTGATGACCTCTGCTTCTTTTTGGGGAAGCAA
>CM067348.1:32183811-32203419 GCA_034190875.2 Urechis unicinctus | reverse complement strand
GAAAACACATAATTCGACAGCAGCGAGAAATAGCAATGATCATATTGAATTAATAATTACAAAATACCTGCTTCATATCTCTGTCTGGACTATTGGGGTATGATATTATCACATTCTTATATAGTTAATATATAGGATATAGGCAGAAATGAACACTCCTGTTACGTTGTAAAACGCTGTTTTTAAATTATGTTACATACTCCTTATGTTTATAACCGCCACGATATCCTGATTGAAAGCACCAATGATATATTGCAACATAACTATCAATGTGAAGCCATTATGCATGTCATGCGCGTAAGCTGGAATAGTCAGCATGGTCTAATAGAACAGACATTATTAAAGCTGAGTTTATTACTCATTAGAGTAACCTACACCGACAAGCAAACAGCTAGTGCATTACATCTTATTCCACATGCCCATACAATACAGCCTACCAATACCATTTCAATTTACACTGCTTAAGTTGAACACGCTGACTCTATTACGCACTCGTTCACTGACAGACTTACCCATTAGTCCCATACCAACGCAATCGCTCACCTACTAGCGCCTGCATTTACTTACTAATTTGACTGCTTCGTTGCTCTATTGCTCAAACACTCGTCCACTAATTCACTTGCCAACTAATGAACACATGCACTCACAAACGAACTAACAGCCGCTATATCATACAATCAAGTGTTCATTCATTTTCTTCGTTTGCTCGCTCACCTACCCACTTACGCTTGGTAGCACAATCTTATAATTACGTATGTACTCACGCAATCACTAAATCACTGAACCACCCAGGTACACCCACGCACACTCATTCCCTCGCTCACTCGCTCACTCCAAAACACACTAATTGTTACCCTCACACAAACGATCACTCACTCACTCACTCACTCACTCACTCACTCACTCACTCACTCACTCACTCACTCACTCACTCACTCACTCACTCACTCACTCACTCACTCACTCACGCACTCACTCACTCACTCACTCACTCACTCACTCACTCACCCACTCCCCCATTTACTCGCTCACTCGCTCACTCATTCACTCACTCACTCGCTCACTCACTCACTCACTCACTAACTAACTCACTCACCCACTCCCTCATTTACTCGCTCACACGCTCACTCACATACTCACACACTCACTCACTCACTCACTCACGCACTCACTCACTCACTCACTCACTCACTCACTCACTCACTCACTCACCCACTCCCCCATTTACTCGCTCACTCGCTCACTCATTCACTCACTCACTCGCTCACTCACTCACTCACTCACTAACTAACTCACTCACCCACTCCCTCATTTACTCGCTCACACGCTCACTCACATACTCACACACTCACTCACTCACTCACTCACTTACTCACACATTCGCTCACTCACTCACTTATCAACCACGTCATTCATTCTTTACTAATACGCAACGTAAAATGATGAGCTCGTGGGGACGGATTGTAAAGGGAAATAGTTGGTCCATAGTTACCTTGACAATGCTCTTAATTCCGTCCTAGCCATAGAGTTTGTCAAGGAATACGAATATCCCCAGAATCTTGCAAAGCAGACAGTAACAAATCAACACAAATTAATCTAATCGAATATATAATGTTCATATATGTACGGGAGACCCCCTGTTTGAACAGATGTCTGCCATGACAAGTGCAATCGTCGTTCGAAGCGTAACTCACAAATATCGGTTGCCAACTTTGCAGTACATCTTTCCACCCTTTCTAAAATAGTTAGCAAACATTGAAGATATGGTGGCCGTACCTAAACTACTTTATTTGCTGCTCTGCAGTTCATCCATCTTCTTTACCTTATCAGCTGACCAACTACAGCCTGTACCCTCTGGGTTATTGCACACCCAACATACGAGAGTTACCGCCGCATAATCAGGTCAAAGACGACCGCAGAAGGAAGTACGTACCTCGATCGAGGTACGTACCTCGTTCCTAGTACGGCGTACTTGGTTTGAAGTATGCATACATAAACATTAATTTTCTCAACTGTTTTTCAAATTGTGACATTATTTACTGAAATTTGGTTGGGTTAAATCGTGGAAACCCTCTTAGTAGTCACAGCCTCGATTTGGGACTATATTTAGCGTTGCCCATGTACGAGAAGGCTTTTCTACGCGTTTTCAAACTTTAGTTCGGCGGCCATCGCGTGTCTTTTCCGACGACTGATGAGGCAAAAATCCTTTTTGAATCAGTCTGGCAAAGTAAAGAACGTACTTTTTGCGGAGCATAGTTTGTCTAGATTATATGAAATACAGTTTAGTGAAAAATGTATGGCATATTTGTGACTTATGGATGATAACATCACACCCCATGCCAATCAATTTGCACACCTGATATTTTTGTACTACAATCGAAGTACGCCGCACCATGGTGGTTTCAAACTTCGCTTGTTGTCTACCCGGGTCTGATTGAGTGTTCATATACGCATTCAGTTGGGTTAAAAAATGAATGGTCTTCTCAAATAGAATAACAAAGCAGCCAGGTGTTTGATATTGAACAGAATGCCCCCAAAAACACCACAACAGTAAGTTTTCATACTTTTGTTGACCTGTTCTGTTTGTGTTTTTGAAAACTTTTGTTTTAATTGGATGTTAGGTTATTATTTAAGGCTTAACAGATGGAAATTAGCATCATTACATATGTAATGAAAATTATCATTTTAGAATACTTAAGGTTTACCATATATAAAATGGAATGTTCACAAAATCACAGGGTCAGCGATCATGTTGTATTGATATTGACTATGCTTTATTACAATTACTTCCATAGCAATGTGGACAGTGGTCATAAGATCATTCCTCATCGGTAAACTTCATGATGGTGTTTATTCTACATGCTGCTAATGATTGAGTTTCTATCAGCCAAATCATATGCCTTTAATCATATGCAATATATCATGCAGATCCATATTTTGATAAGAAGTGGAGGAACAGCAATGTTTGAGTTAATTTTATTTTAGAAATAATTCTCAAGTAGCAAATTGTGTCCAAAATCACATACATACAATATTCGTTATTACATAATAGGAAACCGAGTAATCCCGAGTGCAGGTACACTACCAATCAATTACCAGTATCACAATGAGGCAGATAATGATAACAACTATAGAAATGTTATGACTGTTTGACAGCTAAAGGTATATGTATGATGTTGATGCAATAAGTGAGATACAAAACTATGATATGTCTAGGACAGGTTACACAACGCATGATAAAGCTACTTAAATAGGTCATGACACAGATAGGATTAATTGATATACCTATACATGTACAGACATACATATTACAACATTGAGTGTTGAATGACAAAACTAGAGGAAAGCATGTACAAAAGGTGGGATGGCATTGAAAACGGAAGGGGGGGGGGGATGGGAGTGCAAATTGATGTGATCTCGTTGAAATCTAATTGAAAAAGACAAAGAAGTGCTGGTTACCTGACCATATCCGCGCGGGATTTAATTGGGGCAGCCTCTTCCCTTCTAAAGAGAAAAGATAAGGACTTATGCGATAACGTTTACAAATTCGACAAATTCAACCCATGTTTTCATGAAAATGGAATCCACAATAAAATATTCTCTCTGTCTCTGTTGTTTGGAATGGAATATATTGGAAAAAATTAATTAAACTTTCAGAGATCCCAAGTGGAAACACCACAGAGGTTAAATACATATTGCATACATAGCTGATGAATGCCGCGAGAGCGGAAACGAGAGGAAGAGGATAATATGCACAAAGTCTTATGAACTTGTTCAGCGATGTGAGGGCAATATTCTGCTTGAGTATATAGACGAGAACAGGCAAGACCTGGTACACCCCTCACAGGAATAACTTCTTCATTGAGAGAGCTGTAACCAACTTTCAGCGGCTTGGAAGGCGGCTCCATGGACTTATCACTAACGGCTGAAGGAATGTTCAAGTCTGGATAGATTTCATCCACTTCATCAATGCATGATTAACAGAACTTAGGAGCAGTTTTTGTGTGATGGACAGATTCCGTTTTTCTTTGACACCACTTGGAAATTTTAATTTTAGGTTGGAAATTTTAATTTCAGGTTTCCAGTTTCCAAACATCCTCATTGTGATTGAAGGCTTTCAGAAGAACACCTTCTTGAATATGGCTTGGCCCATAGCCGTTCCATTCTGAAAAAAAAAAGTAAATCAGATACTGGCTAGTCAAATACATAACATTAAATATTATACGACGTTGATTGAGTGACAGCACACGCTCAGAGAGCTCTGATATTTACGGATATTGTGACAGTTACTGTCCACTTATGTGGACGAAATTTAGTGCTTTGGATTGGTGATCATACCCCGCGTGCGGAGGAGAGGATATAACTGTGATTCGATGTACGAATTTGTCTGTGTAGCGGTTTTTTATCGCGAAAAGTCGTACAAAAAGTTGAGCTAAGTGTCAATCTTGATCGACTCAATGGTAGGACTCAAACTTAAAGACTGTTAACCTGCTCGTTTCTGCTACAATACCAGTAGAACCAGCCATGCCGGACGGGAGCGAGTTCTTCTCAAAGGTTGTCTTAGATCCAGTTTTGACCTACGTGGCCCATTCGGTGAACAACTCACCCGGGGAAAGCATTGTAAATGCATGCCGTGAGTTTTACTCCCTGGACGAGGTTATAAAGGCAAAGGAACTGTTGTGGAGAGTGGGCGATGAACAGGTTCTGCCCGCTCTTATTAGACGCAGAGACACTGGTAACTCGAATGAAATCGTCAAGGTTATTCAAGATATAGTGTCGGGAATCAAGAGGCTCGATTCCGCGAAAAAACTTCCCTTGTTTGCGGTCGACTCAATAACACTGGGTCGCATCCCAAAGGCATCACCCGCTGAGGTGCACCCGATAAGTGTATGCGAAAGGTTGAATAAATTGGAATTGAGACTGAACGCTAAGGTTGGATCAGATAGAGAATAACCCTGTTACCTCTCCACAAAGCTATGCGGCGGCGGCAGCGGTATCTCCAAATGCCACAGCTGCTCCGGCACAACCACCTGTGAAATCACAACGCGAGGTACGTCAGCCCAAGACTGGACAGAAGAAAAGCAATGACAACACATCAGCAACAAAGAAACAAAGTAGTTATGATGATGAAGGTTACCAGTATCCATCCTCAGAGATGAAGAAAACGAGGAGGCGTCTAGCAAGTCGACTGACAATCACAGGCACAACACGAGGCAAGTCAGAACTTTTTAAAGGTGCTCCAGAACCTAGTCGCGACATATTTATATACCAAGTCGCCAAGGGAACTGATATAAATCACATCAAGGATTTCATCGAGGAGAATCTAGTCACTGTCAGATCAATCGACAAGATCTCCAGTACTGAGTCTAAATTCGACAGTTTCAAGGCTGAAATTAAAGCATCTCAGCTAGATACTGTACTATCAGCAGATTACTGGCCCGAAGGTGTTTGTGTCCGGAGATTTAAGTCTAAGCAAGTAAGCAACGAAGACAAAAGTTCGCGTTGATGTTCTTGACCACATTTTGTTATTTTTTTTTATTCATACATAAATGGCTACCACTAACAAATTAACGCTGGCGTCTTTCAATTGTAAAGGACATGCTAGCGATCGTATAGCTTATATCAATTCATTGCTGCGAAATTGTAATATATTGTTACTCCAAGAACACTGGTGTTTACAAGAAAACCTTTGCTTATTAGAAAATCAATTGGATGATGTAACTGTGATTGGCGTATCAGGGGTCAATGAGGGACAATTACTAATCGGGCGACCATATGGTGGTTGTGCCATTGCTTTTAAAAAGTCGCTTGGTTGTGCAATAGAGCCACTGACGTCTGATTGTAATAGACTGAGTGCTTGCGTGATAACAGTACCTAACCACGCTAAAATGCTTCTTATCACTGTATACATGCCGTGCGACTCAAACTGTACAATTAATGTAGAATTGTATCGAGATGTGTAACGAGATAAGGTCGTTAATTGCGCTTAATAATGATGTTGAATATGTTGTCATTGGTGGTGATTTTAATACTGACCTAAGCAGAGATAACTCAAGACACACTACGCTGCTTAAGACATTTTGTGAGGTCGAAAGTATGAAATTTGGATTATTGAGCTCATGTTCAACTGTGAATTATACTTATGAAAATTCATTTTCGTTTGTTACGTCTTGTATTGACCACTTTATTGTTTCGGATAATATGTTCCACTGCATTACCGATTATCATTGCTTACATGAAGGTCATAACCTGTCAGACCACAGTCCAGTAATTTTAGAGCTTGACATTCCTGTTGAATTTGTGCCCATGCAGGGCAAAGTATTGCATACTTTGCCTTCTTGGAAATGTGCTAATGCATCTAACATTGAGGCGTTCAAAGGTCAACTCAATGATTTACTTGCTGATATAGAGTTGCCATACGAAGCACTGCAATGTAATGACGCGCACTGTACTGACCATACCGACGCAATTATTTATTATCACGAAGCAATCCTTAATGCATGTATATTAGCGGCACAAAAGGCTATTCCTTCTGTAAGACGAAAGTCAAAGACAGGCTGGAAAACCCTAGTCAATCCTTATAAGGAGCAGTCAATATTTTGGCATCATTTATGGATTGATAGCGGAAGGCCAAGTGTGGGCTGGGTGAAGGAGATAATGATTAAGACCAAACGCGAATATAAAAGAATTTCGAGATGGGTTGTCAGGAATCAGGACAAGTTGTCGGTAGAACGCATGGCGGAAGCTTTAACAACCGATAGAAGCCGTGATTTCTGGTCTGAGGTTAAGAAAAGAAGTGGTAAGTCACGTGTTGTGCCAGCAGTTGTAGATAATGTGAGAGGTGAGACTGGTATACGTGAATTATTCTCTACCAAATACAAAGAATTGTTTAATAGTGTGTCATATAATGTTGATGAATATGAGCGATTAAGAGTGGTTCTGAATGACCAAGTTGAGCAAAGATGTAATTCAGGCAAATGCGAATCTGATCATTATATTTCAGTCAGTGATGTCACGGCAGCCGTGGAGAAAATTAAGGCCCATAAGGCTGACATTAATGAAAATGTAAATTCGGACCATATTATAAATGGCACTCGTGAATTGTTCACACATTTATCTCTGTTGTTCAATTCAATGATTGTTCATTCATTCACTCCAGTTGAAATGACAAGGTCGGTGATTGTTCCGTTATTGAAAAACAAAAAGAAATCGGCAAGCGACAGCAATAACTATCGATCGATAGCGCTGAGTAGTGTTGTAGGCAAGGTTTTAGATAACGTTATTTTGTCAAAGTATTCAAATGTTTTAAGCACCAGTCACCTCCAGTTTGGTTTTAAACCAGACCATTCCACTTCTCAGTGTACCTATGTAGTTCAAGAAGTTATAGATTTTTATGTCAATAACAAAAAATCGCCATGTTATGTTGTGATGCTAGACACATCGAAGGCATTTGATAGGGTTGATTATATTAAATTGTTTCAATTATTGATACGTAGAGGTTTGTGTCCTACTATTGTAAAGTTGCTCCTTTATATGTATTTCAACCAATCGTTGTTAGTTAAATGGGGCTCTAATGTGTCTGAGGCATTCCAATGCAGTAATGGCATAAAAGCAGGGCGGTGTGTTATCGCCGATTCTTTTCTGTATTTATATCGATGAGCTGCTTAATCGTCTTGAACGTAGTAATGTTGGTTGTCATGTCGGTCATCAGTTTATGGGTGCATTTGGATATGCTGACGACTTAACACTCCTTGCTCCCTCAGTCACTGCTGCCGAGCTTATGATTTCAATATGCGAAGAATACGCACAAGAATACGATGTAATGTTCAATAGTGAAAAAAGTATGCTGCTGTGCTACAATATTCCACAATGTAATACCAATCTCGAATTACGGCTGAATGGAGCTATTTTACAAAAGTACTCTAAGGTTGTTCATCTAGGCAGTTATATTGGTTATGAAAACAACGATGCGAATATCGAAAAAGCTGTAGGAGAATTGTTTTATCGTACTAACATTTTGATGTCCAGATTCGGCTTTTGCCGCACCGACGTTCGCACTAGGCTTTTTGATACCTTTTGTACAAGCTTCTATGGTAGTCCTTTATGGAAATTGGATTTAAAGTCACTTGAAAAAATAAGTGTTGCTTGGCGAAAGTGTGTAAGGAGAGTTCTTAAGCTTAATAGAAGAACGAGGTCTCGTTTTTTACCGCTGCTTGTAGGCAGACCTGATATACGCACTCAGTTATTGTTACGTTTTTGTTAATTTTTGGGTTAAATGCACCGTTAGTAACAACCCAAAAGTTCGACTTGCTACTATGCTCACTAATGTAAGCTCATCTGTCGTATCGAATAATGTAAGATCATGTCTGTCATTACTAAATTTAGACTACCAACAACTAAGATTAATTAATGAAGGTAACCTTAACAATGTACGCGAATTGCTTTTAAATATTAATGAAGTAACAGCAGAAGACAGGGCGACAATATGCGCTTTGCAAGAATTGGGTCAGCAGCGCGAAGGCAGTCTGTTAACTTCTTTAACACTGCAAGAGGCAGATGAGCTTCGTGTGTTCCTATGTACAAACTGATTGGTACTCATGTATTTTTTATTTTTTATTGCTTAATTAATATATCTTTTTGTAAACTTTGATTTGCGAATAAAGTTTATATGATAAGTACATAATAACCATTCACTTATCATGTAGTTGGCCCTAAAATTAACCAGATTGTAGCATATTTACATGAAAATGTACACATTTTATAATTTTACGGTCCAAGGAATATCGCGATTCATTCACTGGTATTTTGGTGTCACGTGAAAATTACGTTTTTTCTCATTTTCAGTTACTTGTGTGCAATTAAGCTTTGCAAGTATCCCCAATTAAGACATTGTACCATGAAGTAGCCCTGGAGGACAATATATGCCTTGAATATTGTTTGAATATATTGAATACATCATTAATTATTTTGAGTACAAAGTCGTTGGATAATGATATTTGCAAAATCGGCCAAAAAAACACCGCACGGCGACGTAAATTACTTAAAATCACAATATCTTGAAAACCGCTAGGGTTAATTTCATGGAGTAAACTGTATCATGATCTTCTAATTATTGATAATTGTTGGGCTTGGATTCCATTTCTGACAAATATAACATGTATTGAAAGGGATCAATTGCAGCAAGTAGATGCAAGGTAAGTAGGAACAAAAATTAGGAAAATTTTGTCACAAAGTTTCAATTTTTGGTTTCTGGTTGCATATTTGAGGTTGAGGATGTTAATTTGGATTATTAATCTATCATAAACAATTACAAATGATATCTCCACTTCAAATGTTTTTACTTTCACAAAATAAACCATTCATAATTGTAATATACTTTATCAGTGTTCAATCATAATCGATCAAACCTCACAATAGCGACCAGTCATTAACCACTACAATAGTCTGGAGACATGCAGTACAACAGAAATCAGAGACAAGTATTAAAACGGCACTGCAAACTAATGCATTGAATGTATTAAAACTCCTCATTTGCAATGCAGTCAAACTTAGCATTAATATCGGCTTGCTTTTTCAAATCCTGGAAGGTATGATCTTCATAATATTTCAGATTCACACTTTTTGGTTTACCTGACTTAGACCTCAGAATTGTCACTGCATATCTGTTTACGCTTTATGCACACAAACAGGATACTTAGCATGTAGTATTGGCAAACAGCAAACAATGCAAATTAAATCCCAAGGTTATGTACCGATATTCATAACTTCTCTTGTTGTTGTTCTCGTTTTGAGTATGACTTGCCTTCTTCCAAAGGCTGTCACAGAGACACTCAGGGGCACTGAAAACAAGAGTGATAAGGGCATGGAGATCATATTTTGGATTATAGTCATTTGATGGAACTGATGGAAATAGTGTGCTACCTCTCACATTATGCCCTTGGTTAGCTTTCTACTACTAAGTCTACCAGCACCCCATGAAGTTCGGTGAATGAGGTGACCCTCCCCGATACCAAGTTCTATACAAAGAGGCAGATAGTTTGATGGATACAGGGTCTGACATGGCAACTCAATATCTCAATATATCCAAATAACTCTCAAGAACGATGGTAGTTGGGATGAAACATGAAGAATCACACCAACCCAGCATGACTTACATGACTTGCAGCAAATTCTTACCACTCTCCTAGCTCCGGTCAAACAGTGATATAAATGTCTACTCAGATGTCTTGTAGGGCTATTAAACCTTGCATAATTCCATGAGTTTCTTGCTTCTACCTATAGATTCAAAACAAAGGTATTTTAAATTGTTATCACAGAAATATATGGATAAAATATAAAAATCAATATTGAAAATGGTTTGAATAAAACAATGATCATGTGTAAATAACTTTAGACTAAAGGAGATATCCTAGCCCTAGGTACTGTGCATTGATTATCAATTGTCATTGTTATATATCAACATACATAAAATAAATACAACAAAGCTTTACAAGTAAATTTATAATGTATCCAGATACAGACAGTGAAACCAGGCTTTTTAAAATATTTTTTGAATTCCACATTGATAGTTAATCGGGAAAAATCCATACAAATTCGTGTTTTCGCCTCTCCTGCCTACTGCCAACGCACCACCAGTGTTGGTCATTTAAAATTAAATCCCGCTTCGTTGTGGGCGATAATATGATATCGAAAAATAAACATGTAATATTCTTGATAAATTAAAAGAAATTTATCATAAAATTGATTCTCCTACCTAAAGAAATCTTTCCTTGGCCGAAAACAGCCCAAAAAGCCCCAGTACATCGTCTCGGTGTCCATATCAGTAAGCGTTGAAAAAGTTAGCCGTACGCTGTTGCCGGGATAAGAACAGCGCGGGAATCCCCGGATGACGCGCTGTTCAAAATATGCGGTTGGGGTTGGTCAAGGAAAGTGTACAAGCGATTTTTTGTGTCAGGTCATAGGTGAAACCTGAATACGTATTCATGGTGTGCACATGTTTATCTGTCGGACGCGAGTGGGCTGGCCCGATCGGCCGAAAACGGGCAAATTTGCAGATGGTACAAGTATACGGCGCTATTTTACTACCACTTCTGGATAAGTTAGATATCCAGCCCACTCGTATTTGATAGCACAACATTTCATAATGATTTTCCAAAATAAATAAGCACGATTGATCCAGGCATAAAAATTCGCTTGCCACTTTTTCTTCACCAACTAGCGCTGAAAAAAAGTGACACGCCATTTTTTCGATGTCGAAAAATCGAAAATTGCGCCACTTCAAACAATCGTTGTAAATGAACTGCTTCAGATACAGTGCTGATATTTTATTAATAGGTAGATACAATTGTTGTCTAAACTATTTAAAATTTTAATTGCGATCTGATGATCGATTCTCAAAATGCGGCGCGGTGCAGTTGGGTAACTTTTGTGACAAAAACGGCCATATCAGAATTTTGACGCGTGACGTTTGGCCGCCCTACTAATAGACTAAATCATATTCGGTTTGAAATATTGACATTATCACTTCAAGCCGTGCACGACGAATTCCAAAACAAATTATCTTATAACTTGCGATTCGGTCGTATGATTCATAAGTGTCATTCTTTTATCTGTATACGATCTACTATCAGAATATGGCACCAATTCAAAAGGAAGCACACCGTACTTCGATTTAAGTACGATCGCATCACTACGCCATTGTTTCAGAAAAATCATTCAACAGTGGTGTTATTTATTAGCGATAGCTCATTAATATGCCATAGAATTTTGAATAACATATAATGTATCATTAGATGATATACTTGTAAATTAGAAAACATAGACCTTACCTCTGCCATGTTGATGTGTGTACAAAATTTAAACCATGAACGCAGAAAAACTTGAAGTCGCTGTCGAATAATGGAAGTGAAAACTCTTCTTGTGAAGGCCCAATATCGCCCACAACAACAGATTTGGTTTCAAATGTAGGCCATAATATATTTGCATAATTAAATCGTTCAAAGCCAATCACATTTCAGACAATAATGTCATAAAATGCAAAACAGCAGAGGGCGGTGGCACGACTATCAAGCGTACCTCAATCGAGGTGTGCCGTACTGGGAACGAGGTACGTACCTCGATCGAGGTACGTACTTCGTTCTGCGGTCAGTCCGCGACCTGATAATAAGTGCCACAATGCAATAACCATTCTCTTTAGTGAAATGTCCACGGTACTGATACACTAAGGAACCCAAACTTTATCGCAAGTAAGTGCGATCTTCGAGCAATACATGCTTCAAATGTCGCAGCAACTTACTCACTTTGTTTTTCTCCTCCGTGAGTATGGGGAATGCACGATGCTAAATAAGAGTGGCGGAATCAGTGGGTGTCGGGAAGTGGGAGGCAGCCAAGCTTGACTTATCCCCACCTGCTCCAGTTTAATGGCTTTGCATGATGATTAAATGTCAAAACGTGATTTTATTGGGTTATTAAGGATAAAATGAATCAATAACCAGATTTCATGCCTAACACAAAACTCTTTACCTCATTCATAACCGTAAACATTGCGAGTTGTCTGAGGCGATGGTAACATTCAACAACAACAATACCAGTAGTAATTTTCACCATTACATATCATGCGAGGTTTGTATTCATCTGTTCAAAGCTCGAGACAGATTAATCATACTAGTAAATTGTAACGCCGTATAACTGATGAACGAATTAGAATGTCTTTATGGAATATCGATATATGTTCACTTCCCTTTTTTACGGCCGTTTTATGTATCCAGACGATATCAGATTGTATTATCACTACAGCTTCAGTTGATGATTCGCTCATCTGGGGGAGTTAATACACTCGATCATCTGATTGATTATTGCACCCGTAATATATATGGGACGTCAGGCTGGATTACCACAGCATCTTCAGTTTGAATTAATTTATTTCTCACATCTGGGTAAGATAATGCCTCAGGTCTCATAGAAGCTTTTTGAAAATTTTCGTGTCCTTGCAACGTCGTTAAATATTCCCGTCGGCCTCTTCAGTTTGTTGATGTGACTAGTTAAGTGCAAAGTTATGTGGCTAACCTTGACATACTTAATGGGTCACATGGGACCATGTCCAATACCGCGCAATTTCATTATCTAATTACAATTGAGTAACAGACTATGTCTGCTGGCGTGTCTGACAAGCCAAACTCAGTGTTATACAAGGGTATCTTGGCAGAAGTGCTGTCAACTCAAGAGTTGGACGATGCGTTGGTTATATATGCAAACGGTTATATATTGGAACAAATACCCCTGCCCACAATGTTAAAAGTGACTTAACACCTGTGTATTTCCTTTATTTCTATCAAATCACTTGACAGCGCAGCAATATATTTTCAAGTTGTATTCGTCATATCACTGTTTAATTGTCTGTTTTGCAACGTTCATGTACTCATCCTATGCATTATATATAACCAGTAGATCTTATTCTTGGATACCTAATTAATGATGCACGTAGACTGCGCCGCTTTGTAGAATTACATGGTAATTGTGCTTTAACGTGAGCTTTTGTATACAACTATTGTGAATGAAACATTGATAAATCTGAACACAATATGGTAATGTTTTGATTATGTTTTTGATAAGCATCTTCGTACCATATTAGAAAGCGATATTCTTAGTAGTGTATATATAAGTATACACTAAATAAGACCTCAATTCTTGGTTAAGTTACAGCAGACAGATGTAGGACGATTCGGTGGCTGTCCTAACTCAGAAAGATCATGTAAAATGGAATTTGTTTGACCTATAAATCCCAACTGCAGCCGTTTTTGGGAAGAAATGATAGGAGAACAACGAACTCTTGGGCTCTTTTTTTATGATTGCACACTGCAAGTATATAAATGCACGTGTACCTACCAGCACGCCCTCACATTTATGTATTCAGCAATCATGATACCTGGTCACCATCGTGATTATCGTGTAAATTTGAGTTGATTAATCAAACAACTGTCACGTAGATTATCACTGGCACAGATAGTTTATATACAGGAAGGTTGTGAAAACGTAATTGTCTTTGAGACGAGTGTAGCATCTGTCGCTTGTTGTTCGTAATACTGCAGATGCACCATTAAGACAATTTGGCAATTCTTAGATGATGTAACTGTTACATTGATCTGAATATGAACAAACAGGGATAAATCTGTTGCGTGCATGCATACAGCCCACATTCTGAAAATCAATACGCTAGGGATTCCTTAGGAACATATATTAGAAGTGTGCTCAACAGCTATTATTTCTTAGCAGTGTTAACACAGTCGATGGGTATCTATGCAATATGTATATGTAATTGTGATAGTTTCATAATCGCCACCAGAAACAGCGAGATAAAAGGCCATGAATGAAATATATAGGCATCGTTCAATATATAGCTTCTTTTGAAGATAATTATCAACCAGCATTAAAGACAGATGAAGTATATCATACTTCAAAGCTTTCCCCTGAGCTCTAAAAGCGGAGAGATCTATTGCAATTATTATTAGAAGGTTTCATGTGAGTATATCTACATGTCAAATTGAGTCATGCAATTGCGAATGTCACACCAAAGTGTATTTCGATATCCAAATGACAATTGCTGTTGCGGAAATAAGCAGAGATGCCCTGATGTTTATCTCGGACAGCTGAACATTAATATGGAATTTCGTTTGTACAATGTTTAACCAATATTGACAGTGATCAAACCAATTTGCATCAGACGTCGTAAAAAATACGATTTGTCACTTCATAAGATGAATCGTCCGATTATATAACCAGTGCTGACATTTAACGGATATATGGTGTTCCGTGAGAGTGATCATGTGAGGGCGTGGTCATTCTGCGGCCGCAAGTGTTAATATACCATGCCTTGGCAAAGACAGAACAGATGAGTCAGTGTTATGTAACGTTGAAAATGAAACGAAGAATCACCAAGTCTTACAAAGGCTGTATTTGTTATGCTACATTAGAGGTGATATATATATATATATATATATATATATATATATATATATATATATATATATATATATATATATATATATATATATATATATATATATATATATATATATATATATATATATATAAATATATATGTATATATATATATATATATTTATATACATATATATATGTATGTATGTATGTATGTATGTATGTATGTATGTATGTATGTATGTATGTATGTATGTATGTATGTATGTATGTATGTATGTATGTATGTATGCATGTATGTATGTATGTATGTATGTATGTATGTATGTATATGTATGTAAGCATGTATGTATGTATGTATGTATGTATGTATGTATGTATGTATGTATGTATGTATGTATGTATGTATGTATGTGTATGTATGTATGTATGTATGTATGTATGTATGTATGTATGTATGTATGTATGTATGTATGTATGTATGTATGTATGTATGTATGTATGTATGTATGTATGTATGTATGTATGTATGCATGAATTCTTCCTTTGTGTTAGTGATACTGCTTCTTAAGGCAAATCTCCTTAAATCCCGCCATCGCGCAATTTACGTTGTGCCACAGTATCAAAGGGATGTCTGGGTGATGAATATAACTATTATACGGAGGGATAACAAATGCTAATCTGGCAAATAATGTTACCTAAATGTCTTCAGTGGTACTTATCTGCATTGAGTGAATCTTATATATGCATGTCTGGGTCTGATAAGCTAATTACCAGATAAAACGTCAAAGGAAGTAACGAGATAGTAGATCGTTGTTTCTTTGTCGATTCGGAGTGACACAATTCTCGTTGGCCTGTAGTAAAGAAGGTAAGCTCAGTCGATGGGTAGAGTCCGATACACTAATAATATATATAATTAAAAACATACCTACCGGCTTTGTGGGCCTGTTAGGCTGAAGGTCAGGCCCAATATTGTTAGATTGGTAGTCGAATATGATAATAAATATATGTCCTTCCTCGACCTGATGATTCAATCGACAATAGTTGGTGGTAAAACAACACACTGAGTGGTCAATTAACCATCCATTGTATTGTTCTTTGAATCCACATGGTTTGATAGCTGAAATCAGATGTAAGAGGCCTTGATGCATGCATGAGTATCATGAGCCTGTTTTCACTGACGTGACAGAAAATGAACTCGATGATCATCAGAGGTGTGCCGTAAAAACGCATTTAGTAAATCTACTTTTGTAACCCTAGACCTTGACTGACTTCAGTGCTTGCAATATTACTGCCTGCTACACATGTATTCCTTACATTCTTAACCATCGTTACTCACGATTCCTTGTCTTAACACATTGGTTATACGATTGGAAGACTGCAGATGTGATTAGGAAGAACTAAACTCATGACAATATGTTGACCGGTAGGATTTATATCCTGGTATTCTTAGTCTGACCTTCGCAATGTAAATTTTTAAATGTACATCAAACTATCAGAGAAGCACCGAGGAATCTATATACCCTTAGCACCAAAACAAATCCCATTATTATTGATCTATGCGTCATTGAGTCCAAATATTAGGCATTGACTTAAGACGCCCTTGGGAAATCATAATTACTCAAGTGCTGTCAAGCTGATGAATTGGGAAGGGGGTTTACCGCTTAAATAAATGCATGTGTAACGCGGTCGCGGAGCGCCGAACCGCTATCTACGTTTAGTAAGCGGATAGGCGCTTTGAAGCTTGGCATCAACGACCGAGTGCCTATGGCCACGATTTGAATAGCACTGACATGCAAGTGTGATATGCAATTTTAACGCTGGGTTTTGCAGGCTTTATTCTCGGTTGGTTTACCATATTTGTCAGGTTTGTGCTTTTGACATTCGGATAATGTTATGTACAATTTAGCATTAGATCTATACAACAGACATACAAAACTCGTTGTCGCAATTACAGGACAGAGAGTGCTCGCGGACGTGACACATACAAGACCTCTATGCTCTAATTCCTCGTGACATATAAAAGATATCCTTGTTCTTTCATTATATACAAATTGAGTCCCATTTGACGAAAGCGGCAGGCGATATGTAGCCGCTCGGTTAGAATGTTTCTGCAGTGTATCAAATGTGCTGAAAAGGACGCACCAGTAGCTATGTAATTTTAAACTAGTCAATTTAAGCGGCGAAATGGAAACTGAGCACGGGTTCAAATGGACACAAAGTACCAAGAGCGCTACCTGCCGAGCATGTTCGTGATCTGGTGCTACATATTTTTTTACTAATATATGAATATCCATATGGATTTAAATTCATAAGGGCTCATATCCTGTTGTGGAATCTGCAGAAAATCACATGGGTGTTAAGGTGACAAATTTAATTTAGTTGTTTCTCATGTGCGAGCTTACGAGATATAGTCATACGATAAATTTATATAACTTTACCGAAGATTGATAAATTATCTGTTACTAATGTGGACTGCTGTATCTGTAATGAAAATGATACAGCGATTAGTTTATCGACCAATTTCATACCCAAAATGTGAATCGATTATGCCCCAACTTTAAAAATACATTACCATTTGTATTGTGTAATCTTATAACCGCAAGTTCATGGTAAGCGATTATAGTTCTTGTGGGACAACCAGCATTGATATATGATGATTAATGTTCACTGATGAGAGGTTTTGTCTTTGATCTGTATGCGAATGGGCATCAATCCTGTGATCCTATAAGGGCAGGTTGCACAATGAACCTGACTGGTACAAATATAACACAACCTCGTAGCGATCAACTGTGCCCCACAGAGTTGACTAGTATAACATGATTAGATAAATGTCATTTGCACGCAAAACATTCGACCCTAACGACATTTGATATTGGCAATTTTATGCAATATCAATTTGAGACCTGTGGGGCAATTTGATGCCACTTGAAGTGACAGTAATGACAATAACATCAAACACAATCAACATATATCGATGACGAGCGCAATGAAAATTATTCATGCTAAACTTTCAAGTCTGTTTTTAGATCTAAAGCGCCCCTTTATGTAATGGGTAATTAAATAGTGACCTATTACTAATCAAAGGGACGGTCTAAATGAGATAATATGGTTAGGGTCGATTACTCAACGTATATGGTGACAAAATCCCAATTGGTGATTTTACTGAACTGCTGTAGGTAAAAGCAATAGAAACTGTTTTACTTGTATTAGGTGTGATTTTCTTATTTGTTTTTGTGTTATGAAAAGGTATACGGAATTATACAAGGGTTTTATTTTTCAGTTTTTAAGTAAACATTTGTGCAATATATTCTAGTCTGGTATGCTGCAAGCATACATGGCTTAAAAGACGTTGATACTAGAACTCATTGCTTGTATTGTTCATGCCATCAGAGCACATAAAGGCTCAGTGATAAATATACGCCTTTTTGTGTGAAATAATACGCTCTGGTATGCAGCAGAGCACCTTTCCTCTATGCTATATATGTCCTCTTTCAGAGCTTTATTGTTAGCCATTGTTTGTCTGAACAATGGCTGTAATATCCGCTCTGAGGCTTTAGACTATGCAAATGACTGTCTGCTGTAAACAAATTAATGAAAGCTGAGTGGGACGTGATGTAATTAAGAAAAACTACTCGCTTGGTGACACAAGCCCACAGTGAATAAACCCCAGTGCAATACCCTCTGATCAAATAAAGTGTCATTAGAGTGTGAGCTTTATAGTAATGCCATAATCTGCGGACTCGCCAAAATCTGCGGACTCGCCCTTGACAATGGCACCGTGAAAGATGGCAGTTACATTCCTTAAGTTGAAGAAGTTGAAGAAGAAAACCAAGGTGAGGAGGAAGAAGATGATGAAGAAGAAGAAGAAGAAGAAGAAAAAAAAAGAAGAAGTAGAAGAAGAAGTAGAAGAAGAAGAAGAAAATGAAGTAGAAGTAGAAGAAGTAGAAGAAGAAGAAGAAAATGAAGTAGAAGTAGAAGAAGAAGTAGAAGAAGTAGAAGAAGAAGTAGAAGAAGAAGTAGAAGAAGTAGAAGAAAGCGAACAACATGAAGGAGAAGAAGAAGAAGAAAAAGAGGACGACGACGACGAAACATCATATAGAGAAAAGGAAACATCATATAGACTCTCCAAAGTCATGCCAGTATAAGTGAATTTTGCAAAATGCATATCTTGTGTTGACGCCTGGAACAATTACAAAAACCTTGCTGTTTATGCATTTTGTGTAATGGAACAATCACGGCTCCTATCAATGATGGTTTAGAAATTAAATGTTATAAACGCGGGTTAGCACCTCGTCGGTTGCACGATTTTGAATATACAATGTAAAACGCAAACAGCCCCGCCACACAATAGTATGGAATTAAGAAACCCAAAAGCAAGCAATTGGGAGACATGTATTTGGTGGAAAATATGCGATCACAAGTGGTACGATAGTGTTTGTCTAAAATGTAATTTTAATGGACGAAAAAACCAAACCTAATGTAACCTCCAACAACACTTGTGGTCAGCCTACACATTCCAGTAATGCTATTAGGCCGTTTGATTATTGTTTATTTGAACGACAGAGGCTGTCGTTTTATCGGTTTATATCTGCGGCCATTAAGCACAATAAGTCTGATAACATATCACAGGCTCGTGGAGAGAGGTCACGTTCTCCTTGCCATTATCTT
>CM067348.1:32123856-32183711 GCA_034190875.2 Urechis unicinctus | reverse complement strand
CGTTCCATTATTTTTTTGATAATTACCAGCATTCATTTAAGGCAGATGCAATCAAATTACAGTATGTCCAGTGTTTAAGCAGAATCCCAGCGCAAAAATATAAACAGCCTGCACCTTAAAGCCAACGTTAAATTCTTAAAAGATCCGTCATAATTGGTAAATCGTACGGTTTTAATGTATTCTTGTATCAATCAGCAAAAGCATAACTTAGCCCTGAACGTAATAACACAACTGCATTTTGAAACAACTACTAAAAACCGTTGATATATATTTATCAAGTAATGAGTTGGCATAATTGAACATTTCTCTAAATGAGAAGCCATGCAGATTGCAAATGAATTAATCTAGCAATGATGTACTTTTGAAGGCAGTTACCATCTTTCAGATGTTTCTGCATCTGTTTCCATGGCTTGCACGATCCGGCTAGGTGTACCTGTGTAACACGGTTGCATATCTGCAAACAATAGCGCTTTGGTAAATGCATTTGGATAGGAATAGCTTTATTTATAGTATGACTCGTACTGCAGCCAATGCATGAATACGATGGCATAAGTAGAATCGACACTTTTGTATATTTATTGAAATCACTATCAGCAAAAATATACATATTATTATATATCCATATATATAGGTATAAATACATATATACATATATATATATATATATAAATAAATATATATATATATATATATATATATATACATACATATATATATACATATGTATATGTATATATATATAAATATATGTATATATTTATAATTATATATATATATACATATGTATGTTTATATATTTGTATATTTATATATATATATATATATATTTATATATATAAATCTCTATATATATATATATATATATATATATCTATATATCTATATATATATATATATATATATATATATATATATATATATATATATATATATATATATATATATATATATATATATAAATACTCGCAAGCTACCTAACGGAATATATTTTTCCATTTGTTGCGTTTGTGCTCCCTGAGTTTTATTGATGTTTATCATATCAGCCTCGTTAACATCGCCATGATGACATTTTATGCAAACATTAGGCCTAAATAATGATCGCATTCTACCAGTCGTCTTATTTAGATGTTCAAGCGAGTCAATCAATCAACCAACCAGCATAATGCCAACATTATACCACAGCGTGCTCTGATGTTGACAAATGTGTTGTGTTTAACTCGTCCTATAAATATGTGAAACATTGATGTGGTCGTTTATAAGCCGCCGTTAACTCACTATTGGTGTTGAGCTGTCAACTGCGCTTTGAAATATGGACTCATAACTCGAACATATTAGGTCGCTGAATATTGCCCCAGACGAGATATCGCATACAAAAAGCCGCATAATGACATTATTTGAAAGCTATAAATAAATCCGTGAGGGCTTCAGCTTCCTTGTGATGATTTATGTGGGCGTAAAACCGTTGTTTAAAGTGAGTTATCTTACGACCTTGGTGTACCCTTTAGGTGGCCTGCTTAGCGAGCACAGCCCAGCGAAAATTAATGTTGATGGTGTGCGTCATTGAACTCAGATAATCCTCGGTCAGGACTGTGGCTTATATTATATAGACTGTGAGCATCTTTCTTAAACTGGTAGATGCACTAATTTATATGCTAGTCTATATTTAATTACTGTGCATTGCCACGAATCGATCCCGACACAAGATAATTAAGTATCATAAAACGTTCTTTTTTATATTTGCATAATGTCTATATTTATCTGTTGGCGTACATTCCTGGAAATGGGCACATAAAATCATCGTCAATATTGAATTATGGGCAAACGACTTTTAAAGGCCAATAACAATCTTTATGATGCAGGCATCAGATTATATGCGATATGAAAGTTGACAGATGCTGCTATACATTCTCTAAAATTATTTCGCCAAAGCAGTCAAATACGTAAGATCATGTATGTTTTTATTGGTTTTAATGTTGTTACCAAACAATGAGTGTACTTCCTTTTAAATAGGTCATCCATGAATCACGTGGCAAGCAGAAACAACATGCAAATATTACTCAGCGGTTTTTAACCGGTTTGCGCTTTTACAATTGTGGTTAATAAAGCGGAGCATGAATTCGATTCCCTCTTAAATCACAGAGCATGTGGTGGATCGCCTTAGCAGTTTAAAGCGTAATATTGTTGAATGTTTGTGATTGTAAACTTAATCGACTACACGCAGCAGTATGCGATTAGAAGATGGTGGCTTATTGTTGAGAAAACATCCACTATCATGTTCCAATAACAGGTTATACCCCAGTCACAATTAGCTTGCAATGGGTTTGTGAGTAGTTAGCGACTGATTTCTAGGAATTTTCGGATAGGGCCGCACGAGAATCCTTGCAGCTACTTGGTCATTTTATGGCATCGGACGGGCATCGAGTTGTTTTGAAATTGCACTGCAAACCTAGTGCGGCGTTTCGCATCGCAAACTGATCGCCAATAAATCAGCCGATGTGTGGGCCAAACTTTTGACAACCCTGACAGCACAGATCATTTCGAGCTAAGGAGCAAGCAGCATAAAGAGAAGTCCAAGCTGACCCCATTGTATGAATTCAAGCTCAACCGATACGAGTACTTGGTGCCACACTACAGGGTCATGTCCTCGGTGCTCGGCTCGGTTAGCATCTGCAATTATTGGTGTCTCATTGTTCCGATTTTTACATAAACACTTTTTACATTGTTTGCTTTCTATTTGCTTAAACTTCAGGTCGCACAGCCAGTGTCCGATGAGGCAGATGAAGAAGTGGCATCCTCCATCGGGGTTTTGGAGGACTTGTAGTCGCCCCTACCCAAGCAGCTGCAGCACACCTTCCAGAGACCTGCATATGAATCTTTAGGATGAATATTCTTTAATGTACTGACTTATCATCTGTTTTTTCACTGTATATTACAACTAATATTTCATTCGGATGTTGTTTGTTTGTCGGCTGCAGACTTCGCCAGGTGTCAGGTCTGCCCCTCTTTCCATTAGCAGCTGGCAGGACCACCCATGGCCATCCCCCACAGCAGCACCTCCAGCCTGGGAGGGATGAACTATAGCGACCTGCTTGGTTCGGTCTCCCTGACACAGATCCATACCGCCATCGGCCGAACAGACTCGTTCTCAGAGGTCCTGACTGGCCTCTCCCGCCGAGACAGTGGAACGCATGCAACGTCGCATACCCAGTGGTATATCCTGGAGGATGAGGACTAGCGCTTGCGTGGACTAATCTGTAACACTTTGGTTGTTCTTTTTGAATATATTTCAAATACCATAAATGGCCTAAGTACCTTAAAGACAGAATAAAGAATAAGAAAAGAAATATATATATATATATATATATATATATATATATATATATATATATATATATATATATATTTCTATATCTATCATTATATATATATTTATATATATATTTTGTGTATATAAATATATATATAATAAATATATATATATATGTATATATATATATATTTATATATACATGTAATATATATATTCATATATATACGTCAATACATATATACATAAATATATATACGCATATACATATTTATATACAAATATATATAATTATATATATATACATATATATAAATATATATATATATTTATATATATATATATATATATATATATGTATTTACATAAATATATACATATATATGTATATACATATACATATAAATATATCCACATGCTGCAAGTTAACCTACTAGATTAAGCGCGATAGTTTAACTGATAAAGCACGCGACAAAATTGAAGAAACATATTTCATGTTATTGCTAATCAAAAGTAAAAGTCTAACATAAATACCTATTAATACGCACTGCCGCTGTTCCATAAACAGCAGTTGTCTAAAGATAAACACAGAAGGCACTTATGCTTGAGAACAGTTGCAGTATAAATCTTGAGCTATGGCAAGAAAAGCGCCATTAATAAAATATATTATGCGTCAGCTACCGAAATGACCGTAAGTACCCTTGCTGTTCTGAGCAGCTATGAAAGTCGTACTCCGAGTGCGGAATTTTATGATTAAGTTCATTGATCATGAGGATGAAAGCGCTTCAAAATTCAACATACGGAGCCATATATGTTATGCTTTGATCTACGTTGTATTATAACTTCAAGATAATTCATGCATGATAAAAGCAATATATTACAAGCTATCCAGCTGATGTTTTCCTGACATCAATGTAAATAAATCCACATGCAAACATTGGCCAGAGGACAACACATCAGATTTATAGCATATAAAATCGACTTTGTGTCGAAATATGTTGTTACATAAAAATATTAGTCAAACATTTATAAACAGCCAGAAGTTTTTATGAGCTGAATTGACTGATATCAGGTCTTAAGCAGCTTAAGGGAACGAAATTCCCCTTTAGCGTTTTCTGTGCTCCCTGTCGTAAATGAAAGTCATTTTTTTCTATGATACAGTGCGATTAGTTTTTGGCCGAATTCGCGGTGCTAAAGCAAATGAAGCTGCTGATCAGTTGAATTTAGAACCGACAGGAAGCAGACTTTTATCCAGATTGGTCTGCATTTCATCATTGTTGGAAGAGATGAAATACAATTTAACAGGGCACGGTCCAGTGACTCTCGTTTATGGTATCTTCAAATGTTGCTTTCAAATGTTGCTAGCAAATAAGCCACTCAGCGTTTAGGGGTCTCAATACCACTTATCTAGCACCCGTGTGAACCCATCACATTCGATCCAACTTTGTCGATGCGTCCGTTGGGACTCTATTGCATGGCAAGTTTATGCGGCTGAGTGATAACCTGGCTGCTATTTGCAAGATAAAACGAAACCATAGTACCAGTACCCCTTTTAGGCTGATTGTATCTTAATTTCTTAGTTTAACGCAGACAATTTTCAGGTGAAGTTTTTGTTTTAGCACTCCTTGCTGTTTATTACTCTAGGCCTAACTACAAAACTCCAACTTACAGGGGGTTAAATTACTGTATATGGCAGACAAGGACTGCAACATGCAAACATAGTGGCAATTGATATGGAATGCTGTGCTATGTACAACAGCCACTGCATTTAAAACAGTAACCAAAGCTCTTCCATACGTAAATTTACATTTTCTGCCTTCTTTAAATTATGCACTTCTTCTAATGCATTCTACCTGCTTGCTGGGCACTGAGGTGTGGTCGTTTGTCAACTGTCTGCAAGCTCCCACCTACGCTATCTATGCCTTCATTCGTACACACGGATGATACTTTGCTACATAGAAAATCTTATGATAGTCGGCTACAATGACGGATAAGATGGTGCCACTCTCTGAGGGGTAAGTGACAGCAGCAAAACAATAAACGATTCTTTGTCGCATATGAACAACTGTTACGTCGCTCAAATTGATTCTCAAAATGGTTGGTTGTTTTGAAGTAGCATACCAGGCTTTGGCTCAGTTGTACTCGCTACACGTTGAGCATTGTGATGTACAGTATGTTAAACAAGACAAAAACGGAAATACGTAAGAACAGAGGAGGATATATACTTGCATTAACCTCGAGAACCTGGGTATATGCAAACGATGCAATGGCGGCATAATGCATTGAATCAAGGTGCATAAATGAAATGGGTGTGGTAATGGCATCAGAGACATGCCATGCACGCTGTGTTTCTAGAATATAGATGGATTAAGCTACTTTCTGTAATGTTTTACTTATGTCTCTAATGAGATTAGGGAGATTCGACCACAATAAGACAACATTGAAGTGTAACTGGTAGAGTTAAACAGTTTATTAGTTAATAAACATATTATATCTTTTAAGATTTTAAATTGAAACTAAGGCGATTCATCAAATCATGGGTCACTCAGAACATATAAATGCCATAAATTGGGCAACCTATAAGTGCACACCTAATAATGAGAAAGCAATGTTTTTCTGTATGAAAAAAAAGATAACTTCGTGCGTAGATATCCATAGCAACTGACAGATTATTAAATACAGTTTGGTGATGCATAATTTAATTTTGCAGCACATGAGTTCATCTGTAATATTGGAAGGATTTACTAAATCACCTTAACAGTTTGAAATGATAATGTAAAACAACACTTTGTTTTGTAACATGTAGCTAGCTAGTTGAATGCAAAAAGTATGGTTGATTACGAACAACAAGTATGAATATAAGTATTCGATCATTCGAATTAATACGACATTTCATCATCCAGCTTCGTTGTATTTATTCCTTGGAGGCCGAAGTAGCTTCATATCCAGCCAATGGAAATCGACTCCTTTATCATTTATAGACGTACATAGCATGTTGATATAACAAAGATCATTTCAAAACATTACAGAGGCTGTAAATGATGAAACACTAGTTAGTTCAGGCCGTTGTGTGAACACTCAAGCGGATATTGGTATTCCAGAGTTCACTTGTTACAATACATTGAGCACGTACTGATTAAAACCTGAGGAAAAAAACGAGCGCAGCGTCAAAATGATTATGCACCGTGTTGCAAATTATCTAAATTCCAATTAACGTGTTGACAGGTTATATTGTAACCGATGCGCTCAAATAAAAACGAATTAGATCGTTCAGAATATATAAAAGTAAAACCGCCGAGTTGAATAAGTTTAAGCATCACTGATCTTAATTTATGATTGCGGTTAAAATAGGTGCGCCTTGCGGTTTGCGTCGTAAACTAATACTTTGAGCATTAATGAGCCCATATTTTTTTGTGTATCAAGACAATTAACGCAAGACTATGTCTGACAAGAAAATTGCAATGTGAAAGTATACACCGCTATGATGTGATACTGTTAAAGCACGAGGACTGGCATATTCACATTATACACTGTGCATTGTGAAGCTCTCATGCTGTGTTGAATAAAACTATATAGCTCATCTACATTTCTGGCTTGGTAAAATCAAGTTTGAGTTAGTTAATAAAGCAACTATACAAAATGGATTATAGTACGAATATGCAAAGCAAACGATAACGTATTTATATCGGGAAAAATGGCATATGCGCTACGATTTCCAAAGTATTGGCCCAACCCAGTCGTTACAGACAGAGCAAAGAACAATTATTTTGATGCTTACGTGAATGATTTTAAGTACTAACGAGAAGAAATTAAGTGTACGTTCGAGCTGTACCAGAGAACATCATATAAAACATCACAAGTTTGATCACAAAATATATACACAAATACTAAAACGGTTCATCAGAGACCCAAATGTAATTGCGTTGCCGACATTCAAATCCCGTTTGATCGTGATAAGCACTGCCGAAGATAACTTAGCACGCTTCATGCATACAAGCTATAAAAGAGACAGGACGCGATATACTTTGGATGATTGACCATCTACATCCTTTAATCAGACGACTTTGGGGCTAAAGCAACCCTCGAATTGTCGGAGTCTCAATCTCTTTAGCTACTGTCCCATTCTCCCCACGAGTGAGCGTATCAATGCTATACCACAGGTGGTCTTTACTTCAATGTAATACCATAACATTTAAATTACTGGTAAAACATAGGTCCCGTCTCACGATAGTTTGAGCTGCAGAGAACAGCATGAGCTCATTGACTCGGTGCTGTGACCACTGCTTCAGCTTCCAAAGTGTCATTGGCTTAGTCCAAATGAGCAACTTGCTAGTGGCTTAGCGGTTTGTACACCGTTTTACGAGAAGTATTGAGGGAACCGAGCAAGCACGACGTCTTATTTTAAGGTGTTCAAAACAAACGAGTAACAGAATACGCCTACCTGAATAGTGGGTTATCAAGTACTGTTATTCTCAGATGTACATATTTATTGGCTGTGGGTTGGTCGGAACACTTTGTCATTATAGCAAAACTGAAATCCAGTACAAATAGATGCAGTGCTATACTAACGAATCATGATTCGCAGCAGTTTATCAATAGCCATATCTGTGTTTGCAAATGTGTTCTTGCATTCACAGACGGTCGATTCCCTATGCTAAGCTTCCGAGCGCCGAGCAGCTTCTAAGCGTTAAGCAGTTATCTATATATAACAACAAGGTGAAACAGATGACTCCTGCAGTCTCACCTTTCCCTTCTTCTCCTCAAAAACTTTCATCCACTATTCCAGCATACATACCGATTAAGGTTTTCGAAGCTCATTCGAATCGCCCTGAAAATGGATTGGTTTTGTCAAAGCAATCGCTTATCATACACATTCCCGTGACATGTCGTGAGGCGAGCCAGCAAGTGTATAATGGGAGTCACAATTAAGTACAGACATGTCGCATTGCGTAAGGATAGATTAAATGCCTGAGTACACCGGTGAAACGATGTGCATCTGAGCCACTCGATGATCTCACTGTGTAGAGCTTCACGAGGTCAGTTGATGCCCAGATCCATCAAGCAGCTTAAGTTCTCATTAAAAGGAATGATTTCATTGATTGATGTATGCATTTATATTTCCAACAAACCTTTAAGGGAATCCTGAACAGCATCGGAATCTGAATACAGATACTCGCAGCCGTGAAATCAAATGCATTACGCTGATAAATCGATTTGCGCAGTAATTATAGCGCAGATTAAATTAGCGAGTTACTGACTATAAGATGTGGTTATGAACAGTAACGAATTTACAGAGGTAATAGAGTGAACATTGACGTAGCGTAGTAAACTACAAGCCATCAGAATGCCATGTTAGAAGTATTTTCAAAAAAACTTTCCTCACTCATTCGGTTGTGACATGGTCATTGGTAAACTGCAAGCGCGTAAAATATGTCCACAAGAATTGAATAAGGCGTTGAGAGAATATATGTAGCAAAACCGCACTGCTGGTATGTCGGCTACATAATGGTATCACACTTATAAATAGTTTTTTTGTTACAGAATGTGCATCATCAAGTCGCATGCAAGGTATTTACGTTTTGCCGCAGCGCAATTGCGGTTTATATAATCAACTAACAGGCCACCAATAACGACACAGAGAGAAGCGCCAGTGTGAGTAGTCGCTACAAGTATAAAATAAAAACACAGCCAATAGTATATATGACCTCTAGCCCATTTTACGGCACCTTGCGGGACTGATATTTGAAGCCCTGATGGACGGATGGATACATTTTAGCGCGGTAAAAGTGTACGGCAAAAACATTATTTAAATAGCTTCCAAACAGGGAAACATTACGCATGTTGTATAAGAGATCACGTGACACCTTAATGCTTCATGTAGGGAAGGCTATGATGATGCAGCTTTTCAGATATATATGCTCGCTTGATTACATAATGATTCCGGCTGTTTGAAGAAGGACCCAACCAGATGGCTTATCAGTTACTATTTACGTCTCACAACCGCTATTAAGGCAACGCATTAATGGTGAATGTTTCTGTAAAAACCAAACGCTTAGTAGAACAAATGTTTGTGTGTTTTGTTCAGTTTATAGAGGGATGTTCTTTCGGGAGGTGAGGGCTAAACGGCTTGTATTTGGGTGAGCTCATGGCGAGATTAGCATAAGTTTACTGATGGCAGCAATGGGAACTATTGGCCACTTCTCTCTGAATATCTTCTGATGGCTAGCTAAGTGATCTTTAACTTGATAGCATGCCTCTGGGCGGATATGGTAAGTGGGCCGATCCAATGATGGAGTGATCTACGAGTCTTACAGTTACTTTCGCGTCCAGACAATAGTTACGAAAAACAACAATGATTCATTGAACCAAGCAGCAACCTCTCATAGATGACACCCATCACAACAGCCATTGAAGACTACCTATGATTCCTATGCAGTGATGCCAGACTATCCCGGTTACACAGACAGCACAGCTAATAGTTATGCAGAGTCAGAAATTACCAGTCTATAACAAAATGACCACCGAACAGTTCTTCTAAAACTAAACTTCTTTAACATCTGTCTTAAAATACGATAAATAAATGTAATATTTCTATTCCCTTGGAACGACAAAATTGCAGCAGACCTCAATATTAATCTAGTGTAGAAGTCTATGCACACTGTCACGCAGATTCATCGATAAAAAAACGTGCATACAAACAAGTTACGATGCCAATAAATATTATACAAGTGAGTCTGTTGTAAAGTCTTCGCACAAAATTGACATCGGAAAAGCGGTGAGTACAATAGCACTTTAGGTTAGTGGTTTATCTGTACGCAAAAACGCAATTAGTGCCTTCAGGTTCCTAGTTCAGAAGTGCATTTCCAGGCTTTCATTTCCGCTCATCGCGTAAATGGTGTACATTGTGATCTTTTATGACTTAAGTATAAACTTGGTGGTATTTCCATCGCATACAAATTAATTGAGAATCTAGAGAGCGAATGGCGAATGCAATGATGCACATATTCTACAAATATTCGTGAAAATGTCTTATAGTAGTTATAATGGTTAGGAAGATGCACCAATAGTATGGTGAAGGTTGGTGGTAGAAGCACAAATATTAAGCATTCTTGTTGTATATTTCAGCATGTGTAATCACCATTCCGTAGCAAATAATGTGCCCCCTGGTAGAGCTATTGTTTTTACCCTTCATCATTCAGATGATATCAGCCGTATCCTATTCAATAAGCTGATGTCTGCGATAAATCGATCTTCAGTGGATGCTCCTGAATAAATTAATTTATTGTCAGTAAACCTTAAGCAATTCAAAAGGCATCTGTTAGAAGCGTTACATGGAATATCATTGCCAAGAGGCACTATTTATCCAAGTCGTAAAAAAGCCATCGTAATGGAGCACAAAATAACACAATTGTGTATGCTATTTATTCCTAGGTCAAATGATTAGTGATAATGATTCACTATGATCCAACCATACCGCTGTTCGATAGAACCGTCTGACCATAACGGACTACTGATGCTGGTCTATATCATGTCAGCTTAATTTGGAATTGTGACGGCAGTATAAATTGCGTGGCATGATGGTGCCCCCGCAAGTTCGCTTCACTAGCTGACCTGTAATGTGCTTACTTCGTCCTATAAATCTGTGATTCATGGATGTGGACATTACTAAGACGCAGTTTGCCCACTCTTTATGGTGAGCTATCAGGTGCACATTATAACATGGAACGCAGGACCAAAAGGACTTTATTGGGAAGCAATCTACATAACCCAGAGGATTGCAGCTTCTGTATGATGATTAGTGTGGTTGTTAAATCGTATTTCATGAACATGGAATCATATGTCCTCAGAGGGCCTGCTTAGTAGTGACGCTACCCTGTTGTCCTTACAACTACTGCTCATGGTGTGCGCCACTAATATTCAAATGAATATTTGTGACTCACTATATATTTCGTTTGACTCATATTACCCTTTGTCCTATAATAATAGCGGTAAAATGATAGGTGTTGTGCACCGCATGAATACTGTGCAGGGACTCACTCGTTTTGATCTAGTAAGAAGACAATTTGGATTAACAAAACGTCCTTTGTTATATCTATATGATGCTATACTGATTTTTCAGCGCTTTTGTTTCTGTTAAAAGGCGAATAAAGACCATCGGTGGTGCGGAATAATGGCTGCATAGCTGTTTTATTATCATGTTGTCATCCTGCTATAAAAGCAATTAAGAGAGTTAAAGGGAGATCCAGGCCCCATCCCAATAGCTCAAGAGTACTCTTTAGAGCATCAGAAAAAAACCAATCAGCAATTCATCCTCATCCCTCATATTTTGGTTGAGAGAAATATTTTCATTTCGTAAGGGATAAATACGTTGAGGGACATATTACAATCGCTATTCCTTATTATGTTTATTAATTCTGCATTTGCCGGAATGGTCCATACTAAGCATATACATCAGTTTAAGTGTACACCTGGAAAGAATATTGTTTATAATTCGCTGATTAAACCAGCAGCTGCATTAACAATTGTTAATGATATTAACACTCGGATGGCGTGCAAAACGTTGTACTGTGTCGGTGGTCGGATAAATCAAGCCGTCCATATATAAGGCTGACACCGAATAAGTTTTACCTGATGCTTTTATGATCAAAGAAGTCTTATTGGCAAATCACAAAACAAGGGTAGGGGTGGGGTTTGTACATCTGGCAGCCATCTGGGCGTGATTGTTACTATCCTTGACTTGAGCAACCAGAGTCGCTATCCTCAAAATTAAGACTCATATTTCATGTGCAAAGCTTGCCATCAAACCAAAATTATTTAACCTATACACGACCTTGAAAGTTATAACTATATTGCATGAATGATGAACAATGAAAATATATTGGCAGTTTAGTCGAATGTAAACTGAAATATGGGAGCTATCCCTATTTTCAGTGTGTGTTAAGGTGAACACAAGGATCAATAAATTTGGACGTGACGATTTTTTTAACGTAGATAGTTAGTGCCGTGATCTGATTCAACGGCGATTGACGCACCAAGCCATTACACTTTGTATGACTTACGGTTGCGTATCGTCCCAGCGAGGGCGAACTGACCCGGGGGTGAACTGTCCCGGGGCGAACTGACCCGATACCACTCCCCCTCCCCCACATTTCACGAAAAGAAAATCAGATATTATTTCTGTTTTAACACATACTGGAATTCTGAATTGGGATTCACGGCAGATCATTATTTTCACTTTAGATACCCACTTTTGCGTCACAAGGGACTATGGTACGCTGACAGTCATTGTATCGCTATCCTTGTTGCATCGCCTCGTGACAGGTTAATCAGGTGTTTAACTTCATCAATTCTGTGGGTTAAAAAGCTTTTTCTGCCATCCAGCATCATAGAATATATGTCAACTTGTTTGCAATAGAGGTGGCAGGCCATAGGTTTTATTGCTCCGACTGAAGTCAGCAAACAGATGGCGCAAATGCAGTTTATTAACCAAATAATGCACGACAAGCCAAGCTTTACAGAAGCCAGATCAACAAGAGGTCAATCTGTGCAGCAGGTTATACTATTCTAGGATAGTATTTCATGTATATCATGTATATCATGTTTATCAGTATATCGGTGGTCGATTCAGAATTTAAAATAAGGTGAAAATTGCATATTTGTTCGTAGCATTAATATATATATCAAATTCAATGCCATGATTGCGACATATTTAGCTAGAAAATATTACTATGTCTGGGAACAATTGTGCCAGAGTTACATAAATGAGTCATGAGGGTTCTTTCAACTGCAGAAGTTCTATGTCACATATACGCCAGTACTTCGTACATGGGTCATGGAGTTGGTGGAGGATGCAGCAGAAATCACGTCACGATCCCGTCGGGCATCAACCGCGTCCTTACACCATCTTTCTATAGCTGAGTCTACGAACTGAGCCCGACAACCACCACAACCCTCCGGTGCACCCACAATAACTCTTACAATGCATTTTTTAGGGTTTCATTAGCAAACATAGATCAGGAGTAAACTTGTCCAGGCTAGAAAGAAAGTTAATGAACAGTGTCGTTGGCCACAGCTTCCATAATATTTGTTATTATACCCTCAGCATCACGGCGCCTCTGCGGCATCTATGGGTCGTTCTGTCAAAGGTTGTAGTCCCACAGCAGTGAATGTTGGTGTTGTCCCTTTTCTGTACGTGGCCGCTGCGGCATATTTCAAAAGTTCTATCAAACGATGTGTTTCCGCAGCATCTGTACTTCTTGTTGCGCTTTGGGTTAACGACTCCCGCACAGCACATTTGGCTGTTCAAGTTCACGGGGGCAACATCACAGCACGTGTGATGAGCCAGGTCCACACTAGGCAGGAGGCTAAACAACACCCTCCTCACAGCAGATGCCCATGGCTGGGTCGTAGACAACGTCGCCACACATTTGCTGACCTATGCAAAAATTATGAAAAATCATGCAATAAGTTTAAAAATATCCCAAACAAATGAAATAGATAGTGCAGTAATAATTGTGACGATTTATAAATTACTAGCTCAACAACACGTCCGGAGAGAAATCACTTTTAAACATATAAGCTTAACGTTCTCAATTGTATATTACTGAGAAACTGTTTCCAGATTCTGGATCAACACAAATACAGCTAATCAGCATATGTGAAAATAACTACCTTCTACCGTCGTGGCTCAGGAGACAGTCGTAATCCTATCTGGAAACGAAGATGTGACGTTCAACGGCGAACACGTTTTTTCTAAGATGGACTGACTGACACATGACTGTGTTCTGTTATCATACCAGAAGCCAGCTGGGCATGGTTGTGACATTGCCTGAATACAACCAAAACATACATGGAACACAGCACAGTTCTCGGGATCAGGGATAGTAATGCCTCGAGCTACTTTGGTGCAATCAGTCGAATCTGAACACATCCCCTGATAATAGAAACACATATTTGTGGTCCACAATGTTTGAATATGTCAAGATTGCACATCCCTACATACACCGGGATGTCAAGCACTGGGCGGGTACTGCGCATGTGCGATAGCGTAGGGGTGCGATACCACGCTTATCCCACCACGCAGACCCTTCTCCATGAAAAGGTGCTTGTCATAGTCGGTTATGGACTCAGGCGAAACTGCTGTGCTCTTCATCAGTGCATCCAATGACAGTCAAGAAATGGTATAAAGGTGGGCTGGGTCCAGACCGTACTGCTTCAGACAGGTCATGCGGAATATCTCAAACACATCCGCCAGAAGCAGCATGTCTGTGCGTAGGTATAGGTCATGGTAGTCGCCCATATTTGTCCACCCAAACATGTCCCAGACTCTGTTCATGTTTAAGGTTGCCAGCAGCCCTGCACCGACAGCTTGCTGTAGAAATTCTGTATATGGGCTAGCGGAGCATCCAACTTATTCCAGCAGTCTATTAACTCATATGGGTACAATCCCTTGCGCAGTAGCAGCCGGCGCATCATTTCGTCGGGCTCATACTTAGCTGTTACTGCAAAGGCGTCTGGGTTGTTTACAGATACTCACTAATCAAGCAAGGCCAGGAGAAAATATGCACTATCAGTGAAGCGTAACTGACCGAGCAATAAGGATATGTATTTCTCCATGTTGTTTGGGATGCAGTTGATTTGGCCTTCCACCTTGCTAATGGCCTGCATCAAGAGGTGGGAGTCATAGCATAGTAAACATGGAAGATTAATTGATAGCAGCCGAATTATTTTCAGGCTGTATACGAAATAAAACGACACGTTGAACGTTGAGTGTTTAAAAAAATGCAAAACTGTTACGTGAAAAGTATACAAGTTAGTACTAAGTACATGATAGAGGAGATGAAGTCGGCGTTGCCCAGCAATAGACACGCCCGCTGAGGCACGTCCCACGGCGAGTTCGCCTTCTGCATCACCGCTATCGGCCCGATCCAGACCAACAACTGAAACATTCACCAAAAGTTTCAGACAAGATTGTGTTCAAGATGAAGACAAGATTTCCTCCCGTAAAGATCCCATGGTAATGGTGCAGAGGTGCAGAGGATCAAGATACCATATAAGGCGAAGCAGTGGAGGCAAATTCAAATATTGAAGGTACATTTAAATAGTTGAGATGCTGAACTAATAGGGCTGATATAACTAAATTTTTCACAACGAGCATGATTAATTACGGTTAAAGAGCTCGAATTTGACAAATGAGGGATGCAATTACGGACTGCTATGTAAGCTTACGGGCAAAGATGAATACAATGGAGCCGAAGATCCACCCGCAGCAGCAATACACAACACAAGAGAAAGCGATATGTGTCACAAATGACTGCTGTGGAGTTGGCGACGTCTGTATCACCATGCCGGTGGTGTTTCCGGTGGTTTGTTGCTGTGGGGCCCCAGATAAACCTCGGTAAGCCCTGGGGCTGGTGGGTCATCATAACGGTCGATTAACCTATAAATAGATTGGCGGCCGTGAAACAAGTGCACAACAAGGTGTGAACTATTTAAAATGTAGGAGAGTTATAGTGCGGTAAGCATGAGAGAACTTATTGCTTTATTAGTGGATGGATATGTAATATACAAGAAATGAGATAATGGAATTTAATAAAGTGTATACAGGAATGAAGCAATCACACCGCAATATGTAGATAAACACCACCCTACAATACAGGGGTCAAAATAGCAGGGTCTGGTTATCATTGCCCCCTCCAAAACATTATGTCATTACAGACAGAAGCGTTATTACTCAAACAAAATTGGTCCTGTTTCACAGTAATTACACAAGGCTCTCACAAAAGACGACGCATTGCACCGCTAATAAAATGACGGCAAGTAGTATAGGTAATAGCGGTTCGAGCACACCCCCCCAAATAGAGACCCCTAGCCACCGTCTCCTTATACTTCTTCTGATCATTGTGATACACCTGGTCATACCTTAGCAGGTCTAGGGGGCGATTCTGCCGCTTTCAAACATTTTGCTTTAATGTCACTTTTCATTTGACTATATTTCAGGATCTCGACCGAAACGAGCTTGGTCAGCCGCCTACTGATGAATTTTCCAGCAATTACAAGTAGTCCACAAGCGGCTCCAGTAGCACCCAACACTGTGGCAATAGGAATGGCAACTATAGTAGACATTACACCTGCACCACTTGCGCCAAGACACATACCCACAGCAACTAAAACAGTGTCTACAGCGTCCACTGAGTTTACTGCACATCTATATTTTTTGTACATAGCACCATATTTTTCAATTTCTTTCTCAAGGTATTGCTTCTTTAGACTGATCTCATTCAGCCGATAGGAGTGCCCCAGATCACATGGAGGAGGCTCCGGATTTAACGGTGCAGTCGTTGGTTGTTGTTTCATACTGTTGTTATAGGCACATACGTCTATAAGTCAAGTTCAATTAGGAGTGATACTACAGTACAAGTCGCCACTCTGTTTGGAGCGGCTGTATAAAAGTTAATAACGTTGCCTTGTTCCAGCTGTAAAGGCTGGACTAAAGATATTACAACAGCCTGTTGGTTAGCTGGCTTACTTATTCCTACCGATTGAGTTGTCCCATTTATAACAGGAAACACTGCTATAGCACCAATACCAGCGCCCGCACCAGACGACAACCCCATACGAAAGATATTACCATTGGATAACATGGTATATCCACAACTTAAGTCTAGTGAGTCTTGACCCCCATCACCAAACGACCACTTATATCCTCTGCGAAGGGCACCACTTGCTTCTGCCCAAATAGTAATGAAATGTTTCGTTTGGGAGCTTATGTGTTCTCTCAGGTCCCTGCGATGCTGTCTGTGTCTCTCATCAACATACTTTCTATTAGCAGCATCCGTTGGCGATATTGGGTCTCCCAACTGAACAATTTTATTATCTCCCATTTCAAGGTCTCCAGTCATAGTACCGCCACTTTTATCCATTTTTTGTGAGTCTACATAGGTCTTTGTTGCATATTTGGAGAGATTGGCGCCGCCCTGATCCGTTTTCAGTTGAGTTCCATAAATACTCGCCTTTATTGACATCTTGTAAATTGAAGAACAACGCCAATAGGAAGGTCGTGATCGTTCAATAAAAGTCCCTTATTATCTCTTATCTGAACCTTTAACTCATTCACGGCTCCTGTACCAACACGTTTTGACACAGGATTAGCAATGTTTGTGGTTATGATATCACCAAAAGAGCAGCCCCCACAACCCACAACTTCAAGAAGCGTAGTGGGCGCACCATCAAGTATGTTGTACGTGGTACTGACTTGATCGAGGTGGACATAAAGTGGGTTAAAGATGCTAAAGTTCACGGGCCTGTCGCCTTTGTGAAGACCTGAAGGAATCCATCCTCCACCCAGACCGGTATCAAGACCTAATATTTTTAACACACCGTCGTAAAGACCCAGAAGGAATTGAGAGGGTAACAATCCCAGTTGAATCATCAACCTCCAAACTAGCACCTAAAATATCCCGATTTATATGTTCAAATTCCTCCTGTATATGCTTGAAGCTCCAGAGGCCAGGCGGGAGACTGGAACGTTTTAACCCCCCTGGCCCAGAACTATCTGGCAGCCATAGAAGGGGCACATCTGATTCAATGTTATATCAGCCTACAGTATACATGATTGACCTAAGACCTACGTATAGATCACCTGCACTAATGTCAATAGGATTTTGCAGGGACACAGCGTCGCCGCTTTGAACATTAGCCAGAGTGTGATACATAGCACTATGAATAAACAAGCCTTTAGTTTCAATAGAAAAGCTACATATAAAACGGGTGGGGTGTATCCAGCCCCATATGGTGCGGGAGATAAACTAACCCGACAAACAATTCAAGTTGTTCACAATGGCGGTACATTTACAGCAAAGTTTCCTGATCTATTCAGTAACTATAAAGTGCCGCCGGTAACAGCGGACAAAGTAGTAAAAGACTGGTTGACAAATCCAATGCAGTTTTGGCAGAACCAGTTAAACTTTGCAGTGTGGTGTGTAACATCTGGCTGTGGCGTGTCATCCCACGACCACCTTGAGGCTGGGATTCCACTCGTGAAAGCTCTCTACACCTTTCACCTTTATTACACAGTGCGTCGCCTATTAGCAGAACTGCAAGCGACTCTACCTCAGGATCATGCCTATCACCTCTATAACAATACATATGACAAGAGGGCATATGAGAGACTCTGCCCTAACTTTGGTGTTCAACCAAACACAGACTGGCGCCAGAAGGCAACCGTAGCTAATAGTGGCCTTGGTATCTTATATGCACATGATGCGTATGGTTACGGGAGTGTCGTCAAGGTTGCTGGTCGAAACGTTCGTTATGACCCTACACAGATAGCCTTTGAGGCGGAAAAGGATACAATGCCAGGTTTTGCCCGCGCGAGTAACCTACAATCCTTTCAGGAGAAAATGGGTGCTGTTCTACATCTAGCACAGGGACCTAAAGCAGACAAGGCCTGGAGTACCTTCATACTGGACACGTCTGAGGGCTTTACACAGACCGGCGTTGAGCTAATTAACGACAGCATTCGGACCTATGTCTGGGCCATTCTTAGTGCTCAGGCGCAGACCCGCTCAGAGATACTAGGTGTTGGAACGTCCTTTGATGCCCAAAAACAATTTCAGGCTAACGTTGAGGATGCCATCAACACCCCAGTGGATATTCCTTCATCCATCCGACGGTATCAGAACGTCCTTCAGAATGCCTCCTCAAAGGTTGATTATGTGTTTGGAACGGGCCTGTACATGGCTCCATCGGATATGAGCCTCGCCATTGGAAACTTTGCTGGGTACAAAATCTGATTACTATTGAAACTGAGGAGCAGCAGATCGGCAGCAATACTGATGTCAACGCGGTTGTTGCTCTTCCACACCATCTTGCTCTGTCACGGCTTCAGGGCCCCTCATTTCTAAATTCTCTGCGGCTTTAGCAGCTGCTTGGTCAACGCCTTGGAGGGCTGTTGCTTCCTTTTCTGACACCACTTGTGAGGACCACTCAGTGAACCCCAAACCATCACGGACAACCTTAGCCCCCCCTCTACTTTTACCTATTGTTCCAAGTGAAAGCGGGGCTTTAGTACGATAATTTATAATACTTAAGTCAGGGTAGTTTTTCAAACGTAACTGTCCTCTAACAAGTTCAAACTTTGTACAATCGCGGCCGAGGGCGGGTGTGTGGCCTTTTTCAGCTAATGCATCGTAATAATCATCGACAGCGCCTATAACGAGTCTGCCTTCCGGTGGTATAGACCGATCCATCCCAATGTCCCCTTCTGTAACAGGTGGGAGAGTGGCCTATGGGAGAGTCTCCTCATCATCAAAGTTAGTATCATTCCTCTCCCATCCCCCCTCCTCCTCTGGGTCGTCAAATGCTGGGTTATCAAACTCCATATCTGTGTGTTAAAGATATAATTGTAATTAAACATTCAACATGACGAGTACTTACGGACGCAAACTAAACCCACAACGCCGGATACGTGAACCCCTTGGGGTAAAGGGCGTGCGACAATCTGTAGTCGTTACAAACAATCCAAGCACAATTGACCAGAACCAACAACTGCTGGTTCGCTTCCCCAATCTAGGCGCAGACGACGTCATTGTCCCAGGGACAGCACGGCTGGCCTTTACAATCACGCTGACCTTGACTGATGTTAACCGCAGTGTTGTGCAAAACCTGGGTCGCGCCGTTGTTAAGAAATTGACAATCAAGATTTCTGGCAATGAGGTCATGTCTATTGATGAGCTCTGTACCACGGTGTAGTTGTTTCTGGTATTTCAATAGGTTATGCCAAGCTTGCTGAGATGGCTCTGGGTGGTGGGGTGCCACGTCTTGATTTCACCCCACGGGACCTGGTTATGGCTGTTGCCGATGTATCACTAGCTATGGCCACAAAGGATATGCTAATTAAACAAGGAATCTTACCAGTTGATATACTGAAGTAATGACCAGTAATGGGGTGCTCTTGTTAACGCCCTTGCATTCTCTGGGAGCAACTTTTTATTCTCTAAATTACGAGGCAGCCAAGTGGATGCGGAACGTAAACGCCATGATATGGCAATCGAGCAGCTTCAATCTGCTCAGGCAGCATGGGCCAAGAAGAGAACTGAGCACTTAGACTACATCAATGAGCAGCTGCGTCGCCAGGGACATACCGAGCATACTTTTAAGTATGCGGACGAGGCTATGCGTGAGTACTCCCTGATTACAAATAAAACCGTCGACCCGCTGGGCTCTGAGCCGCAGCTTTCAGACTTCTACGAGCCCTCAGATGAACAGAGGGGACGTGATGTGGCGTTCATTATACTGGGTATGGCTGCGAATGGGCTGGTTGCATACATGCTTGCTAAGTAGGTCATTTGGAGACTCGAACGTTTACTGTATATGCATCGTCACATGCAAAAGATCTACTATAGTCCTAAGGGCTACTGGAAAGGCATTACTGCTATCAAGAAGCTTGCAACAGAAGCGAGGGTTTCTGAGGAAGTTGCCAGGGGGTGGCTAACAAAGCAAGCTATATGGCAAATCTACCTGCCAGTGCCAAAACACATTCCCAGGCCAAAGTTTGATGTCCCTGTCCCTAATGAGGTGCACCAAGCCGATCTCTTATTTCTTCCTCATGACATTGTGAAAGCGCCGGACTTACAAGTATGCCCTAACATTGGTTGATGTGGCCTCGCGCTACAAAGCGGCTGAGCCATTGACTGCAAAAGAGGCTAAGGAGGTCGCAGGTGCACTTGAGAGGATATACAAACGAGGACCGCTGCATTGGCCTAAACTACTTCAGGTGGACCGCGGACGAGAGTTTATGGGTGCAGCGAATCAGCTGTTAGTAAACATGGAGTATCAGTCAGGCGTGGCCGTTTGAATATCCATCGAGACCAGGGTATAGTGGAACGCTTTAACCGAACCCTTGCTGAGCGACTCTTTGGTCACCAGTATGCCGTAGAGTTAAGGGATACTGGAAAACGATCGACTGAGTGGGTTTCTCGACTGCAGGCTGTAGTCTCTGCGATAAATAATGAGGTGACACGCTTGACTGGAAAAAAACCTAAAGATGCTATAAAGGCAAAACGAGTTGCACAAAAGCCCTCTGCAGTCGTACCAGGGCACCCTCTGGGGGTCAAAGAGCAAAAGCTTCCCTCTGATGTTGGCGTTCGCTACCTCTACCAGCCTGGTGAGGCAGAGCAAGACCAGCGCCGGCGGGCCACTGACCCTGTGTGGTCACTCAATATTTACCGGATTGGAAGCTCTGTCACTAAACCTGGTGAGCCTGTACTATACTATTTGTTGGATGGACCGCCCCGTGGCTTTGTTAAGGAGGAGCTGCTTGTTGTGCCGCCCGATACCCAGTTACCACCAGACGGTATTACCAATTAAACAAAAGAAAGATCGGTAGTAATGGCAGCAACTGGAAAGTGTCCCTGGATTCTACTTGGAAAGAGAGACCCCTGAGGCAGGCCCTGTAAGATTGAATTTTGTGCAATGCACAGGTTTAAGATTAAGCGGGGGATCGTAAATCGACTTTGTGTAGAGTGCCAGAAGGGCATTAAAAATAACCTAAAATTATGTATGGATTGTGGATACGAAAGGGTTAACCACAACCTCATGAGGAAGAAGAAGATGCTTGAGGGTAGGAAGGCCCGGATGGCGGCTCACGTTGAGACTGGTATGACTGAGGAAGGCGTGCTAGATAAACCTTCTCAAGCTAGGAAGACCAAGCCCCCACGTCCGCCGGGGTGGTGCCGCTCCCAACCTTCAGGCCAGGAAGACCACTCCCCAGGCCACCAATATAGCCGGCATATGTGAGAAGGTGGATGACCTCCTGATTGTGGAGGGGGTAGAGGGTGAGGGAGAGGTGTCCAACAGTTGTGCGGGAAGTTCACCATCACCCCTCAGTGGCCGGTCGGAGGTGGAAGATGTGGATACTCCCACAGTTGAATACGATACACCCTGTCTGCCGGTGGTCCACGCCGAGTGGTAGGCCTGGGTGTGCCCGTAGGCCAGGGTGTGTACACCACCCGGAGCTATCCATCGCTTTGTATCAAAGGGGGATAGAGACACCTTGTTGACGTGCAGCCAATATATCTTGTGACTGTCACTTCGGAGCATGTTCATCCAATGGCGGAACCGCTTCTGGTCGAACAGCGACTCAAGGTATTGGGCGTGGCGCAGATGTTTCTTGACCACTACCTTTTTTACGCCCTTTGCTTTCTTGATTTCCTTCCGGGTCGACATTAGGATGGAGTACATCTTTGGGCGCAGGCCTACATACTCCCTGATGGGTACACCGCCGCACTTGTCCTTCATCTTTCCTAGAACCTTCTTGTTCTTGTTGCTGTGGAGCGGGTGGGCTAGGTCGTAGTTGCTGGTGTCGAATAGGTCACTGTCTTTTTTCATGTCGGCGTAGATGTCTGGTGCGCGGATCTCCAGGAGGAGGGAGTCGGTGTCAGTGTAGAGTAGGTTGAGGTCGCGGCCATACCAGGGCTTCATGGTGTTGTAGTAGAAGTTGTACATGAGGTGCTTGGACAGGTCGAGTATGCACATCCCCACATAGACTGGGCGGTTGAGGACCAGGTGGGCCTTGTGGATGTGGATGGCAGCCAGGTCGTCGTCGAATATTTTCTGGCGGGCGAAGGCGGGACTGGCAATGAGCTTTCTTATTTTGTTGCTGTCTGCAGCTCGGACCAGCTTCACGTCAACCTGCTTGCGGAGGTTCTCCATAGTCTTGCCGAAGAGTTTTTCATTAGTTTGCGTAGGTCCTTCTCGAAGTCACTGGTTGCTGCCTTGCGGAGATCTGTGTTCTTCCGGATGTAGGGTTTCATCCAGGTGCTTTGGGTGAAGGATAGGGCGCGGTGGATCTTGGTCAGCCTCATCCCCAGGGCCAGATACAGTTTGAGGTTCCTGTAGTGGAGTACGTACTTCTCCTTATTCCTCAGGTTCGGGACCAGCTTCTCGACTCCGTGGCCGCCATATTCGTTAAGGAGGTTTCTCTGGTAGTCTGAGAGCCACTCGTTCTGGACAAGTAGTCGCTCTGGGGCCAGGGGGTAGTCGTTGTGGTCGTCGTGAAGCTCAGCTGGATACTCTAGGTCGACCTCAAGGATGTACCCAGTCTCGGCATCATCTGGGTGGGTGCGGACTATTCTGGAGAGCGACTCTGACCGGTCCACCCACTCAATGCTTGAGGTAGGTAGGGCCTGGCTCATTGCCCATCCATAGAGGTTGTTAGCGTCGAGGTATTGGATATAGCTCGTGGGCTTGTCCTGATCGAAGTCTCCTACGTAGGGATTGTTTGCCTTGGCGTGGCGCCGCGAGACCATACTTATTCCTCCACGCAGACCCTTCTCGATGAAGAGGTGTTTGTCGTAGTCGGAGTTAGAGTTTTACCCCTGTGCTCTTGAGTAGAGCGTCCCACGAGAGGCCTGGGCTGGTATAGTAGTGGGCTGGGTCCAGGCCGTACTGCTTTAGGCTGGTCTTCCGGAAGGTTTCAAACACGTCGGCTAGGAGGAGGACATCTGTCCGGAGGTAGAGGTCGTGGTAGTCGCCCATGTTCGTGCAGCCAAACGTGCTCCAGACTTTTTGCGCGTGGGCGGGCGTAGTCTGTGGCTGATATGCCCTGCTCCACGAGCTTGCTGTAGAAGTCTTGGATGGGCGGTAGGGGAGAATCAAACTTATCCCAGCTGTCCATGAACTCGTAGCGGAAGACTCCCTTGCGTAGGAGTAACCCTCGCTTTGTCTGGTCTGGTTCATACTCTGACGTCACGGTGAAGGCGTCTGGACTATTGGCTGAGACCAGCTTGTTGAGGGAGACCAGGAGGAACTGTGCGCTGTCTATGAAGCGGAGCTGTCCGAGGGATAGGAATATGTACTTTTCCATATTGTTGGGTATACAGTTGATGTCTCCCTCTACCTCGCTTATGCCTTGCATTAGGAGATGGGAGTCATAGCCCCGCAGGTTATGGAAGACCACGGGGATAGGGGTTGTCTTGGGGCTCAGCCTAAGCTTTAAGTTGCAGGCGCTGTGGGCTGGCCCTCTGTACTTGTCTGTTATGTGGCAGTGGTCGCGGACCCCGTCGGTGAGTAGTGGTTTGCTGCAGACGTGGCATTGGGTCGCGGTCTTGTGGACTGTTTGGTCATCCCTGGTCATCCGCATGGGGACTGGCTTGGAGATAACTGATTTGATCTTTTTCTCCTCTTGCTGTAGGGCCTTGAGGAACTTCTCCACAGTGTCTTTTCCCCTGTAGACTACTGGGGGTGAGGTCTTTCCATCGCATCGGACCACTATGTAGCCGAACCCGCAGCCCTGGTGTTCTTGGGTCTTCTGGGTGTTGCTATTTTCTGGATTAAGGGCTGGCCCTGGGAGCTTTACTGTGAGCGCCTCAAAGTCAGCGCAGTTCTGGAAGGATAGGAAGTTTTTCCCCTCCTCTGGCATGTCTACTCGCACGGCTGGTTGGCCAACCCCTGCACACTCTGGCTTGTGGTCCTGGAGGAGGGCCGAGGTGGTGTAGCCCTGGAGGCAGCGTTTGCAGAAAAATTTGCGGCCCTCGTATTTTGTCTGGTCGTAGAGTAGGCGGTCTAGGTTTTTGATCCAGCTGTAATGGCATATTCCATCCTTCTCGATCAGCATGAGGTTTATACAGTTGCCGGGGTGCTTGCTGATCCGGTGGACCATAACAGCTTTCCCATCCCAGCCAAATACATTTAGGCCTAGGTCAAGAGCCTTTTCGATTTTTTCGGCGTGGGAGACGGGGGTTGGGTATGCCACACCTGAGCCCTTTAGCTTATCTAGGAGCCACTGGATGTTGTATTTTGATGGCCGCTGGGGGTTTTTGGCAGCTGGGTACAGTGCGGCTACAATAGCCCATAGAATGGCGACATTGGTCCTTGGATAGGGTGGCAGGGCCTGGCCATGGATTTCAGCATAGTCGGCTTTAGCCTGTTTCGCGCGTATGTGGTGGGGCGTCATTACTCTAATGTTTTATTAGTTCAAAAGGGGGTACAAATGACACAAAATCAAGTCGCGACGAAATACCCACCTATGACTAGTGACCGGTGGGTCCTTGTGTCCTGCGACTTGTGGCTCCCTAACCCTGCGATTTCGTCACGACTTAATTTTTTGTCATTTGTACCCTGCGATTTCGTTGCGACTCATGGCTGCCCCTACCCTGCGACTCACAGCCTGCTGAGAGGTAACAGCTTAAATCCTTGGTCAGCTCTTGTCAGCTCTTGAGACCTTAGACCCCGAAAAGAATAGTTGAAGTTGGTTAATTATGCTCTGAAGTGGGGGATTCCTTATCGCCGGTGGGTGGGGTCTCTATTTTGGGAGGGGGGGTGTGCTCGAACCGCTATTACCTATACTACTCGGCAATTCGAGATTGATTGGGAGGCAGTTCTCTCGCGCATGATATATAAACTTTCATGTAATTGCCTTTGATCATAATCCCATGTAAAATTATGCGTCACAGCTTTTGTAATAAAACTTTTGGTGAATATGGGGTCAGATTAACCGTTTGAAATGGCGCGGACCTTACAATTTTTCGAGGCGGCGAGAATTTAACATAGAAATCACGGAAACACGTTTCCATTCCTGCATAATCACTTATGATCTGTTATTGTTATCAAAAAAGCAAGCTCCATATTGTGCGACTGACTGTAAAGTATAGCCTATTTTATGACCACTCCTTGAATAATCAATATCCGGTGATACCGCGCATCATTTATTATTGCGTTGGAGGATAAATTAACCCATATAAGTCTCCATGGTGCCCGTTTTGACAGAGTAAATCGTTAATTCAACTTTTAAATGACTGCAACACGCTGTGCTGGTAGAGAAAACGGTGAAAATACACGAGTGACTGAATCAATTCACCAGAGGTTATATAGGCGAATAGAGCTTAACTTGATTTAAACATGCACCGCAGGTCAGCTTAAATTGACCCCATTGAGTCCTAGAATAATATAATATTGCAGGTATCAGCACCAATTATAACCTCACTATATCTTTATTGATACAATTGCTGCTTTACTTGGTTAACATTTCGCTTTGTGTTATCAATAGTGCAGCACTTAACTCTTACTACACGCTTACAGCAATTACTACTCTCTTTCAGCAAAATAAATATAGCTCTAAACGAGCTAGGGGATATAAAAATGAAACACACTCAGTCAAATAGAACGTGCTTGCTCCCGAACAAAATTGCAATTGCTATTTCTCTAAATGATAATATAACCACAATTTCAGCGGGGATAACAGCCACGTTGTATAAATCACTATTTACAGTTTATTTCCATAGGCAATCAAAACCTGCGAGCCATCAATACTCCGTCATACATTAAAACGTTATGGGATCAAATGAACGGGTCCTTGCTTCTCCTCTCCGAGAACAATTCACTCTTCAAAACATTAATTGATTCAGTCTACTCTTCTGGGGGATCGAGTTGGATTTTGCTTACTGGATATAAGGGAAGAGCAACTTTTTTACTAAACTATCAGTTTGTATTTCGCTGTATATTTTGCAATATTCTGCAAGGTGTTATCTGCAATCTGTATCCTTAATTGAGATACCGTTATCAAATATCGTGGGGACAAATATAGGCTGCCTAAATTAGCTTTATAAAAAGACAATTTCAGAGAAGCACGACCTATTTACTCCTTTTTGTCACACACCATGCACATAAATAGCTCCAATTCCCTGTTTCATTAGGCGAATATCCTACAATACCTTTTATGTCCCAATTACCAAAAGCAAGGTGGAAGTGCATTAATTGGTGAAAGACGACCAATTGTTGTAGTCACGCATCATATGCGTTTCTTGGGGATACCTTCGTAGCGGTAGATCCTCGTGTTTTTTATCTATGACGGGTCGTTTGCAGATCCTATTAAAAGGCTTGGTAAACTTGTCATGTTTTGAAAACTTTTATGCTTTGGTGACCGGAAGTGACGTCATCGACATTCTTGAAATCTAAGGATCCGACTCAAGCAGTCACGGAGTACATGTGACCAAATGTTTATTACCATCGTACATGTATTGACGGTTTTATAGGCGCTCAAAATATTCATGAAACTTATGTTGTCATTCGGACCGATTCCACGTTTTTTTTAACTTGGGACGCTTGGAAAAACAGTTGGTTCGATGTCCACATATATATTTAAATAGTTTGCAATTAGAATGAGCTACACAATGATGTAAATAATGTAACAATCCGATCATCATAAACGAAGTTATTCGACATACTAGTTTTTCACTTATTCGATAGCCTTGACCTTAGTTTCAGGTCAAGGTCAAAACAAAACCTCTCGATTCTGGGCATTATTGACACCTAACGATAAGAGAAAAAAAATCAAAAATTTTAAAAATTGCTACCTGTATCGTGGATCCCAGAAAAAATTAACACACTAATAAACAAACATACAAACAAGAGGCCCATGGATACACAGGAGGACTTGGCGAACTATACCAGGAAGTTTGAAAAAAATTCAAAATCGGCCCAAAATTTACCAAGTTATTATGGATTCATGATGAAATTGAATTTCCTTCGATGACCTTGACCTCAGTTAACAATCAAGGTCGAAATTAAACCACTGGGTTGTGAACATATTTGACACATTCAATGTTAATAAATAAGCACAGAAAATATATTGAAAATTGCGTTCTGTATCGTGAGACCAGAACATTGATTAAGAAGCTAACCAAAGTTAAACGATGAAAAATGCGATCTATACCACGAGACAAACAAACCAGACCATTTATTCATAGGCTAACCAACGTTAAACGAAACCTCTAGGTTCTGCACATCTTGGACACTTTCAATAACAAGTTATTATGGATTTTAAATTTTTTGCACAGTTCAACCAGTTTTCATGACCATCGCATGTACATTGATGATAATATAAGTAATCAAATTTAATTAAGAAATCATGCAGTCCGGGGCCATGATATATTGACAATCATTTGACTGACTCAAGGAAAAGCTTACTTTATTAAATAGTACCGCGGCGTGCCATAGTTGCTGGCGCCCCGTCAGGCGAGCAGAGAGCAGAGTCGACCTTTGTTAAGCGATGTAAGTCAGCTGTTGTTTACAAACCATTGTTCACCCTCACTACTTCAAGCTCATATTGTGAGAAAACTGTTGGTAATTTACCGCAGAAAATGCTAGTGATAAGTTCAGATTTGAATGGGGTTCTTTACAGTATAGACCAATTCACGGTCATTTTCTCCTGCAAAGGGCCGCTTCCTGTCCCTTACGCCAAAACATAGTTCTAAAAATTACTACTCAATACAAGTAAATATTCGAATCAAATTCTGCACGTGGTTTTACACTGCAATCAGTTCGCTGCGGGGTACGCGAAAACAATTTTTTTCATATGATTCTAATACCTAGTAGTTACCGAAGCTTATGGTAGAAAATCACAAAATTCTTCGCATTCATATTTATCTGTTGGGTTGAAGAAATTGGAGCAAAAGAAATCAAAGAAATCATGTGTACACAAACGCGGTGGGCACGGAAAGAGATGGGGTAAGGTATTCGAAAAAGGGTCTCATCCTGTCTCTAGCATCTCTGAACATGAATTAGGATCAAAAAAGGTGTTGATATTCATATTTCTTATTTTAAGAAGCGACCGGTATTGCCATTGGTAAATCGGGTGAATACAAGGGCTGAGGGGTAATTTATACGATGTAATGCTCTCCCAATATAATTTCTCTGCAATAATGAATAATGAGTAATTGTTTTAATAAACGAAGGGGAAAATTAGGGTGTGGATACATTACCAAAGTTCACAATTGTGCAACACATAGCCATCTTTATTTTAAAGTTCTAGGAAATTGACATATGGAAAAATCTAATTATCGTGGACAAAATATATTTTGTGGTTGGTGGTCATATAGTAAAATCAAGTTGGCTGAAATTGTAGGAGTTATGAGAGTTTGTTGTGAAAGACAAAACATGGTTAGAGTTGATAAATGGGCTTATTTATTTGAGCCAGGCGCATATAGGAAATGGTATAAACAAAAATACATTGCACACAGCAAAGGTGAGGGAGAAAACAACCACCACAGCATGAAAAGGTTGTAAATTTAAATAAACTACAACAAGACAGGAAAACAGTGGAGGTTGGGAAAGGGGAAATAATAATTGTGTGTGCAAGGAACCGAGTCACAAGAGGAAGTGATAATCATCCCTATCAGCAAAGAAAATAGTTAAAAGTCATGTGACCTCCACGCATGGCGGTAAGCTGTTGGCCAACAGATCACATGAGCATCATACAAGTATAGAGTGAGAGATAGTCAAACATTACGACATTAACAATCGCTATGTCTCCCAACTATATTATAAGACAGAAATTTGTAGCCTGCGTAGCGAGATGAATGTCAACACATGAACACCTCCTTAAAAACAGTTTAATTATGAGCATATGGAATCTGCATTTCTTAACAATTTAATGACCAATCATGCAGACATATAATATTATGCTATTCTAGTTTACCAATGTTAATATCTATGCTTTGTGTGCGTAATACATAGAACATGGCATTCATCCTCTGACTGCGGCTGTACATTATGATGTTGTAAATAGCAAACAAGGAATAGCTTTCCTTGCTGGTAACTGATGATGTAGCCATCACAAGGACTTTCATCAAGAAAGGTGCTCGTTTCCTAAACTCGTCCGTGGCATCTTCAGCAAGAGAGGAAATTGAACCATCGAGTTGCATAGAAAGAATACTGCCATAACTTCCCATGGTACACTGTGTTTGAAGTTGGCTATTCGTATGGGAAACTATGTAGTCCTCAAGGAGCTGGCGACAAGGTTTATATGAAACAACTTTCAAAACAAGCTGTTCATTTTCCCACACTTGTTGATGGCAGACAAGAAAGTAGAGTGGCCACCAGTCATTTTCAGGGCCCTTGTGACCTTAGAAGTCGAGTCTTGAATGCTCTTTCTGCACTCTTCAGTCATTGTTTTTACCCTAGATCGTACATAGGAGAGATCCTCAGGACATATTTCTTTTATGATTTGATACTGGGTGATGGAGTTTCTAGTACACTGATAGGGTGCTTTTGGCAGTGTTGAGACCTCAGCCGGGAAATGGCATTTCGTTTCCACTGAAGTGTTTATGTCAATCTATACAATTCTCACATATTTTGTATTCACAGTCATTGGGCCTTTCTATCAAGAATACAGCCTTCAACAAATTGATGTAGGTTCTCTGCAGAGCCACATTATTCATAAGCCGAAGGTGAAGAGGCTACTTGTCTTCCCCGCACGAAAAGCACAGATCAAAGGGTCTTAACCTGCGAAAGGATTTCTTCTTTGGAAGCTAGAATTCTGAAGTATGGACACCATCAAATGAATACTTTTATAAAATAAAATTGTATTTATTATATTTTTATAAAATAAAATTGTACAGTCATTTTAACTTATGAATTGTCACTCAGTAAGGAAGAACAGTTTGGTTATAGCAGTTTTTGTGACCAACATTTCCAACAAATAGGCTTTAATTTATGAGAGTGCATGCCTAAGACCCAGAACCAGATCAGCGGACCCCAGGTGACAGGACAGTAAACATGAATGCCCATGTGCACCCTAGTGTGTATATAGCGTATGTAAATGCCGGTAGAAATCACCGAAAAAATGCAACTCTACTATTTCTCCCTCCCTATCCCCTCTGAGCCCGCGTCAACCACACCGGCATGCATGCACCGGTGCAGCGTACTTCTATTACAACGCTCATTCTTCCCAAATTAACCGATTCAACAAAAACCTGCATAATCAAATATAATTCATTGAATATATAAATACAATTACTTAACATTAGTGTGATGCATTAAGGTTGACAATTACAGCGGCAGGCCAACGGCAGGCTTGATATTTTCCCGATCAGAAACACCGCAAACATTGACCGACGCTGCCATCTTGCTGGAGCTACTTTCTTTCGGCTGAATCCCATGATTTTTAGAACGAGTTACGCGAAAGCTGAGTACGAGAGAGCGCGCCACATTTCGGGCGAAAAAGAATTCACGATACGGCTATTAACGACGGAAAAACGACGCGTTAACTTCAGATTTCAGTACCATTTTAAGTTTGATTCGTTCGAAACTGCAAATGACATCAGCGACATCCCCCAAAAATTTAAAATTCGGTTGACGCTGTCCATGATAACATTTGACCCTAATTTTATGACAATCGTACGCATATTGTCGATTTTATAAGCGATCGAAAATATGGTGTCAATTTAAGCTGTTTTCCGAACTTTTTCGTTCGATTCATGAGAAAGATACGCATAATTCGTGCTGACATGCGGAAGGTTACTCGAAGAGTGACCTACAAATTAATGGAAATATTTCAAAATCTAACCAGTATTAATAAACATGTCGGGGTGTTAATTCATTTTGGGGGGCGTTTTGTGAATTTAAGCTCCGTATTTGAGAAAACTGGAATGTACAATAAGATGTATCAGATACAGGTTCGGAATTGCATGGGTTATCGTCAGGCGCAAACATGTTTGAGATACGACCATTAACGACGGAGAAACGAGGTGTTAACTTCTGAATGTAGAGCGGAATTACTTTTTTGCTCGTAACCGGAAGTGACGTCATCGACATCCATAAAAATCAACTAGGCTAACATGTGTTTTTCGTTTAATTTAAATAAAATAAGATTTGAGGGCTGTCATGCAAAGCAACAACACACGGGAAATGTTAGCCCCAGTCGAACGGTGATATTTTATATACCGTACTGAATCTTTAATTTCCGCGAGAATGGGCAATGTGTTTTGAATGTTACGGGGGAATGAGAATCTAGTAAACAAAATATATCAAGAGCCTGTGAATTGTAATTTGGTTAGCGATCACCACAGAGCCACTCCAAGTGAATCCTCTTTCGCTGTTACACGATACATCTTCCTGCTTTCCAAAACACTTCTCAAATTTGGACACAATGTGGTCATAGTCGAGACTTAATGTTGAGGTCATAGAAATGCAAAAACCGGCAATCATAAAACACTTGTTCACTTATAGTCGAGCTGTAAAACTATTGTGTCTGCCATTTATATTAATATACGTTGGTTCGTTCAAATACAGCTTTTGTGAATCATGACTCGGACTTATTGAGTACGTCGTCAACAAAATACTTCAAACAAATGTAAATGTGACAAGGTCCCTTTCTCAAATACTCGACTCAAATACAAATATGTTTACGTCGAAGCGTCCCGGATTTCAAAACTTTCAGAATATACCTGTGAGTACGCTCTATTATTTTAAGAAATGGCGTTGTTGGTTTGGATTTTTCTACAGGTTCCGCCTCATAGGTAACAATGGATTCTTATTTTGGGCTTTCTGGTGCGCAGTTGTCCTGCACGTGATAGGATTATATCGATTTGGTGCATGGACTGCATTCAAATGTCTTTTGGAGAAAGTAAACACTGTAAAAACTTGTTGAAATAAATTTCAAAGGACCATAGTGCGTCCAGTGCAAAAAGCACTTCACCACATAGACATTTGACCTGATTTCTCCACAGCAGAGTGCTATATAATAAGGACAGCATGGGTAGCAGCTCAATACAAAGGCTAAAATATCTCACAGAACTGCAACATCTGCGGAAAAGGAAATGACTACTGAAAAAACTCCCTTTACCACCCGTGGAGGACGCTAAGACTGAACAGGTGAGTCGATCTTCAAAAGAGGAAAATAAAACACCTTTTACAGTTTATATATTCCAACAGCCAATAATTTAGTCTATAAGCACTCCTTATGTTATAACAAGGGCAGCTTAGAAATGTTTCCATGCTATTTCAGCGACCGCTCCAATGGCAGGGTAAAAAGATTATGCTGCTAGTATCGTATGGAGTCGGCGTCACTGTCCTCCTGGCGGCCTGTCTCGTGTTTGGCTCCATCCTCTATCACATCCAGCTCAAGAACTGTACTACTGTGCAGCCCACTGCATCGGTGAATTTTATTTCCCTAAGTGCCATTGTTCAAAAAGACACTTTCGATATTTGTTGTGACTCCCAATTTGTGTAAGCATTTTAATGGCTCGAGATATTCTGACACAACAGGATGGTCAACATTCCGACGATGCCAGGGGGATTGACAGTGAAACGAAAGCCGCGACTGGCCACATTAAGGTATCAACATGTCGCTCACATACTATCGCAAAATTACGCAGTTTGTTGGTATAATTAGATATGTACTGAATACAGATGGAATACAGTATTGCTGACTTTTGTATTGCTTACTAATATGCACGGCATTGTTTAATTGTTGTCAGGAGGTAAAAAAAACACACTACAAGACCCCTAACGGTGAAACAGTCAACGAGACGTTAGACGATGACTATAAATCGAAGGTGGAAACGATTTACTTAACTAGTGGTGGGCCAGAAAACGGCACAATTCTGGCACTCGATTACGGAAGGGTAGGTAATATCGGCACTTCAAAAACATAATCGCTACACTGAGCTGTCTTCGAGTTTTTTGGTATATCTGCATCCTTTAAGTGGCGAGTCGCTATATGTATAATTAATGTTACAGAGCATGAGCAGCCTGTATATTCCATCAAGCGAACATTGCTACATCATCGGAGGAATACACCGCAACTTTTCTTCGCCTTTTGAAAACGTCAGTTGAATCAAATGGCATCTCCATGAACACACACACACACACAGACACACACACACACAGACACACACACACAGACACACACACGCACTCACATATATATATATATATATATATATATATATATATTATATATATATATAAATATATATATATATATATGTATTTATATAAATATAGAAAAATATACATATACCTGTATATATATATGCATATATATTTATATATATATATATCTATTTATATATATATATATACATATATATATATATATAAATATATATATATTTATATATATATATGTTCATATATATATATATTTATCCTCATTGCCCACTGCAGAACAACAATTCATTGGAGGTCGTCCATGAGGACATGGAGATAGAGGATGGTGTGAACAACACCGACAGATTCCATTATCACGTGGCCAATGACTACCCCGTGACAGACCACTCTATCTTACCGGCGACAATAGAGACTTACTGTCATGATCGAGAGGTCTACTGGCTGGAGAGAGTTAGTGAGGCTGGTAAGCATTTCTTATCTCCACTGAAATTCTGGCAGAGGTAGTATCGTGATGAAACTGGTCACGAGTGATGCTTCAATAAATAGTTTTGCTCATGTCTTACATCGAAAAACCCTGATTTGCGTCGCATTTGCGTATACATGAAAGTCAGTCATCTGATTTGGAGACCTCAATTATCTTACACGCGATTTGTTTTCACAGACGACTTCGTTCGAGGAAAAAGAGCCTGTCAGACCAAACGATTTTGCAGGAGGAGCTGCAGAAGCTGTCGCTACCGGGGTCGATGGCGTAGATGTTGTCGCACCACGTGCTTTATCATACGCCGCTGCTAGAATCCGCCTATCGAATGGTTTGGACTTATTAAGTCAAATGACACAAGTGTCTTGTAGCTTGCATTAGATCACGAAGCATTCAAACTGTATAATAGACTGTGGAAGTATCAAAAATTATTTAGCTGTATCTGAAGGGACAAATTGTCAATCTGATCGATCAACATTGTAATATAATAATGCTAATTGTTTTTGCAGTCTATATCATAAGATAGTGGTTATCCGTATCCACATGAATAATTTATTGAATGTGATTTTTTTAGCCAAAACGTTATTGAAATTGATAGTTGATACTCAGCAATAACACCCTGTACCAATTTTCCGAATGACATTCAGTAGTATAATTACTTCTCGTTGACTTCCAGATTGAATAGATACAATAAACGCTTTTAGTATGTGCTTCTGTTGTTGTTGTCATTGATCAATATGAATTGCATAGGATTCTTTTAATCGGATAAAAAACAAGCTTGGATCGTTAGGTATCATCACGGCGTCCAACTGCATCTCAATAAAACAATACCATCCTTGTTTGGACGCAGTCAACAGATGTAAATAAACCTCTACACTTGACAATGCCTTACCTCAATCGTCCCAGATGGTAGGGGCGCCCGCCCATACAGATTGTTAGCGTCGAGGTACTGGATCTAGCTAGCTGGTTTTGTCTTGACGAAGCCCTCCATGTATGGGTTATCAGCTTTAGCGTAGCGGTGCGATACAATGCTTATCCCAACACACAGGCCCTTCTCAATAAATAGGGTGATTGTCATAGCCGGTTAGCAGGTGCTCTTCAGATTGTCAAGCTAAGCAAGGTGACACGGCTCACTGTCAATGAAACGTAACTGACCGAGCGATAGCGATATGTACTTCTCCATGTTATAGTCCACATCCACTTTAAGGTGAGGGGGTGCTATAACCAGGAAAGAATACTGGAGGTTGACGTAGACATGTAATTGTTGGAGGGCCCGTGATACCAGTACACAAAACACACGTACGGTGGTAATCGACAACTCAAGCCCTGAAATATCAAACTGAGGGACAATATTATATGACAACTTTGCCCTATATAAGTATGATAATGTGGCTGCAACCTAATAGGGGTTTGCACAAAATTTGCTGACGACAGAATAGTGCTTCATTCATAACGACCCAGTCGGGTTCCCTACCCCCGTTCTACCATGCATGAGGAAGAAAGTGCAAAAGCCGTTTACAGTCATGCTCCACCTCACTTTTACATGGCATTCTCAGATAAATGCAGCAAGGAACCGAGTCACAAGAGGAAGTGATAATCATCCCTATCAGCAAAGAAAATAGTTAAAAGTCATGTGACCTCCACGCATGGCGGTAAGCTGTTGGCCAACAGATCACATGAGCATCATACAAGTATAGAGTGAGAGATAGTCAAACATTACGACATTAACAATCGCTATGTCTCCCAACTATATTATAAGACAGAAATTTGTAGCCTGCGTAGCGAGATGAATGTCAACACATGAACACCTCCTTAAAAAACAGTTTAATTATGAGCATATGGAATCTGCATTTCTTAACAATTTAATGACCAATCATGCAGACATATAATATTATGCTATTCTAGTTTACCAATGTTAATATCTATGCTTTGTGTGCGTAATACATAGAACATGGCATTCATCCTCTGACTGCGGCTGTACATTATGATGTTGTAAATAGCAAACAAGGAATAGCTTTCCTTGCTGGTAACTGATGATGTAGCCATCACAAGGACTTTCATCAAGAAAGGTGCTCGTTTCCTAAACTCGTCCGTGGCATCTTCAGCAAGAGAGGAAATTGAACCATCGAGTTGCATAGAAAGAATACTGCCATAACTTCCCATGGTACACTGTGTTTGAAGTTGGCTATTCGTATGGGAAACTATGTAGTCCTCAAGGAGCTGGCGACAAGGTTTATATGAAACAACTTTCAAAACAAGCTGTTCATTTTCCCACACTTGTTGATGGCAGACAAGAAAGTAGAGTGGCCACCAGTCATTTTCAGGGCCCTTGTGACCTTAGAAGTCGAGTCTTGAATGCTCTTTCTGCACTCTTCAGTCATTGTTTTTTACCCTAGATCGTACATAGGAGAGATCCTCAGGACATATTTCTTTTATGATTTGATACTGGGTGATGGAGTTTCTAGTACACTGATAGGGTGCTTTTGGCAGTGTTGAGACCTCAGCCGGGAAATGGCATTTCGTTTCCACTGAAGTGTTTATGTCAATCTATACAATTCTCACATATTTTGTATTCACAGTCATTGGGCCTTTCTATCAAGAATACAGCCTTCAACAAATTGATGTAGGTTCTCTGCAGAGCCACATTATTCATAAGCCGAAGGTGAAGAGGCTACTTGTCTTCCCCGCACGAAAAGCACAGATCAAAGGGTCTTAACCTGCGAAAGGATTTCTTCTTGGAAGCTAGAATTCTGAAGTATGGACACCATCAAATGAATACTTTTATAAAATAAAATTGTATTTATTATATTTTTATAAAATAAAATTGTACAGTCATTTTAACTTATGAATTGTCACTCAGTAAGGAAGAACAGTTTGGTTATAGCAGTTTTTGTGACCAACATTTCCAACAAATAGGCTTTAATTTATGAGAGTGCATGCCTAAGACCCAGAACCAGATCAGCGGACCCCAGGTGACAGGACAGTAAACATGAATGCCCATGTGCACCCTAGTGTGTATATAGCGTATGTAAATGCCGGTAGAAAAATCCCGAAAAAATGCAACTCTACTATTTCTCCCTCCCTATCCCCTCTGAGCCCGTCACCCCACCCGCATGCATGCATGCACCGGTGCAGCGTACTTCTATTACAACGCTCATTCTTCCCAAATTAACCGATTCAACAAAAACCTGCATAATCAAATATAATTCATTGAATATATAAATACAATTACTTAACATTAGTGTGATGCATTAAGGTTGACAATTACAGCGGCAGGCCAACGGCAGGCTTGATATTTTCCCGATCAGAAAAACACCGCAAACATTGACCGACGCTGCCATCTTGCTGGAGCTACTTTCTTTCGGCTGAATCCCATGATTTTTAGAACGAGTTACGCGAAAGCTGAGTACGAGAGAGCGCGCCACATTTCGGGCGAAAAAGAATTCACGATACGGCTATTAACGACGGAAAAACGACGCGTTAACTTCAGATTTCAGTACCATTTTAAGTTTGATTCGTTCGAAACTGCAAATGACATCAGCGACATCCCCCCAAAAATTTAAAATTCGGTTGACGCTGTCCATGATAACATTTGACCCTAATTTTATGACAATCGTACGCATATTGTCGATTTTATAAGCGATCGAAAATATCGTGTCAATTTAAGCTGTTTTTCCGAACTTTTTCGTTCGATTCATGAGAAAGATACGCATAATTCGTGCTGACATGCGGAAGGTTACTCGAAGAGTGACCTACAAATTAATGGAAATATTTCAAAATCTAACCAGTATTAATAAACATGTCGGGGGGTGTTAATTCATTTTGGGGGGCGTTTTGTGAATTTAAGCTCCGTATTTGAGAAAACTGGAATGTACAATAAGATGTATCAGATACAGGTTCGGAATTGCATGGGTTATCGTCAGGCGCAAACATGTTTGAGATACGACCATTAACGACGGAGAAACGAGGGTGTTAACTTCTGAATGTAGAGCGGAATTACTTTTTTGCTCGTAACCGGAAGTGACGTCATCGACATCCATAAAAATCAACTAGGCTAACATGTGTTTTTCGTTTAATTTAAATAAAATAAGATTTGAGGGCTGTCATGCAAAGCAACAACACACGGGAAATGTTAGCCCCAGTCGAACGGTGATATTTTTATATACCGTACTGAATCTTTAATTTCCGCGAGAATGGGCAATGTGTTTTGAATGTTACGGGGGATTGAGAATCTAGTAAACAAAATATATCAAGAGCCTGTGAATTGTAATTTGGTTAGCGATCACCACAGAGCCACTCCAAGTGAATCCTCTTTCGCTGTTACACGATACATCTTCCTGCTTTCCAAAACACTTCTCAAATTTGGACACAATGTGGTCATAGTCGAGACTTAATGTTGAGGTCATAGAAATGCAAAAACCGGCAATCATAAAACACTTGTTCACTTATAGTCGAGCTGTAAAACTATTGTGTCTGCCATTTATATTAATATTACGTTGGTTCGTTCAAATACAGCTTTTGTGAATCATGACTCGGACTTATTGAGTACGTCGTCAACAAAATACTTCAAACAAATGTAAATGTGACAAGGTCCCTTTCTCAAATACTCGACTCAAATACAAATATGTTTACGTCGAAGCGTCCCGGATTTCAAAACTTTCAGAATATACCTGTGAGTACGCTCTATTATTTTAAGAAATGGCGTTGTTGGTTTGGATTTTTCTACAGGTTCCGCCTCATAGGTAACAATGGATTCTTATTTTGGGCTTTCTGGTGCGCAGTTGTCCTGCACGTGATAGGATTATATCGATTTGGTGCATGGACTGCATTCAAATGTCTTTTGGAGAAAGTAAACACTGTAAAACTTGTTGAAATAAATTTCAAAGGACCATAGTGCGTCCAGTGCAAAAAGCACTTCACCACATAGACATTTGACCTGATTTCTCCACAGCAGAGTGCTATATAATAAGGACAGCATGGGTAGCAGCTCAATACAAAGGCTAAAATATCTCACAGAACTGCAACATCTGCGGAAAAGGAAATGACTACTGAAAAACTCCCTTTACCACCCGTGGAGGACGCTAAGACTGAACAGGTGAGTCGATCTTCAAAAGAGGAAAATAAAACACCTTTTACAGTTTATATATTCCAACAGCCAATAATTTAGTCTATAAGCACTCTTTATGTTATAACAAGGGCAGCTTAGAAATGTTTCCATGCTATTTCAGCGACCGCTCCAATGGCAGGGTAAAAAGATTATGCTGCTAGTATCGTATGGAGTCGGCGTCACTGTCCTCCTGGCGGCCTGTCTCGTGTTTGGCTCCATCCTCTATCACATCCAGCTCAAGAACTGTACTACTGTGCAGCCCACTGCATCGGTGAATTTTATTTCCCTAAGTGCCATTGTTCAAAAAGACACTTTCGATATTTGTTGTGACTCCCAATTTGTGTAAGCATTTTAATGGCTCGAGATATTCTGACACAACAGGATGGTCAACATTCCGACGATGCCAGGGGGATTGACAGTGAAACGAAAGCCGCGACTGGCCACATTAAGGTATCAACATGTCGCTCACATACTATCGCAAATTACGCAGTTTGTTGGTATAATTAGATATGTACTGAATACAGATGGAATACAGTATTGCTGACTTTTGTATTGCTTACTAATATGCACGGCATTGTTTAATTGTTGTCAGGAGGTAAAAACACACTACAAGACCCCTAACGGTGAAACAGTCAACGAGACGTTAGACGATGACTATAAATCGAAGGTGGAAACGATTTACTTAACTAGTGGTGGGCCAGAAAACGGCACAATTCTGGCACTCGATTACGGAAGGGTAGGTAATATCGGCACTTCAAAAACATAATCGCTACACTGAGCTGTCTTCGAGTTTTTGGTATATCTGCATCCTTTAAGTGGCGAGTCGCTATATGTATAATTAATGTTACAGAGCATGAGCAGCCTGTATATTCCATCAAGCGAACATTGCTACATCATCGGAGGAATACACCGCAACTTTTCTTCGCCTTTTGAAAACGTCAGTTGAATCAAATGGCATCTCCATGAACACACACACACACACAGACACACACACACAGACACACACACACAGACACACACACGCACTCACATATATATATATATATATATATATATATATATATATATATATATATAAATATATATATATATATATATATAAAAATATATATATATATATTTATATATATATAAAAAATACATATACCTGTATATATATATGCATATATATTTATATATATATATATATATCTATTTATATATATATACATATATATATATATATATATAATATATATATATTTATATATATATATGTTCATATATATATATATATTTATCCTCATTGCCCACTGCAGAACAACAATTCATTGGAGGTCGTCCATGAGGACATGGAGATAGAGGATGGTGTGAACAACACCGACAGATTCCATTATCACGTGGCCAATGACTACCCCGTGACAGACCACTCTATCTTACCGGCGACAATAGAGACTTACTGTCATGATCGAGAGGTCTACTGGCTGGAGAGAGTTAGTGAGGCTGGTAAGCATTTCTTATCTCCACTGAAATTCTGGCAGAGGTAGTATCGTGATGAAACTGGTCACGAGTGATGCTTCAATAAATAGTTTTGCTCATGTCTTACATCGAAAACCCTGATTTGCGTCGCATTTTCGTATACATGAAAGTCAGTCATCTGATTTGGAGACCTCAATTATCTTACACGCGATTTGTTTTCACAGACGACTTCGTTCGAGGAAAAAGAGCCTGTCAGACCAAACGATTTTGCAGGAGGAGCTGCAGAAGCTGTCGCTACCGGGGTCGATGGCGTAGATGTTGTCGCACCACGTGCTTTATCATACGCCGCTGCTAGAATCCGCCTATCGAATGGTTTGGACTTATTAAGTCAAATGACACAAGTGTCTTGTAGCTTGCATTAGATCACGAAGCATTCAAACTGTATAATAGACTGTGGAAGTATCAAAAATTATTTAGCTGTATCTGAAGGGACAAATTGTCAATCTGATCGATCAACATTGTAATATAATAATGCTAATTGTTTTTGCAGTCTATATCATAAGATAGTGGTTATCCATATCCACATGAATAATTTATTGAATGTGATTTTTTTAGCCAAAACGTTATTGAAATTAGTTGATACTCAGCAATAACACCCTGTACCAATTTTCCGAATGACATTCAGTAGTATAATTACTTCTCGTTGACTTCCAGATTGAATAGATACAATAAACGCTTTTAGTATGTGCTTCTGTTGTTGTTGTCATTGATCAATATGAATTGCATAGGATTCTTTTAATCGGATAAAACAAGCTTGGATCGTTAGGTATCATCACGGCGTCCAACTGCATCTCAATAAAACAATACCATCCTTGTTTGGACGCAGTCAACAGATGTAAATAAACCTCTACACTTGACAATGCCTTACCTCAATCGTCCCAGATGGTAGGGGCGCCCGCCCATACAGATTGTTAGCGTCGAGGTACTGGATCTAGCTAGCTGGTTTTGTCTTGACGAAGCCCTCCATGTATGGGTTATCAGCTTTAGCGTAGCGGTGCGATACAATGCTTATCCCAACACACAGGCCCTTCTCAATAAATAGGTGATTGTCATAGCCGGTTAGCAGGTGCTCTTCAGATTGTCAAGCTAAGCAAGGTGACACGGCTCACTGTCAATGAAACGTAACTGACCGAGCGATAGCGATATGTACTTCTCCATGTTATAGTCCACATCCACTTTAAGGTGAGGGGGTGCTATAACCAGGAAAGAATACTGGAGGTTGACGTAGACATGTAATTGTTGGAGGGCCCGTGATACCAGTACACAAAACACACGTACGGTGGTAATCGACAACTCAAGCCCTGAAATATCAAACTGAGGGACAATATTATATGACAACTTTGCCCTATATAAGTATGATAATGTGGCTGCAACCTAATAGGGGTTTGCACAAAATTTGCTGACGACAGAATAGTGCTTCATTCATAACGACCCAGTCGGGTTCCCTACCCCCGTTCTACCATGCATGAGGAAGAAAGTGCAAAAGCCGTTTACAGTCATGCTCCACCTCACTTTTACATGGCATTCTCAGATAAATGCAGCAAGGAACCGAGTCACAAGAGGAAGTGATAATCATCCCTATCAGCAAAGAAAATAGTTAAAAGTCATGTGACCTCCACGCATGGCGGTAAGCTGTTGGCCAACAGATCACATGAGCATCATACAAGTATAGAGTGAGAGATAGTCAAACATTACGACATTAACAATCGCTATGTCTCCCAACTATATTATAAGACAGAAATTTGTAGCCTGCGTAGCGAGATGAATGTCAACACATGAACACCTCCTTAAAAACAGTTTAATTATGAGCATATGGAATCTGCATTTCTTAACAATTTAATGACCAATCATGCAGACATATAATATTATGCTATTCTAGTTTACAATGTTAATATCTATGCTTTGTGTGCGTAATACATAGAACATGGCATTCATCCTCTGACTGCGGCTGTACATTATGATGTTGTAAAATAGCAAACAAGGAATAGCTTTCCTTGCTGGTAACTGATGATGTAGCCATCACAAGGACTTTCATCAAGAAAGGTGCTCGTTTCCTAAACTCGTCCGTGGCATCTTCAGCAAGAGAGGAAATTGAACCATCGAGTTGCATAGAAAGAATACTGCCATAACTTCCCATGGTACACTGTGTTTGAAGTTGGCTATTCGTATGGGAAACTATGTAGTCCTCAAGGAGCTGGCGACAAGGTTTATATGAAACAACTTTCAAAACAAGCTGTTCATTTTCCCACACTTGTTGATGGCAGACAAGAAAGTAGAGTGGCCACCAGTCATTTTCAGGGCCCTTGTGACCTTAGAAGTCGAGTCTTGAATGCTCTTTCTGCACTCTTCAGTCATTGTTTTTACCCTAGATCGTACATAGGAGAGATCCTCAGGACATATTTCTTTTATGATTTGATACTGGGTGATGGAGTTTCTAGTACACTGATAGGGTGCTTTTGGCAGTGTTGAGACCTCAGCCGGGAAATGGCATTTCGTTTCCACTGAAGTGTTTATGTCAATCTATACAATTCTCACATATTTTGTATTCACAGTCATTGGGCCTTTCTATCAAGAATACAGCCTTCAACAAATTGATGTAGGTTCTCTGCAGAGCCACATTATTCATAAGCCGAAGGTGAAGAGGCTACTTGTCTTCCCCGCACGAAAAGCACAGATCAAAGGGTCTTAACCTGCGAAAGGATTTTCTTCTTTGGAAGCTAGAATTCTGAAGTATGGACACCATCAAATGAATACTTTTATAAAATAAAATTGTATTTATTATATTTTTATAAAATAAAATTGTACAGTCATTTTAACTTATGAATTGTCACTCAGTAAGGAAGAACAGTTTGGTTATAGCAGTTTTTGTGACCAACATTTCCAACAAATAGGCTTTAATTTATGAGAGTGCATGCCTAAGACCCAGAACCAGATCAGCGGACCCCAGGTGACAGGACAGTAAACATGAATGCCCATGTGCACCCTAGTGTGTATATAGCGTATGTAAATGCCGGTAGAAATCACCGAAAAAATGCAACTCTACTATTTCTCCCTCCCTATCCCCTCTGAGCCCGCGTCAACCACACCGGCATGCATGCACCGGTGCAGCGTACTTCTATTACAACGCTCATTCTTCCCAAATTAACCGATTCAACAAAAACCTGCATAATCAAATATAATTCATTGAATATATAAATACAATTACTTAACATTAGTGTGATGCATTAAGGTTGACAATTACAGCGGCAGGCCAACGGCAGGCTTGATATTTTCCCGATCAGAAACACCGCAAACATTGACCGACGCTGCCATCTTGCTGGAGCTACTTTCTTTCGGCTGAATCCCATGATTTTTAGAACGAGTTACGCGAAAGCTGAGTACGAGAGAGCGCGCCACATTTCGGGCGAAAAAGAATTCACGATACGGCTATTAACGACGGAAAAACGACGCGTTAACTTCAGATTTCAGTACCATTTTAAGTTTGATTCGTTCGAAACTGCAAATGACATCAGCGACATCCCCCCAAAAATTTAAAATTCGGTTGACGCTGTCCATGATAACATTTGACCCTAATTTTATGACAATCGTACGCATATTGTCGATTTTATAAGCGATCGAAAATATCGTGTCAATTTAAGCTGTTTTTCGAACTTTTTCGTTCGATTCATGAGAAAGATACGCATAATTCGTGCTGACATGCGGAAGGTTACTCGAAGAGTGACCTACAAATTAATGGAAATATTTCAAAATCTAACCAGTATTAATAAACATGTCGGGGTGTTAATTCATTTTGGGGGGCGTTTTGTGAATTTAAGCTCCGTATTTGAGAAAACTGGAATGTACAATAAGATGTATCAGATACAGGTTCGGAATTGCATGGGTTATCGTCAGGCGCAAACATGTTTGAGATACGACCATTAACGACGGAGAAACGAGGTGTTAACTTCTGAATGTAGAGCGGAATTACTTTTTTGCTCGTAACCGGAAGTGACGTCATCGACATCCATAAAAATCAACTAGGCTAACATGTGTTTTTCGTTTAATTTAAATAAAATAAGATTTGAGGGCTGTCATGCAAAGCAACAACACACGGGAAATGTTAGCCCCAGTCGAACGGTGATATTTTTATATACCGTACTGAATCTTTAATTTCCGCGAGAATGGGCAATGTGTTTTGAATGTTACGGGGGATTGAGAATCTAGTAAACAAAATATATCAAGAGCCTGTGAATTGTAATTTGGTTAGCGATCACCACAGAGCCACTCCAAGTGAATCCTCTTTCGCTGTTACACGATACATCTTCCTGCTTTCCAAAACACTTCTCAAATTTGGACACAATGTGGTCATAGTCGAGACTTAATGTTGAGGTCATAGAAATGCAAAAACCGGCAATCATAAAACACTTGTTCACTTATAGTCGAGCTGTAAAACTATTGTGTCTGCCATTTATATTAATATTACGTTGGTTCGTTCAAATACAGCTTTTGTGAATCATGACTCGGACTTATTGAGTACGTCGTCAACAAAATACTTCAAACAAATGTAAATGTGACAAGGTCCCTTTCTCAAATACTCGACTCAAATACAAATATGTTTACGTCGAAGCGTCCCGGATTTCAAAACTTTCAGAATATACCTGTGAGTACGCTCTATTATTTTAAGAAATGGCGTTGTTGGTTTGGATTTTTCTACAGGTTCCGCCTCATAGGTAACAATGGATTCTTATTTTGGGCTTTCTGGTGCGCAGTTGTCCTGCACGTGATAGGATTATATCGATTTGGTGCATGGACTGCATTCAAATGTCTTTTGGAGAAAGTAAACACTGTAAAAACTTGTTGAAATAAATTTCAAAGGACCATAGTGCGTCCAGTGCAAAAAGCACTTCACCACATAGACATTTGACCTGATTTCTCCACAGCAGAGTGCTATATAATAAGGACAGCATGGGTAGCAGCTCAATACAAAGGCTAAAATATCTCACAGAACTGCAACATCTGCGGAAAAGGAAATGACTACTGAAAAACTCCCTTTACCACCCGTGGAGGACGCTAAGACTGAACAGGTGAGTCGATCTTCAAAAGAGGAAAATAAAACACCTTTTACAGTTTATATATTCCAACAGCCAATAATTTAGTCTATAAGCACTCTTATGTTATAACAAGGGCAGCTTAGAAATGTTTCCATGCTATTTCAGCGACCGCTCCAATGGCAGGGTAAAAAGATTATGCTGCTAGTATCGTATGGAGTCGGCGTCACTGTCCTCCTGGCGGCCTGTCTCGTGTTTGGCTCCATCCTCTATCACATCCAGCTCAAGAACTGTACTACTGTGCAGCCCACTGCATCGGTGAATTTTATTTCCCTAAGTGCCATTGTTCAAAAAGACACTTTCGATATTTGTTGTGACTCCCAATTTGTGTAAGCATTTTAATGGCTCGAGATATTCTGACACAACAGGATGGTCAACATTCCGACGATGCCAGGGGGATTGACAGTGAAACGAAAGCCGCGACTGGCCACATTAAGGTATCAACATGTCGCTCACATACTATCGCAAATTACGCAGTTTGTTGGTATAATTAGATATGTACTGAATACAGATGGAATACAGTATTGCTGACTTTTGTATTGCTTACTAATATGCACGGCATTGTTTAATTGTTGTCAGGAGGTAAAAACACACTACAAGACCCCTAACGGTGAAACAGTCAACGAGACGTTAGACGATGACTATAAATCGAAGGTGGAAACGATTTACTTAACTAGTGGTGGGCCAGAAAACGGCACAATTCTGGCACTCGATTACGGAAGGGTAGGTAATATCGGCACTTCAAAAACATAATCGCTACACTGAGCTGTCTTCGAGTTTTTGGTATATCTGCATCCTTTAAGTGGCGAGTCGCTATATGTATAATTAATGTTACAGAGCATGAGCAGCCTGTATATTCCATCAAGCGAACGTTGCTACATCATCGGAGGAATACACCGCAACTTTTCTTCGCCTTTTGAAAACGTCAGTTGAATCAAATGGCATCTCCATGAACACACACACACACACACACACACACACACACACACACACACACACACACACACACACGCACTCACATATATATATATATATATATATATATATATATATATATATATATATATATATATATATATATATATATTTATATAAATATAGAAAAATATACATATACCTGTATATATATATGCATATATATTTATATATATATATATATCTATTATTATATATATATATACATATATATATATATATAATATATATATATTTATATATATATATGTTCATATATATATATATTTATCCTCATTGCCCACTGCAGAACAACAATTCATTGGAGGTCGTCCATGAGGACATGGAGATAGAGGATGGTGTGAACAACACCGACAGATTCCATTATCACGTGGCCAATGACTACCCCGTGACAGACCACTCTATCTTACCGGCGACAATAGAGACTTACTGTCATGATCGAGAGGTCTACTGGCTGGAGAGAGTTAGTGAGGCTGGTAAGCATTTCTTATCTCCACTGAAATTCTGGCAGAGGTAGTATCGTGATGAAACTGGTCACGAGTGATGCTTCAATAAATAGTTTTGCTCATGTCTTACATCGAAAACCCTGATTTGCGTCGCATTTTCGTATACATGAAAGTCAGTCATCTGATTTGGAGACCTCAATTATCTTACACGCGATTTGTTTTCACAGACGACTTCGTTCGAGGAAAAAGAGCCTGTCAGACCAAACGATTTTGCAGGAGGAGCTGCAGAAGCTGTCGCTACCGGGGTCGATGGCGTAGATGTTGTCGCACCACGTGCTTTATCATACGCCGCTGCTAGAATCCGCCTATCGAATGGTTTGGACTTATTAAGTCAAATGACACAAGTGTCTTGTAGCTTGCATTAGATCACGAAGCATTCAAACTGTATAATAGACTGTGGAAGTATCAAAAATTATTTAGCTGTATCTGAAGGGACAAATTGTCAATCTGATCGATCAACATTGTAATATAATAATGCTAATTGTTTTTGCAGTCTATATCATAAGATAGTGGTTATCCATATCCACATGAATAATTTATTGAATGTGATTTTTTTAGCCAAAACGTTATTGAAATTAGTTGATACTCAGCAATAACACCCTGTACCAATTTTCCGAATGACATTCAGTAGTATAATTACTTCTCGTTGACTTCCAGATTGAATAGATACAATAAACGCTTTTAGTATGTGCTTCTGTTGTTGTTGTCATTGATCAATATGAATTGCATAGGATTCTTTTAATCGGATAAAACAAGCTTGGATCGTTAGGTATCATCACGGCGTCCAACTGCATCTCAATAAAACAATACCATCCTTGTTTGGACGCAGTCAACAGATGTAAATAAACCTCTACACTTGACAATGCCTTACCTCAATCGTCCCAGATGGTAGGGGCGCCCGCCCATACAGATTGTTAGCGTCGAGGTACTGGATCTAGCTAGCTGGTTTTGTCTTGACGAAGCCCTCCATGTATGGGTTATCAGCTTTAGCGTAGCGGTGCGATACAATGCTTATCCCAACACACAGGCCCTTCTCAATAAATAGGTGATTGTCATAGCCGGTTAGCAGGTGCTCTTCAGATTGTCAAGCTAAGCAAGGTGACACGGCTCACTGTCAATGAAACGTAACTGACCGAGCGATAGCGATATGTACTTCTCCATGTTATAGTCCACATCCACTTTAAGGTGAGGGGGTGCTATAACCAGGAAAGAATACTGGAGGTTGACGTAGACATGTAATTGTTGGAGGGCCCGTGATACCAGTACACAAAACACACGTACGGTGGTAATCGACAACTCAAGCCCTGAAATATCAAACTGAGGGACAATATTATATGACAACTTTGCCCTATATAAGTATGATAATGTGGCTGCAACCTAATAGGGGTTTGCACAAAATTTGCTGACGACAGAATAGTGCTTCATTCATAACGACCCAGTCGGGTTCCCTACCCCCGTTCTACCATGCATGAGGAAGAAAGTGCAAAAGCCGTTTACAGTCATGCTCCACCTCACTTTTACATGGCATTCTCAGATAAATGCAGCAAGGAACCGAGTCACAAGAGGAAGTGATAATCATCCCTATCAGCAAAGAAAATAGTTAAAAGTCATGTGACCTCCACGCATGGCGGTAAGCTGTTGGCCAACAGATCACATGAGCATCATACAAGTATAGAGTGAGAGATAGTCAAACATTACGACATTAACAATCGCTATGTCTCCCAACTATATTATAAGACAGAAATTTGTAGCCTGCGTAGCGAGATGAATGTCAACACATGAACACCTCCTTAAAAACAGTTTAATTATGAGCATATGGAATCTGCATTTCTTAACAATTTAATGACCAATCATGCAGACATATAATATTATGCTATTCTAGTTTACCAATGTTAATATCTATGCTTTGTGTGCGTAATACATAGAACATGGCATTCATCCTCTGACTGCGGCTGTACATTATGATGTTGTAAATAGCAAACAAGGAATAGCTTTCCTTGCTGGTAACTGATGATGTAGCCATCACAAGGACTTTCATCAAGAAAGGTGCTCGTTTCCTAAACTCGTCCGTGGCATCTTCAGCAAGAGAGGAAATTGAACCATCGAGTTGCATAGAAAGAATACTGCCATAACTTCCCATGGTACACTGTGTTTGAAGTTGGCTATTCGTATGGGAAACTATGTAGTCCTCAAGGAGCTGGCGACAAGGTTTATATGAAACAACTTTCAAAACAAGTTTCATTTTCCCACACTTGTTGATGGCAGACAAGAAAGTAGAGTGGCCACCAGTCATTTTCAGGGCCCTTGTGACCTTAGAAGTCGAGTCTTGAATGCTCTTTCTGCACTCTTCAGTCATTGTTTTTACCCTAGATCGTACATAGGAGAGATCCTCAGGACATATTTCTTTTATGATTTGATACTGGGTGATGGAGTTTCTAGTACACTGATAGGGTGCTTTTGGCAGTGTTGAGACCTCAGCCGGGAAATGGCATTTCGTTTCCACTGAAGTGTTTATGTCAATCTATACAATTCTCACATATTTTGTATTCACAGTCATTGGGCCTTTCTATCAAGAATACAGCCTTCAACAAATTGATGTAGGTTCTCTGCAGAGCCACATTATTCATAAGCCGAAGGTGAAGAGGCTACTTGTCTTCCCCGCACGAAAAGCACAGATCAAAGGGTCTTAACCTGCGAAAGGATTTCTTCTTTGGAAGCTAGAATTCTGAAGTATGGACACCATCAAATGAATACTTTTATAAAATAAAATTGTATTTATTATATTTTTATAAAATAAAATTGTACAGTCATTTTAACTTATGAATTGTCACTCAGTAAGGAAGAACAGTTTGGTTATAGCAGTTTTTGTGACCAAACATTTCCAACAAATAGGCTTTAATTTATGAGAGTGCATGCCTAAGACCCAGAACCAGATCAGCGGACCCCAGGTGACAGGACAGTAAACATGAATGCCCATGTGCACCCTAGTGTGTATATAGCGTATGTAAATGCCGGTAGAAATCACCGAAAAAAAATGCAACTCTACTATTTCTCCCTCCCCCTATCCCCTCTGAGCCCGCGTCAACCACACCGGCATGCATGCACCGGTGCAGCGTACTTCTATTACAACGCTCATTCTTCCCAAATTAACCGATTCAACAAAAACCTGCATAATCAAATATAATTCATTGAATATATAAATACAATTACTTAACATTAGTGTGATGCATTAAGGTTGACAATTACAGCGGCAGGCCAACGGCAGGCTTGATATTTTCCCGATCAGAAACACCGCAAACATTGACCGACGCTGCCATCTTGCTGGAGCTACTTTCTTTCGGCTGAATCCCATGATTTTTAGAACGAGTTACGCGAAAGCTGAGTACGAGAGAGCGCGCCACATTTCGGGCGAAAAAGAATTCACGATACGGCTATTAACGACGGAAAAACGACGCGTTAACTTCAGATTTCAGTACCATTTTAAGTTTGATTCGTTCGAAACTGCAAATGACATCAGCGACATCCCCCCAAAAATTTAAAATTCGGTTGACGCTGTCCATGATAACATTTGACCCTAATTTTATGACAATCGTACGCATATTGTCGATTTTATAAGCGATCGAAAATATCGTGTCAATTTAAGCTGTTTTCCGAACTTTTTCGTTCGATTCATGAGAAAGATACGCATAATTCGTGCTGACATGCGGAAGGTTACTCGAAGAGTGACCTACAAATTAATGGAAATATTTCAAAATCTAACCAGTATTAATAAACATGTCGGGGTGTTAATTCATTTTGGGGGGCGTTTTGTGAATTTAAGCTCCGTATTTGAGAAAACTGGAATGTACAATAAGATGTATCAGATACAGGTTCGGAATTGCATGGGTTATCGTCAGGCGCAAACATGTTTGAGATACGACCATTAACGACGGAGAAACGAGGTGTTAACTTCTGAATGTAGAGCGGAATTACTTTTTTGCTCGTAACCGGAAGTGACGTCATCGACATCCATAAAAATCAACTAGGCTAACATGTGTTTTTTTCGTTTAATTTAAATAAAATAAGATTTGAGGGCTGTCATGCAAAGCAACAACACACGGGAAATGTTAGCCCCAGTCGAACGGTGATATTTTTATATACCGTACTGAATCTTTAATTTCCGCGAGAATGGGCAATGTGTTTTGAATGTTACGGGGGATTGAGAATCTAGTAAACAAAATATATCAAGAGCCTGTGAATTGTAATTTGGTTAGCGATCACCACAGAGCCACTCCAAGTGAATCCTCTTTCGCTGTTACACGATACATCTTCCTGCTTTCCAAAACACTTCTCAAATTTGGACACAATGTGGTCATAGTCGAGACTTAATGTTGAGGTCATAGAAATGCAAAAACCGGCAATCATAAAACACTTGTTCACTTATAGTCGAGCTGTAAAACTATTGTGTCTGCCATTTATATTAATATTACGTTGGTTCGTTCAAATACAGCTTTTGTGAATCATGACTCGGACTTATTGAGTACGTCGTCAACAAAATACTTCAAACAAATGTAAATGTGACAAGGTCCCTTTCTCAAATACTCGACTCAAATACAAATATGTTTACGTCGAAGCGTCCCGGATTTCAAAACTTTCAGAATATACCTGTGAGTACGCTCTATTATTTTAAGAAATGGCGTTGTTGGTTTGGATTTTTCTACAGGTTCCGCCTCATAGGTAACAATGGATTCTTATTTTGGGCTTTCTGGTGCGCAGTTGTCCTGCACGTGATAGGATTATATCGATTTGGTGCATGGACTGCATTCAAATGTCTTTTGGAGAAAGTAAACACTGTAAAAACTTGTTGAAATAAATTTCAAAGGACCATAGTGCGTCCAGTGCAAAAAGCACTTCACCACATAGACATTTGACCTGATTTCTCCACAGCAGAGTGCTATATAATAAGGACAGCATGGGTAGCAGCTCAATACAAAGGCTAAAATATCTCACAGAACTGCAACATCTGCGGAAAAGGAAATGACTACTGAAAAACTCCCTTTACCACCCGTGGAGGACGCTAAGACTGAACAGGTGAGTCGATCTTCAAAAGAGGAAAATAAAACACCTTTTACAGTTTATATATTCCAACAGCCAATAATTTAGTCTATAAGCACTCTTTATGTTATAACAAGGGCAGCTTAGAAATGTTTCCATGCTATTTCAGCGACCGCTCCAATGGCAGGGTAAAAAGATTATGCTGCTAGTATCGTATGGAGTCGGCGTCACTGTCCTCCTGGCGGCCTGTCTCGTGTTTGGCTCCATCCTCTATCACATCCAGCTCAAGAACTGTACTACTGTGCAGCCCACTGCATCGGTGAATTTTATTTCCCTAAGTGCCATTGTTCAAAAAGACACTTTCGATATTTGTTGTGACTCCCAATTTGTGTAAGCATTTTAATGGCTCGAGATATTCTGACACAACAGGATGGTCAACATTCCGACGATGCCAGGGGGATTGACAGTGAAACGAAAGCCGCGACTGGCCACATTAAGGTATCAACATGTCGCTCACATACTATCGCAAATTACGCAGTTTGTTGGTATAATTAGATATGTACTGAATACAGATGGAATACAGTATTGCTGACTTTTGTATTGCTTACTAATATGCACGGCATTGTTTAATTGTTGTCAGGAGGTAAAAACACACTACAAGACCCCTAACGGTGAAACAGTCAACGAGACGTTAGACGATGACTATAAATCGAAGGTGGAAACGATTTACTTAACTAGTGGTGGGCCAGAAAACGGCACAATTCTGGCACTCGATTACGGAAGGGTAGGTAATATCGGCACTTCAAAAACATAATCGCTACACTGAGCTGTCTTCGAGTTTTTGGTATATCTGCATCCTTTAAGTGGCGAGTCGCTATATGTATAATTAATGTTACAGAGCATGAGCAGCCTGTATATTCCATCAAGCGAACATTGCTACATCATCGGAGGAATACACCGCAACTTTTCTTCGCCTTTTTTGAAAACGTCAGTTGAATCAAATGGCATCTCCATGAACACACACACACACACAGACACACACACACAGACACACACACACAGACACACACACGCACTCACATATATATATATATATATATATATATATATATATATATATATAAATATATATATATATATATATTTATATAAATATAGAAAAATATAAAATATACCTGTATATATATATGCATATATTTATATATATATATATATATCTATTTATATATATATACATATATATATATATATATAAATATATATATATTTATATATATATATGTTCATATATATATATATTTATCCTCATTGCCCACTGCAGAACAACAATTCATTGGAGGTCGTCCATGAGGACATGGAGATAGAGGATGGTGTGAACAACACCGACAGATTCCATTATCACGTGGCCAATGACTACCCCCCGTGACAGACCACTCTATCTTACCGGCGACAATAGAGACTTACTGTCATGATCGAGAGGTCTACTGGCTGGAGAGAGTTAGTGAGGCTGGTAAGCATTTCTTATCTCCACTGAAATTCTGGCAGAGGTAGTATCGTGATGAAACTGGTCACGAGTGATGCTTCAATAAATAGTTTTGCTCATGTCTTACATCGAAAACCCTGATTTGCGTCGCATTTTCGTATACATGAAAGTCAGTCATCTGATTTGGAGACCTCAATTATCTTACACGCGATTTGTTTTCACAGACGACTTCGTTCGAGGAAAAAAGCCTGTCAGACCAAACGATTTTGCAGGAGGAGCTGCAGAAGCTGTCGCTACCGGGGTCGATGGCGTAGATGTTGTCGCACCACGTGCTTTATCATACGCCGCTGCTAGAATCCGCCTATCGAATGGTTTGGACTTATTAAGTCAAATGACACAAGTGTCTTGTAGCTTGCATTAGATCACGAAGCATTCAAACTGTATAATAGACTGTGGAAGTATCAAAAATTATTTAGCTGTATCTGAAGGGACAAATTGTCAATCTGATCGATCAACATTGTAATATAATAATGCTAATTGTTTTTGCAGTCTATATCATAAGATAGTGGTTATCCATATCCACATGAATAATTTATTGAATGTGATTTTTTTTAGCCAAAACGTTATTGAAATTAGTTGATACTCAGCAATAACACCCTGTACCAATTTTCCGAATGACATTCAGTAGTATAATTACTTCTCGTTGACTTCCAGATTGAATAGATACAATAAACGCTTTTAGTATGTGCTTCTGTTGTTGTTGTCATTGATCAATATGAATTGCATAGGATTCTTTTAATCGGATAAAACAAGCTTGGATCGTTAGGTATCATCACGGCGTCCAACTGCATCTCAATAAAACAATACCATCCTTGTTTGGACGCAGTCAACAGATGTAAATAAACCTCTACACTTGACAATGCCTTACCTCAATCGTCCCAGATGGTAGGGGCGCCCGCCCATACAGATTGTTAGCGTCGAGGTACTGGATCTAGCTAGCTGGTTTTGTCTTGACGAAGCCCTCCATGTATGGGTTATCAGCTTTAGCGTAGCGGTGCGATACAATGCTTATCCCAACACACAGGCCCTTCTCAATAAATAGGTGATTGTCATAGCCGGTTAGCAGGTGCTCTTCAGATTGTCAAGCTAAGCAAGGTGACACGGCTCACTGTCAATGAAACGTAACTGACCGAGCGATAGCGATATGTACTTCTCCATGTTATAGTCCACATCCACTTTAAGGTGAGGGGGTGCTATAACCAGGAAAGAATACTGGAGGTTGACGTAGACATGTAATTGTTGGAGGGCCCGTGATACCAGTACACAAAACACACGTACGGTGGTAATCGACAACTCAAGCCCTGAAATATCAAACTGAGGGACAATATTATATGACAACTTTGCCCTATATAAGTATGATAATGTGGCTGCAACCTAATAGGGGTTTGCACAAAATTTGCTGACGACAGAATAGTGCTTCATTCATAACGACCCAGTCGGGTTCCCTACCCCCGTTCTACCATGCATGAGGAAGAAAGTGCAAAAGCCGTTTACAGTCATGCTCCACCTCACTTTTACATGGCATTCTCAGATAAATGCAGCAAGGAACCGAGTCACAAGAGGAAGTGATAATCATCCCTATCAGCAAAGAAAATAGTTAAAAGTCATGTGACCTCCACGCATGGCGGTAAGCTGTTGGCCAACAGATCACATGAGCATCATACAAGTATAGAGTGAGAGATAGTCAAACATTACGACATTAACAATCGCTATGTCTCCCAACTATATTATAAGACAGAAATTTGTAGCCTGCGTAGCGAGATGAATGTCAACACATGAACACCTCCTTAAAAACAGTTTAATTATGAGCATATGGAATCTGCATTTCTTAACAATTTAATGACCAATCATGCAGACATATAATATTATGCTATTCTAGTTTACCAATGTTAATATCTATGCTTTGTGTGCGTAATACATAGAACATGGCATTCATCCTCTGACTGCGGCTGTACATTATGATGTTGTAAATAGCAAACAAGGAATAGCTTTCCTTGCTGGTAACTGATGATGTAGCCATCACAAGGACTTTCATCAAGAAAGGTGCTCGTTTCCTAAACTCGTCCGTGGCATCTTCAGCAAGAGAGGAAATTGAACCATCGAGTTGCATAGAAAGAATACTGCCATAACTTCCCATGGTACACTGTGTTTGAAGTTGGCTATTCGTATGGGAAACTATGTAGTCCTCAAGGAGCTGGCGACAAGGTTTATATGAAACAACTTTCAAAACAAGCTGTTCATTTTCCCACACTTGTTGATGGCAGACAAGAAAGTAGAGTGGCCACCAGTCATTTTCAGGGCCCTTGTGACCTTAGAAGTCGAGTCTTGAATGCTCTTTCTGCACTCTTCAGTCATTGTTTTTACCCTAGATCGTACATAGGAGAGATCCTCAGGACATATTTCTTTTATGATTTGATACTGGGTGATGGAGTTTCTAGTACACTGATAGGGTGCTTTTGGCAGTGTTGAGACCTCAGCCGGGAAATGGCATTTCGTTTCCACTGAAGTGTTTATGTCAATCTATACAATTCTCACATATTTTGTATTCACAGTCATTGGGCCTTTCTATCAAGAATACAGCCTTCAACAAATTGATGTAGGTTCTCTGCAGAGCCACATTATTCATAAGCCGAAGGTGAAGAGGCTACTTGTCTTCCCCGCACGAAAAGCACAGATCAAAGGGTCTTAACCTGCGAAAGGATTTCTTCTTTGGAAGCTAGAATTCTGAAGTATGGACACCATCAAATGAATACTTTTATAAAATAAAATTGTATTTATTATATTTTTATAAAATAAAATTGTACAGTCATTTTAACTTATGAATTGTCACTCAGTAAGGAAGAACAGTTTGGTTATAGCAGTTTTTGTGACCAACATTTCCAACAAATAGGCTTTAATTTATGAGAGTGCATGCCTAAGACCCAGAACCAGATCAGCGGACCCCAGGTGACAGGACAGTAAACATGAATGCCCATGTGCACCCTAGTGTGTATATAGCGTATGTAAATGCCGGTAGAAATCACCGAAAAAATGCAACTCTACTATTTCTCCCTCCCTATCCCCTCTGAGCCCGCGTCAACCACACCGGCATGCATGCACCGGTGCAGCGTACTTCTATTACAACGCTCATTCTTCCCAAATTAACCGATTCAACAAAAACCTGCATAATCAAATATAATTCATTGAATATATAAATACAATTACTTAACATTAGTGTGATGCATTAAGGTTGACAATTACAGCGGCAGGCCAACGGCAGGCTTGATATTTTCCCGATCAGAAACACCGCAAACATTGACCGACGCTGCCATCTTGCTGGAGCTACTTTCTTTCGGCTGAATCCCATGATTTTTAGAACGAGTTACGCGAAAGCTGAGTACGAGAGAGCGCGCCACATTTCGGGCGAAAAAGAATTCACGATACGGCTATTAACGACGGAAAAACGACGCGTTAACTTCAGATTTCAGTACCATTTTAAGTTTGATTCGTTCGAAACTGCAAATGACATCAGCGACATCCCCCCAAAAATTTAAAATTCGGTTGACGCTGTCCATGATAACATTTGACCCTAATTTTATGACAATCGTACGCATATTGTCGATTTTATAAGCGATCGAAAATATCGTGTCAATTTAAGCTGTTTTCCGAACTTTTTCGTTCGATTCATGAGAAAGATACGCATAATTCGTGCTGACATGCGGAAGGTTACTCGAAGAGTGACCTACAAATTAATGGAAATATTTCAAAATCTAACCAGTATTAATAAACATGTCGGGGTGTTAATTCATTTTGGGGGGCGTTTTGTGAATTTAAGCTCCGTATTTGAGAAAACTGGAATGTACAATAAGATGTATCAGATACAGGTTCGGAATTGCATGGGTTATCGTCAGGCGCAAACATGTTTGAGATACGACCATTAACGACGGAGAAACGAGGTGTTAACTTTCTGAATGTAGAGCGGAATTACTTTTTTGCTCGTAACCGGAAGTGACGTCATCGACATCCATAAAAATCAACTAGGCTAACATGTGTTTTTCGTTTAATTTAAATAAAATAAGATTTGAGGGCTGTCATGCAAAGCAACAACACACGGGAAATGTTAGCCCCAGTCGAACGGTGATATTTTTATATACCGTACTGAATCTTTAATTTCCGCGAGAATGGGCAATGTGTTTTTGAATGTTACGGGGGATTGAGAATCTAGTAAACAAAATATATCAAGAGCCTGTGAATTGTAATTTGGTTAGCGATCACCACAGAGCCACTCCAAGTGAATCCTCTTTCGCTGTTACACGATACATCTTCCTGCTTTCCAAAACACTTCTCAAATTTGGACACAATGTGGTCATAGTCGAGACTTAATGTTGAGGTCATAGAAATGCAAAAACCGGCAATCATAAAACACTTGTTCACTTATAGTCGAGCTGTAAAACTATTGTGTCTGCCATTTATATTAATATTACGTTGGTTCGTTCAAATACAGCTTTTGTGAATCATGACTCGGACTTATTGAGTACGTCGTCAACAAAATACTTCAAACAAATGTAAATGTGACAAGGTCCCTTTCTCAAATACTCGACTCAAATACAAATATGTTTACGTCGAAGCGTCCCGGATTTCAAAACTTTCAGAATATACCTGTGAGTACGCTCTATTATTTTAAGAAATGGCGTTGTTGGTTTGGATTTTTCTACAGGTTCCGCCTCATAGGTAACAATGGATTCTTATTTTGGGCTTTCTGGTGCGCAGTTGTCCTGCACGTGATAGGATTATATCGATTTGGTGCATGGACTGCATTCAAATGTCTTTTGGAGAAAGTAAACACTGTAAAAACTTGTTGAAATAAATTTCAAAGGACCATAGTGCGTCCAGTGCAAAAAGCACTTCACCACATAGACATTTGACCTGATTTCTCCACAGCAGAGTGCTATATAATAAGGACAGCATGGGTAGCAGCTCAATACAAAGGCTAAAATATCTCACAGAACTGCAACATCTGCGGAAAAGGAAATGACTACTGAAAAAACTCCCTTTACCACCCGTGGAGGACGCTAAGACTGAACAGGTGAGTCGATCTTCAAAAGAGGAAAATAAAACACCTTTTACAGTTTATATATTCCAACAGCCAATAATTTAGTCTATAAGCACTCTTTATGTTATAACAAGGGCAGCTTAGAAATGTTTCCATGCTATTTCAGCGACCGCTCCAATGGCAGGGTAAAAAGATTATGCTGCTAGTATCGTATGGAGTCGGCGTCACTGTCCTCCTGGCGGCCTGTCTCGTGTTTGGCTCCATCCTCTATCACATCCAGCTCAAGAACTGTACTACTGTGCAGCCCACTGCATCGGTGAATTTTATTTCCCTAAGTGCCATTGTTCAAAAAGACACTTTCGATATTTGTTGTGACTCCCAATTTGTGTAAGCATTTTAATGGCTCGAGATATTCTGACACAACAGGATGGTCAACATTCCGACGATGCCAGGGGGATTGACAGTGAAACGAAAGCCGCGACTGGCCACATTAAGGTATCAACATGTCGCTCACATACTATCGCAAATTACGCAGTTTGTTGGTATAATTAGATATGTACTGAATACAGATGGAATACAGTATTGCTGACTTTTGT
>CM067348.1:32113055-32123756 GCA_034190875.2 Urechis unicinctus | reverse complement strand
ACAAGTGCGTGTTCTTTAGACACGGTGCTGGAAAGAGACTCAAGCTCTAAGGAATTACACCCTTTGGTGTCCCAGCAACCGAGAGCTAGTATTTGTTTTATGCCGTGTTCTAGCGTAAGAAATACGGTTGACACAAAAGATGGTTCGTTGTGGATGCCTTTGCGGGGAATACCTCAACTAAACAGGAATCGGAATGCCTCTTACTGTATTGCTTGTGGCAACACAAGTGAAAGCAATCTTTTGACAAGCAAGCACGATACACAAAATACATGAGCAACGTGTTGTAAAAATGACTGTCCTGACTGTGGATCGTGCGTATATAATATCTGAATTAATGAATGCGCCATACGTCGCCAGGCTGCGAACACAAAGGCCCAATAATCGGAGCGTTTTACAAAACCATTTCAACAATAAGCCTAATGGAATGTGAACCCGCCAACTGCTGATATGGGCTCTGCGTTTGGGGGGTAGATATTGATTCAGTTTCTGCTTCTTCTGGTCGGTTCTGAATATTATATCCTTTTGTCTGGGTTGAACCATATCCGATTATCATACTATCGTGCGTCACGCTGCGTCGTGCTTATGCAATATCGTCATCAACAAATGCACCACGTGGTGCCTTTTGAGAAAAGAAGCAAATGGGGATAAACACAAGCAGGACGAAAATGAATGCTTACAGGCAAGTTGTAGTTTGCACGTGCCTGCAAGCTGTCACAATACGCGTACTTTTATAATGTGTACGGATGTTACAGACAGCTTGCTGATGGCCAAAACACACAGAGTATTGATATCGTGTTTTACCATATCATGTGGATGAAGACCAAGTATCTGTAGTATCAGATTAGTGGTTATACATTACTACTGCTATGTCAACTTCACAAAATCGGTATCCTCTCCTTGATCTACGGCAGGACGTGTTACTTAGGTTACTGTGTTATGAATACATATATCAGTGGTGAGTTCAAAATGCGAAAATCGTCCTGTTTTGACTTTAATTAAAGTGAAATTTTGGGTCAAAACCTCGTCACTCACAGCTCCCATGACACCCAAATGTTATAGTTGTTGACTATCCTGTCTCAATGGTACGGTTACCGACGTATTAAAGAATTAGAGTGCTTTGCGTTGATACATTACCTCCCACGCAATGGTTGGCATTAGCTGGAAAGTTATAACAACGAAGTATAGGTTAGCAGGAGCAGCACCGCAGTTTTAGTTGGGGACTATAGCAACGCAGTGTCAGTTGTACGTGATTGCAGCAGAGGAATGGCAGCTTTATTTTATGCTGTATTAATTTTCTAAAAGTAAAGACATATTCAAGAAAGCTTCTCAACTATTTTAAGCCGTGATGCTTTATCATGTGATAATATGCAGCCGTACATACAGATAGTAGTTCAATGACATGTGCTTGGGCAGATGGAATTGGCGGCTGGGGTAAAGACAGCGGCCTTAGGCAGCATCTACACCTGTGCAACATAATATGCCGAGCCAGGCTATCTGGATGCCTATATAAGCAGCGTTGATAGTGCTTATAAAGCCAGCAGTATCTGATTTTGCCAACATCAGCTATCTTTACCTTGACACACATTTTTGTTGATTACAATAAATTTAAGGTACCTCGTCAAACACAAGATTGGACATCGAAATATGTTTCCAGAAGAACACAATGTGCTTAAAGCCCATGCAATAAAATATCGAATGTTATGTTGAAAGCTTTATTCTTTCATTTATCACCGCATTTCATCCTTAGCAAATGCAGTTAGTTCGTCGTTTGCAGATGCTAATAAAACATTGCAAGCATTGACAAGTTGTTTTTATACTAAATTTGAGATTGCAGAAGCATTTACGATGATATTCATATTAGCTCATGCAAAGAAGGGACGATCCATTAAGCATTTAAAGTGTTCGTTATTCCATCCCGACATCTTTTGATGATGCCATTCCGAAGTCAATATTTAAGAACATTATGCGGGACAATGGATCAACAGCTTTGCTTATTTACCTCGATCGTCAATAAGTCATTATATACTATTCATTCGTGTACGGTAGGCTGTAGGGCTTCATGGAACCTGTTTTGGATGGTGCTCCGATTGCTGTTAATAGAGCAATATGTTTTTTTGCTATCATACACATGACAAAACGATATGCGAATATCATTAGATGCTTTAATGCGAAGCAAAAACTGGTTGACGTCAATGGTACCAGCTAACCAATCAGTCTTGAGGAGGTCAACAATCGACAATATAGCTTATGAGAAAACTCCCCTAAAATGAACCTTATTAATCCTGTTAGTTTGGTAACCAACAATCATTGTCGCTCAACAGGACATTTGGTTGAACAATAGAACCATTGCAAACTATTAGGTATGTCATCACGTGATAGCAACTGCCATGTATAGCAGCAACACACGGGGACATCCTATATCATGCATCACTCCAGGCACTGCGATGACCGATGCATCATATATGCACTCTACAGCAATCATGGTAATGATCAGGTAATATAATCCTTGTACTTATTGTGCACAGTAGCAGATCGTGAAAACAATGCGTTTTGTCAAATCTTTCGGGAGTTATTCAAGAGACCCTACGGTAAGTGAGATTGCATTTAAAACCAAAGGCAAACGTTTCGATTATCCTTGCTATTGCAACACTATCCCATTAACAAATATGAAATATGGCTGTATAGATTTTGAGGCCAGTAGTGAATAATTGCTTGCCACGCTCGGTCTATGGACAACAGTTTAGGCTTTACCAGGGTCGGTAAGCACACCGCAATAAATCACTTTGGCTCCAATGACGCTTTAGTCATTATTCATCAGCAGCTGCATACCCCTGCACGGCCTTTTGATTGTTTTCTAGTCTTACTGAGATATACAATTTGCTTCTGCACATCACTTCACTTGCAACGGTCTGCACATTTTTAAAAGGCAAATGTTTGTGAGATATCCAAATAGCATATTTACTTTACAATAGGTCAATAAAAATAAGGAAATTCCTGTAACATTACAAACCACCGCAAAATATAGCTAGCTAATCTATTAGAAATTTTGAAAAAGACAATATGTTTCACAGTATATATGGCCAATGATCTTCTGGTTCGTTTGAGATGCTTTTTGTAATTTTTAGTATTAAGGAAATTGTTAACATCACTGCTTGATCAGTAAGTAACTGTAACCATAACTTCCTCTTCATGTCAGCAATACTATGTTCTCGAGTTATTCTGGAATCCATAACCACGACAAGGTAATTATAATACAAGTCAAGATCATGTAATGCAAAATTGTAAATCAACAATTTACCATTAAACGCGGATATGTCCATCTTTGTTAATTAGTCGTGTCAACTGTCAAAGCCTACATATACACTTGGCTGCTGCTGCTGCTGACATGGAGCCCCAGATAATCTCCACTGCTTATACAGCTAGAAAGCAATTTTGATTTTATGATGCCTAGTGCTTAAAGCTATCTCAGACTGCTTCAATCATTAATATACTAACTGAAAAGATAATGAGCCATTAAAGAATTAGAACATAGTGCTACGACCATGGGCGTATTTCCGGACGCCTTGTTCACTATCCACGCCCCGTATACTAATCGATGTATACACGTCTTTACCGTCCTACTTATTGGGCTGTTTATCAGCATGAAACCATTGATACCTGTGTATAAGTTCCAATGCAGTGTCAAAATAATAAATAATAATGCTGGCTTTATGTCTGGCTATAGTGTTTTTGTCTGGTGTAGAGTATGAGTGGGAGCAGCTTGATTTGCATTGTTCGACGTAATTGGACTCGATCCACTCCATTCCGTCATTGCATTACCACCATCCTATCAATCATTCCTTCATCGCATTACCACCATCATATCAATCATTAATGCAAGCATTGAAGTTAGGCCCAGTTTCGTTCTAAATCTTTCATTTGTAGGTTTTACAACTGCTCCTATGGAAACGATGGATAGATGCATGGTGAATAATGATGCTGATGACATTTACCAGGAAATGAAGGTACTGACCACATGCTGCCTGCTCCTTTCATGCCAAAACTAACAACTGCCCGTTGATATGCGATGTCATTTTTTAATAATTTTAAAGTAACATAAATATGAATATAAAATATATAGGGGTCAAAGAAACGGTATCTACCACCAAAATAATCATTAAATGAAAGTAGAAAAAGATAGGCCACAACGGCTTATCAATTGCCTATCATCAACGATTCTCTTATGCTGACCACTTGACGTCATTTTATTAATATAATATATTACTTAAACAAGCACTTCAGGTATGGTCACTGATGGGTGACAAATCGTGATTAAATTAAGTTTCTTTAGTCCGTATTTCCTCGCCTCCGTCATAAGCGATGTCCGACACACGAAAAGAAACTTGACAGCTGATATTAATTATCTACCTTAGCTTTCCTGATTCTCGAGTGACCCACGCCCGCCCCTCCTTGTTCATCATTATATTTATCTCGGTGTGTTCATGTCTTCACACTTTTGCAAAAGCAGCATTTGTCTTCATTACATCAACTTGAGCTACCTATTTGGTGAACGTTAGTACGACGAACTTATAATGTACTTTTGCTCTGTACCCAATTCAAATTATTAATAAGTCGTGATACTAGCAGCAATACAAATCCGGCATGTCATAGATTTTGAGATGTCAAAATCGTTTGCATGCTTGGTTGTTAGATCAGTTGGAAATGTTTTCAATTAATTCTCAGGTACAGACCACGATATTGTCATATCATGCTGGGTCAAATATTTAAACGATTTTATTATTATCATTGATTAACGTTTATTGGTTTTGATGTTACAAATGTGACTTGTGGTAATGTTAATATACGCATCGCTCAACTGCGTTCCTTACAATTTCCCAAATATCCCCTGAAGTAGGGCAGCTTGAGAAGGCTTTATGTGTGCAACTGCACGTTAATATTCGATATGACAGCAGCTAACTGCAAAACACTTCAGTGTCCGCACTTGCCTTTTTCATTGTGTTGTCATGTTTACATTGATGTTGAGGATAAAGGATTGTTTAAGTATTTATACGCTTACACTAGGGGAAACGGTGATCAAACCAATATTGCCCTGGACGTTTTTTTCATTATCATTGTGCTGTTAGTGCCTCGGTCGCCATATCTTTGTAACAGTATGGTCAACGGCTTTATGATTATGGTGTCATGGGAGCACCGTTGTTTGGGATCAAAGTGCCATTACCATTATGTTTTGCTATCACACTTATGGTTGTATTTATAGCCCAGTTACCTACGTAACACGTACCACAATAGATCAAAGGGTAGATACCGATTTTGAGGCAAGTTGATATTGTGGCATCACTGCCTCCAATTACTGCGTCCATATTGTTGCACCCACTTTTCGTTGGTGAAGATTTACAGCAGTTTTCGAGGCAAGTGCTGTAATTCGTAATATAGTAGAACGTTTTTGCTCTCTGAAAGCTTTACAGGGAACAGAAGACAAAGTGACATCAGGTAGTGGTCTGATACATTGGGATAACAAATCGGTCGACTATTGTTGTGTCCGTGGTCAACTCACAATACCTCCGGCTACAATGGTAGCCAGGCTCTCTACGTCAACTCTTTAAATAGCGCCCACGCGGATGGCAGCGGCTGGGGTTTAACAACGATATGTGATTCATATTTATATATCCTGGCAGATTAACAAGATGTCGATCGTCTCATTGAATGGACAACCATAATGAAATAATTACTTGCATGGTTCATTCCATGTCAAGCCCTAATAAAGCGCACACGCCGCCAGAAACAATGAGGTTTATGAATACGTGATTGGGAATGAAGTTACTGCTTGCATAAATAACGGTGGAGTATAGCATCTGGTTACTATTCAACAACATAGAGACGTGACAGAAAATGATTACACATGGCTGAGTATGAGTAATTTGTAACGGCTTACCAATGCGAAGATCACTAGTTTATTAATTGATCTTAGCTACTTGATACGAATAGTGATTCCAATCAATATTGCTCCTTTCAGTGGAGCACTGGTCTGATTGCAGTGAGTGAAACAGTGTATCAATTAAGACTTATTGTAACGGAGAGGCAGGATTATTAAGTAATAATAAAGATCAATTGTCATACGATGGTAGCAGTTGGTTGTACAATCAATCGTTCTGCAAGCAAAAGCGTTAAAACGATTTTATTATTACAGTGATTGCAACACGAACTGCTGAACCTTTTAAGTCACAGCAATATGAACTCCGCTATTGGAGACGATAATGCGGCAAGTCCGAATGGAAGTGCTAGACCCTACATACAAGGATCAGGCAAAATGTGGTTAGTACCTCCATTCCTGGTAGGTGCCGCCAGCGTCATCATCCTTTACATATTTATGCATTGTCTTTATCTTCATTGTCATATTAAACCAAAAGCGCTACAACGTAAGACGGAAAGGCTACCTAACATAGTGTCGGCATTGGAAACGTTTGTACCAATGGTTAGCTACGACGGTGCAAATGGAATAACGGAATTAGAAGAATCAAAGCCTTTTCTGGTGTACCACGTCCAGCATGCCAACCACAGCTGTAAAGACTCACCATTTACACCGGACAAAAAGTTGGAGACGTCCCAGGAGCAATTAGGGGTAACAGCTGAGCGTGCACATTCTCCCAACATCCCTTGTACATCAAGACGTAAACACCGTACAAGTGCGTGTTCTTTAGACACGGTGCTGGAAAGAGACGCAAGCAAGCTCTAAGGAATTACACCCTTTGGTGTCCCAGCAACCGAGAGCTAGTATTTGTTTTTATGCCGTGTTCTAGCGTAAGAAATACGGTTGACACAAAAGATGGTTCGTTGTGGATGCCTTTGCGGGGAATACCTCAACTAAACAGGAATCGGAATGCCTCTTACTGTATTGCTTGTGGCAACACAAGTGAAAGCAATCTTTTGACAAGCAAGCACGATACACAAAATACATGAGCAACGTGTTGTAAAAATGACTGTCCTGACTGTGGATCGTGCGTATATAATATCTGAATTAATGAATGCGCCATACGTCGCCAGGCTGCGAACACAAAGGCCCAATAATCGGAGCGTTTTACAAAACCATTTCAACAATAAGCCTAATGGAATGTGAACCCGCCAACTGCTGATATGGGCTCTGCGTTTGGGGGGTAGATATTGATTCAGTTTCTGCTTCTTCTGGTCGGTTCTGAATATTATATCCTTTTGTCTGGGTTGAACCATTATCCGATTATCATACTATCGTCATACTATCGTGCGTCACGCTGCGTCGTGCTTATGCAATATCGTCATCAACAAATGCACCACGTGGTGCCTTTTGAGAAAAGAAGCAAATGGGGATAAACACAAGCAGGACGAAAATGAATGCTTACAGGCAAGTTGTAGTTTGCACGTGCCTGCAAGCTGTCACAATACGCGTACTTTTATAATGTGTACGGATGTTACAGACAGCTTGCTGATGGCCAAAACACACAGAGTATTGATATCGTGTTTTTTTACCATATCATGTGGATGAAGACCAAGTATCTGTAGTATCAGATTAGTGGTTATACATTACTACTGCTATGTCAACTTCACAAAATCGGTATCCTCTCCTTGATCTACGGCAGGACGTGTTACTTAGGTTACTGTGTTATGAATACATATATCAGTGGTGAGTTCAAAATGCGAAAATCGTCCTGTTTTGACTTTAATTAAAGTGAAATTTTGGGTCAAAACCTCGTCACTCACAGCTCCCATGACACCCAAATGTTATAGTTGTTGACTATCCTGTCTCAATGGTACGGTTACCGACGTATTAAAGAATTAGTGTGCTTTGCGTTGATACATTACCTCCCACGCAATGGTTGGCATTAGCTGGAAAGTTATAACAACGAAGTATAGGTTAGCAGGAGCAGCACCGCAGTTTTAGTTGGGGACTATAGCAACGCAGTGTCAGTTGTACGTGATTGCAGCAGAGGAATGGCAGCTTTATTTTATGCTGTATTAATTTTCTAAAAGTAAAGACATATTCAAGAAAGCTTCTCAACTATTTTAAGCCGTGATGCTTTATCATGTGATAATATGCAGCCGTACATACAGATAGTAGTTCAATGACATGTGCTTGGGCAGATGGAATTGGCGGCTGGGGTAAAGACAGCGGCCTTAGGCAGCATCTACACCTGTGCAACATAATATGCCGAGCCAGGCTATCTGGATGCCTATATAAGCAGCGTTGATAGTGCTTATAAAGCCAGCAGTATCTGATTTTGCCAACATCAGCTATCTTTACCTTGACACACATTTTTGTTGATTACAATAAATTTAAGGTACCCTCGTCAAACACAAGATTGGACATCGAAATATGTTTCCAGAAGAACACAATGTGCTTAAAGCCCATGCAATAAAATATCGAATGTTATGTTGAAAGCTTTATTCTTTCATTTATCACCGCATTTCATCCTTAGCAAATGCAGTTAGTTCGTCGTTTGCAGATGCTAATAAAACATTGCAAGCATTGACAAGTTGTTTTTATACTAAATTTGAGATTGCAGAAGCATTTACGATGATATTCATATTAGCTCATGCAAAGAAGGGACGATCCATTAAGCATTTAAAGTGTTCGTTATTCCATCCCGACATCTTTTGATGATGCCATTCCGAAGTCAATATTTAAGAACATTATGCGGGACAATGGATCAACAGCTTTGCTTATTTACCTCGATCGTCAATAAGTCATTATATACTATTCATTCGTGTACGGTAGGCTGTAGGGCTTCATGGAACCTGTTTTGGATGGTGCTCCGATTGCTGTTAATAGAGCAATATGTTTTTTTTTGCTATCATACACATGACAAAACGATATGCGAATATCATTAGATGCTTTAATGCGAAGCAAACTGGTTGACGTCAATGGTACCAGCTAACCAATCAGTCTTGAGGAGGTCAACAATCGACAATATAGCTTATGAGAAAACTCCCCTAAAATGAACCTTATTAATCCTGTTAGTTTGGTAACCAACAATCATTGTCGCTCAACAGGACATTTGGTTGAACAATAGAACCATTGCAAACTATTAGGTATGTCATCACGTGATAGCAACTGCCATGTATAGCAGCAACACACGGGGACATCCTATATCATGCATCACTCCAGGCACTGCGATGACCGATGCATCATATATGCACTCTACAGCAATCATGGTAATGATCAGGTAATATAATCCTTGTACTTATTGTGCACAGTAGCAGATCGTGAAAACAATGCGTTTTGTCAAATCTTTCGGGAGTTATTCAAGAGACCCTACGGTAATTGAGATTGCATTTAAAACCAAAGGCAAACGTTTCGATTATCCTTGCTATTGCAACACTATCCCATTAACAAATATGAAATATGGCTGTATAGATTTTGAGGCCAGTAGTGAATAATTGCTTGCACGCTCGGTCTATGGACAACAGTTTAGGCTTTACCAGGGTCGGTAAGCACACCGCAATAAATCACTTTGGCTCCAATGACGCTTTAGTCATTATTCATCAGCAGCTGCATACCCCTGCACGGCCTTTTGATTGTTTTCTAGTCTTACTGAGATATACAATTTGCTTCTGCACATCACTTCACTTGCAACGGTCTGCACATTTTTAAAAGGCAAATGTTTGTGAGATATCCAAATAGCATATTTACTTTACAATAGGTCAATAAAAATAAGGAAATTCCTGTAACATTACAAACCACCGCAAAATATAGCTAGCTAATCTATCTATTAGAAATTTTTGAAAAGACAATATGTTTCACAGTATATATGGCCAATGATCTTCTGGTTCGTTTGAGATGCTTTTTGTAATTTTTAGTATTAAGGAAATTGTTAACATCACTGCTTGATCAGTAAGTAACTGTAACCATAACTTCCTCTTCATGTCAGCAATACTATGTTCTCGAGTTATTCTGGAATCCATAACCACGACAAGGTAATTATAATACAAGTCAAGATCATGTAATGCAAAATTGTAAATCAACAATTTACCATTAAACGCGGATATGTCCATCTTTGTTAATTAGTCGTGTCAACTGTCAAAGCCTACATATACACTTGGCTGCTGCTGCTGCTGACATGGAGCCCCAGATAATCTCCACTGCTTATACAGCTAGAAAGCAATTTTGATTTTATGATGCCTAGTGCTTAAAGCTATCTCAGACTGCTTCAATCATTAATATACTAACTGAAAAGATAATGAGCCATTAAAGAATTAGAACATAGTGCTACGACCATGGGCGTATTTCCGGACGCCTTGTTCACTATCCACGCCCCGTATACTAATCGATGTATACACGTCTTTACCGTCCTACTTATTGGGCTGTTTATCAGCATGAAACCATTGATACCTGTGTATAAGTTCCAATGCAGTGTCAAAATAATAAATAATAATGCTGGCTTTATGTCTGGCTATAGTGTTTTTGTCTGGTGTAGAGTATGAGTGGGAGCAGCTTGATTTGCATTGTTCGACGTAATTGGACTCGATCCACTCCATTCCGTCATTGCATTACCACCATCCTATCAATCATTCCTTCATCGCATTACCACCATCATATCAATCATTAATGCAAGCATTGAAGTTAGGCCCAGTTTCGTTCTAAATCTTTCATTTGTAGGTTTTACAACTGCTCCTATGGAAACGATGGATAGATGCATGGTGAATAATGATGCTGATGACATTTACCAGGAA